>CM022092.1:4976302-5531302 GCA_011114355.1 Carex littledalei | reverse complement strand
GATAAAACATTCCTTTTTACCTCAGTTGCATTAAAATCACCAAACATAAATGTTCAGAAATGAAATGAGAAAAGGCTAAAAAGTGTAGATCAGTGGCATTAGATTAGATACCAACAAGCAAACCATTGCTGATTTATGATTCTGGCAATAGAAAAACTTTCTTTTTTAGTAAATAAGGAAGGCTCGCCAAACACATATCCACCAATAGAAACCCTTAACATCGGCAATTGCTTTGAGTTTTCATAGTCATGGAACAATAAAAAGAGAAATATTTCTGATCAAGCATTACAGTAATCGCAGTAACGCTTCGTTCATTTAGAACAGAACAAGAAACATCCCTTGCCAGATCAGTTAGTGCCGAACCAGTAAGAGATTCATCCAGTTCTCTGACCTAAGGGAGGTTGCTCGAACTATGTTTTCTTTTCCAATTTAGCTTCAGCTCGTGCAGAGATGGATGAACAAAAACAATAAATTCAACTAGCATTACAAAATTATAAAATTCAGGCGAAATGAAACAATTCAGACCTCGATAGAAACTCCTCTATTCTCACGCAGCACGATCTTCTCCAGTCCGTTAGGTGCCTTGATGCGCTCTATCGATGGCTTTCCTTCTTCCATGGAAACGCCAATCCCATAACCAAACCCTAGCTCAAGGTTCGAGGTTTGCCCGTCTCTCTCACCCCTCCTCGAATTTATAGTGTTAGAAACGAAGCACAGCTATTAGTGAGAGAGAAGAAACGACAGGAGATCCTCTCCAAAAGGAGAGATCGGAGAGAGAACCGAAAGGTCCTCCCGACCAAGCAACTTGTTCTTTAATGTATCTGGTGATATCCTCTCCAGTGTTTACAGAACAGGAGGTCTCCGTTTCCATCATGCATCCACGTCAACATATAATTAATGTCTTTTGACCCAATATTCGAATGGAAGGACCTAGTTCATTCTTAGTTCAAATTTTTGATGTAATCAGAAATTCGCGAAAATCTGTACTCTCAATTTTGAAATAACAAACTGGAAAAAGAGCGGCATTAATGTACTGTTCACACAAATAATATTCACTGCTAACTCAATCTAAATTTTTTTGTGATTTAATTCAAGAATTAAAGTAACCTAACCATCTCTGAAATACATTATAGTGTAAATATGTAAGCCAGATTGAATATTTTCATAAACTTTCTTTTATATCTGTATAATTTATTCTTCTGTGTATTCGGAATTGATATATAAGACCAATTACAATGATGATATTATACTTTTAGTAAGGTTATTTAATTAGCAAATGCTCTATATTTTCTGCAATTGAAATTATAATCATCAGACTAGAATGAAGATTATTTTTATTATATTTATAATATATTTTATTTTTTTGAAATTATGGGTGGGGAACAAGCCACCCAACACACTTTCAAATCTCTATGCCTCATGTCTTTCACACCTCATCATACCTTTCATACCTCATCATACCTCATGTTTTATATCTTCGTTTTCAAAGTCTAAATTGTCGATCCGAACGTTCAACATGATATCCATACTAAAATATAGTTGGGAATGAAATTTTATAATTTTTGGAAAAATTTAACTATTTTTTAAGATGGGTAGAAAATCACTGTTTTTTGAATGGTCCAAAAACAGTGATTTTGTACCTATCTTAAAAAAATAATAAAAAAAATTCAAAAATTATAAAATTTCATCCCTAGACATATTTTAGTATGCATATCATGTTGAGCGGTTCGGATCCACAGTTTGGACTTTGAAAACGAAGATATAAAATATGAGGTATGATGAGGTATGAAAAGCACGAGGTATTGGAACCCTCCTCGTATATTATAGAGGATTTCCTCATTTTGTGAGTTTCGAACCATGACCTCTCACATGAAAGTCATATGTCTTTGCCACTAAACCAAAGACAAGTTCTTATATTTATAATAGATTTTAAGAAGTATAGATTTTGTTAAAAAAGAAGCTCTTTAACAAAGAATACAATTAGCAATGTATTATAATAAGAAAATATAATGAACACAACCATAAACAAATGAATGATACGACTTCAATTTCGCAATGAAATTTTCTAATAACACGACCATGACGAGATGAATGACATGATCATTTCCAGATTTCAACCAGGAACGTGTCGGATTTTATCATTCAATAAATAATTTACCCCGGTGATTGATGAACACAATAATATTGAACCTAGTGAACAGAAAAACATAATTAATTATTTTTTATATAAAAGATAATAATAATATAAGAGAAATTTATATGCATACATATTTAATTAAACTTTATGAATTAAATATTTATCCATGAAAAATATTCAAATTAATAATTTTTCGTCTAAATTCACTTATTTTATTAATATTTTTACTTAGTATTTTAATCATATTAAAATATAAAAAACAATAGCAAAATAATTATCAAGAGGAATTGACAAACATATCTTTGCTAAAAATTTAGATGAAAAACTATTTGCGTGCCATAACTCACTAGAGTCTGTTCGGCAATGGGAATTTTTAAGGGGATGGAAAATTTTAGAAATGATAATGAGAATTTTAATTTGTGAATTTCCAATAACTTATGAAAAATTTTAGAAAATAAAATATAAGTGTTCGGCAAATGCATAAAAAAGTTGTTAGGAAGTTAATTTTTTTCTTTTATACAATTAAACAATCAACATCAAACATGAAATGCAAAAAATATGAAATTACTAAACTTATGTGGCATGATTATGTTAGTTCTCACAATAGAAACTTAACTTAAAATTAACTTAATATATTAAAATTAAGTGTTGGTACTATGCTAGTTTAATTATTTTTGTTTAAGTAATTATGCTTTGTTTAATTATGTTTGATGTTAACGTGTGTGATAATTTTGCTCAATTTAAAATATCATTCAAATTTGATCCGACAAGGAGAGAGAATGTAGAGAATTGGCAGCTTTATCACTTGGGAAAAAAAACAGATGTCTGAGTAAATTGTTTTTTTTTTCCATGAAGTAGAAGGCAAAAAGTGAGAATAAAAGATTTCCAAAATTCCAACTACCTCAAAAAATTCCCATGAGTACAGCCCTGCTGAACAGGATTTTTTTCATAAACTATAAATAGAAAATATAATATTACCAAACCAACTTGGTTTTAGTTTTTACAAAAACCACAAGTATCGAGAAAGGAATTTGGTCCGTGTTGTCCCTTAGGCACCACTAATTTCGAAAATAAATAAATGATTGCAAATAAAATAAGGTAGATGAGTTTAGAGAAATTTGACACAAAGAGTGATAACGGAGTTCGGCTTAAAATGCCTACGTCTCCGGGGCGTCGCAACCTCTTCTCGGTGCGCCTTTCTATTACCCAATGAAGAAAGGTTACAACTTGTGAACCGGTGAGCCCTTACAAATTAACGGGAAGTCACACGGCCAACTAGAGTAGAGAACGAAGTCTCTAAGTTTAAAATCTCAAGAGAAACACTCAAAAACTCACTCTAACCTAATCTAACTCAAGATTAGTGAAGTGGATTTGAGGTTGTTTGAGGGATATTGAAGTTTTTGTTCTCACAACAATGGAGGAACTTGAGCTCACAGAAAATTGCTTTTGAAATGATTAGGGTCGGCTCACCCAGTTGGGAGGAGAACCCTAAGGTTCTATTTATAGTGGCAGCTTTCAAATGAGCTATCTGCCATAAATCGTCCCAACGTTTTGTAAAACGTAGAAAACGTTTTAGTACAAAAATTCAAATTTCTGTGAGATTTCCTAAAACGTCTCAGACGTTTAACAAACGTTCCAAAACGTTTTCCTCTGGAAATTTATCGATCAAAACGCTATTTTGAAGTCTGAAAAATGAATTAAAACGTCCAGACGTTTTGACAAACGTCCAAAACGTTTTAGAGCATTTTTCAGCCTAATTTTAAGTCTGAGAAGCGAATTAAAACGTCCAGACGTTTTGACAAACGTCTGAAACGTTTTAGAGCATTTTTCAGCTTTTAATCGATCAATTTCTAGATCTTTTATACGAGATAAAACGTCTGAAACGTTTTGATAACCGTTCCAACATTTTGTCCCTGTGAATCAACATCAAAGCTACTTTACTAAATATAAATTTTACAATTTAGATTCTTGATACATAACTTGATGAATCTTCAGTTCAAGCACTTTATATATTGCAATTCCAATCGTCTTGAACCTGCATTCTTTCTAAAATAGAGAAAATCGTAAAATTCAATCATTGTATGTTTTGCAAATTAGTCAAATAGACTAAAAGAGAATTGCTTGAAACAACAATCTCCCCCTTTTGACGATTTGCAAAACATACAACGCAAGTAAGTGCATAAATCGATTTTGCCCAATTTTTAAAAATTTTAATTCCCAATTAATCGGTTTTTGCATGTCTTGCATTTTCTCCCCCTTTTGGAAATCGACGAAAGGGAGACAAAATAGCACAATATATATAGTGCTCCCCCTCAAAATATGCACTCCCCCTCAATTTGAGAATATGTGAATAATAAAAATAGAGAGATTTACAGAGCACCACACAATCAATAGATTCATTTAAAGTAGAATGACAATTTTAAAAATGATCATGCACCATTGAATATTTGTTTTAACCATCACAATTCAACCATAAGCAAAGGTTCATATCAATAGCAAATTAAAACAATTCGTACTTAATTAACCTAAGCAAAGTTGTGCAAATCATGCAAGATAAGAATTAACATAAGTTCATAGCATACCTAATTTGAACCTTAGTTCATTATGTTGTTGAGCATTTAGGGACTTGGTGAAAATATCGGCAATTTGGTTTTTGGTATCAATATGTATGAGTTTTATTTCACCTTTCTCAACATGATCTCTAATAAAATGATGCCGTATTTCTATGTGCTTAGTTCTAGAATGGAGAACCGGATTTTTGAATATCATGATGGTACTGGTATTGTCACACATAATTGGTACGTTGCGGAAGCGAATTTCATAATCATTTAAAGTTTGGATCATCCATAAAATTTGTGTGCAACAACTACCGGCCGCAACATACTCGGCTTCCGCGGTGGAAAGTGCAACCGAGGTTTGTTTACGACTCGACCATGAGACAAGTGATCCGCCAAGAAATTGACACGTACCACTTGTACTCTTTCTATCCATTCGGTCTCCGGCAAAATTGGCATCGGTGTATCCTATCAAATCTAATTCCGATTGTTTACCATACCACAATTCCAAATTTAAAGTGCATTTGATATATTTAACAATTCGTTTAACGGCTTTCAAATGCAACTCTTTGGGATTGGATTGAAACCTAGCACATAGACATACCGCAAACATAATATCGAGTCTACTAGCAGTTAAATAAAGTAGACTACCTATTATAGCTCGGTATTGGGTGATGTCCACGGGTGTGCCGCTTGGATCCGAGTCAAGATTTGCATTGATAGCCATTGGTGTTGGACTCGTCTTGCTCTCGGTCATTCCAAACTTCTTCACCAACTCCTTGGCATACTTGGTTTGGCTCACAAAGGTGCCATTCGAGAGTTGCTTGATTTGTAGCCCCAAGAAGAAATTCAATTCACCCATCATGCTCATTTTAAATTCACTACTCATAAGAGACAAAAAAACTCCTCGGCAAGTGCCGCATTAGTTGAACTAAAAATAATATCATTTTACCCCTTGTGAATTTGTTTTTAGTTAGAAAGGAAATAAAAATAAGTCCACCATACCATACCCTTTGTTTAATCTCCCCCATTATTGACTTTAGCAATTTGGGTGATTTAGGGAGATTTGAATCACAATATTACGTTAGTTTAGCTTTAGGAATCCAAACAACATTTGAATTGTTGTTTCCTTTCCTAAACCTACATTCTAATGAGGAGTGACCAAGCTTACAACAATAATTGCAAAATGTAAAATTCGGCTTAGCACCTAATGCCGGACCCATGTCAAAACGAGTTTGGAAATGACTATTTAACTTTTGAGTTCGATTCCAAGAAGTATTTGAAAATCTATTTGAAAACTTGGATGAAGAATTTTTGTTTTTGTGTGAATCAAATTTATTGTTATATCGGGAAGCGATTCTTAATGTACTATTTCTTTGAATTCCATTTTGTGAATCATTTTTATCCTTTAATTCATAAAACCATCCATCCGGTCCCTTAAAGTATATTTTGTTTGACCCTTGTGGTGTGAATGTATTTTTCAAATTATTATGTGCATTTTTACCCTTGTATTTAATATTATTGTTCCTATACATAAACGCGTAATTTTGTTTTCTAGAACCGTAATTCTTGGCATTTGAGTTTTGAAATTGTTTTCCTTGTGGAATTAATGTGCATCTACCATTGTATTGAATATCATATTTATCCATGAAGTTTTTGCAATTGAAACCATACCTAACTCTATTTTGGTTATTTTTATCTTTTAAATTTTTATTGTATTCCCTTTTCTCTTGAGATTTTGAGCTTTTGGCATCAAGTGAATGATCCTTCTTATATCCAAAACCCGACTTATCATTTGGATATCGTCGTTTCTCAAACATTCTATCCACTTCATCAAGATTTAAACTAATAGGATTAGTGAATTCAATTTGAGACCTTATAGCCAAATTTTCGGTTTTCAAATTTTGTACTTTCACCTTTAGAATTTCTATTTCACCTACATGTGATTGACATGTGTTGGTCCCATTTGATTTTTGTAACTCTACAACTTTGGACTCTAAGTCTTTAACCTTAAGATCTAGAATTTTATTTATAATATTTGAAGCTTTTAGATTTCTATTTTGGGATTCTAGAATATCGATTCTTATTATCTGTGCTTTTATTTTATCTATATGTGATTGACACTCATGTGGCTCAAGATTAATTGACTCAAATTTGTTTACCTTGGACTCAAGCTCAACAATTTTAGATCTTAACTCTTGAATGATATCATCTTTTCTAAGTGACATCTTATTTGATTCATCAAGAAGGGTTCTTAATCTAGTTTCTTCATTATGTGTTTGACCCTTATTCAAGAGAATGTTTGTATCAATTATACAATCACATTCCTCACCTCCTTCTTCTTCATCTGTCATTTCAATTTCTGACTCATAATTATTACTTTCAAGTTCTAGTGTTACCTCTTTAGAGGGAAGTGCTGAGGCTTCACTTGTACCATCCAACTCCATGTTGTCATTCTCAGATGTGGCAATGTTTGTTAAATCCTCGATTGCATTCTTGTTGGTGATGTTCTCACTTGTGATAAGTGAGTCAATATCAAACATCATCGCACTTTCATTGTCACTTGCCATCAACGCAAGGTTGAGATCTTGATCATCCACCTTTGTCTCAATCATTTTAATCTGAGTATTTTCTTCATAACGATTTATTAGATCCTCCCACATTTCGTGGGCACTACTCACATCATCAATTAACATTCCAATAGATTCACTAACACTAGCAATTATATAATTTATTGCATAAAGGTTATCTTTCTTTTCAAGTTTGGATTCGACGGTCAATTCATTATTCTCATCAAATTTCGGTACATACCCTTTTTCTACAATATCCCAAACCTTATGAAAGTTTAGGTAGTTGACCATGTTTCTTTTCCAATAACTAAAGTTTTCAGTAGTAAGGCCAAAAATCGGGGGTTCCTTCACAATTCTATTTGGTGCCATTTTAAGATCGGTAAACTCGAATTAAGTGAGTCTTAATTTGAGTAACGCGCTCTGATACCACTTTGTTGTCCCTTAGGCACCACTAATTTCGAAAATAAATAAATGATTGCAAATAAAATAAGGTAGATGAGTTTAGAGAAATTTGACACAAAGAGTGATAACGGAGTTCGGCTTAAAATGCCTACGTCTCCGGGGCGTCGCAACCTCTTCTCGGTGCGCCTTTCTATTACCCAATGAAGAAAGGTTACAACTTGTGAACCGGTGAGCCCTTACAACCAACGGGAAGTCACACGGCCAACTAGAGTAGAGAACGAAGTCTCTAAATTTAAAATCTCAAGAGAAACACTCAAAAACTCACTCTAACCTAATCTAACTCAAGATTAGTGAAGTGGATTTGAGGTTGTTTGAGGGATATTGAAGTTTTTGTTCTCACAACAATGGAGGAACTTGAGCTCACAGAAAATTGCTTTTGAAATGATTAGGGTCGGCTCACCCAGTTGGGAGGAGAACCCTAAGGTTCTATTTATAGTGGCAGCTTTCAAATGAGCTATCTGCCATAAATCGTCCCAACGTTTTGTAAAACGTAGAAAACGTTTTAGTACAAAAATTCAAATTTCTGTGAGATTTCCTAAAACGTCTCAGACGTTTAACAAACGTTCCAAAACGTTTTCCTCTGGAAATTTATCGATCAAAACGCTATTTTGAAGTCTGAAAAATGAATTAAAACGTCCAGACGTTTTGACAAACGTCCAAAACGTTTTAGAGCATTTTTCAGCCTAATTTTAAGTCTGAGAAGCGAATTAAAACGTCCAGACGTTTTGACAAACGTCTGAAACGTTTTAGAGCATTTTTCAGCTTTTAATCGATCAATTTCTAGATCTTTTATACGAGATAAAACGTCTGAAACGTTTTGATAACCGTTCCAACATTTTGTCCCTGTGAATCAACATCAAAGCTACTTTACTAAATATAAATTTTACAATTTAGATTCTTGATACATAACTTGATGAATCTTCAGTTCAAGCACTTTATATATTGCAATTCCAATCGTCTTGAACCTGCATTCTTTCTAAAATAGAGAAAATCGTAAAATTCAATCATTGTATGTTTTGCAAATTAGTCAAATAGACTAAAAGAAAATTGCTTGAAACAACAGTCCGGACCATTTTTTTTGTGTGCCGAAATGTTATTTCGGTTCCATGATGTTTTCACATTTTTTTTTACCAAACCGTGTGATCTTTGGCGTAATTTTTTTTTTACTGTGCTACAAGCCGTTTAGATTCATCTGCTACCTTTGCAGAAACAATGAGAGATGCAGTTGTCATAGGAGGAGAGGCGGTTGGGGTGCAAGAAGAGCCATATGGAAGCCACCAAGGAGGTCAACTAGTAGGCGTACAACAAGAGCATCTGGAAGCCAAGCAGGGCCATCTGGTAGGCAAGCAGCCATCTGGTAGGCCATCTTCTGGAACTGGTTTGTTTCGCGGATTTAGTTTTAGGCGTGGTAGTAATAGGTGATTTATATGCATGTTGTGAACTTTTTTATTTGCAATTTGTGTGGACTTTATTTGCAAATTGTGTGGTTATTTTTATTTGCAATTTGTGTGTACTTTACTGTTTTGTACGAGACTCTGAATTGGCTGTGAATTTAATTGTGACTCTGAATTGGCTACGAGACACTTTTTTATTTGCAATTTGTGATGCAAGTCTGACTTGGCTGCGAATTTAATTGTGACTCTGAATTCTTTCTCACGTCTTCATCTTTAAAGGAAATAACACGTGACTACTAAATAAAAAAATAATTCTAATTTAATTAATAAAACACAAACACATTAAGTTTAAACAAACTCTGAATTGATGAAATAAAGTCTACAAAATAGACACTAAAGAAACTCAAAAATTTTACAACCTAATTCATCCAACTACAATAATACTACTTCTTAGAACCCAGCTCAAATGCATTCAAATTTTGAACCCTACTAATACTATTTCTTATAACGAGCCAATTTTGCCGGATCTGGATCAGTCACAGCAGACGAAGTGGTAGCCTTACCAGTATAAGTACACAGAACAAACTCATCGTCCGATGTTGGAGGCTCTGGATCAACCTTATTTTTTTTCAAACCATAGCCGTAGGGGTTTTCCACAAAATTATCGTCTGAAATTTCATAACTAAGAAATTCCGGCTGTATGAATGATTGACATGTCTTTTTATTAGGGCATACTGGACACTTGTACTTTTTTCCCTCATTTTTACCTCGATCACTAATTGACCCTCCTCTCGCTATACCACGATAGGACGACTTACCTCGGTTGCTATTGTTCATCCTTTTGGCCTCTTCAAATATCGGCATTTTCACCTCAAAAATCGCCTTCTCTTTCTCTCTGTCCCTTCCTCCCTTTCTCTTTTGTGAGTTGAGTGAGTTATGAGGGGGGAGAGAGAAAAAAATGGATATTTTATAGGGTGTAAAACCAAAAAAAAAAATATTAAGGGTACCGGTCATTTAATGGCCGGTAATTAGATAAATAGGATATTGGTCAGAAAATGACCGGTATTTAAATAAATAGAGTACCGGTCAGAAAATAGCCGATATGAGTATTTTGATAAATACTCGGAGAATCTGAGTATATTAATTATTTCTATTAAACTTTGGATATTAATAAAAATATCGGCCTAATTCCAAACATTTCCCCTTCTTCCCACGCCCCTCCCCTCTACCTTTGTACCCTTTTGCCGCTTTCCTCCGCAACCGAGTCACCTCCAATTCCTCTGCACTCGCACTATCCCTCCACATCACGTATCATGTTGCTTCTTCCCACGCCCCTCTTGCCCAAGGGAAGGAGAGAAGTTTGAGATCAGGGAGTTATGGCACGAATGTTTTCCGTATGAATTTTTAGCAACTATATTTATCAATTCCTCTTTTAATAACAATTTTGTTAGTATTTTTAATAATTTTAATTAAAAAAACTAAATAAAATAGTAATAAAATAAGTGATTTTAGTATACTTCGAATTTTCTTTTAAATAATAATTTTTCAGGAGTAGAACTAGAGTGTTCTTAAGTTCACCAAGTCCCTTTGTGAGCTTAATTTAAAAATCTATTGAATTGGTTTCAAACAATGCATCAAACCGTTGAAACCGATTTACTTCACGAGTGATGCGTTTACATGTCAAATTTATAAAATTTCAAACTAATTTAGTATAAAGTCAAGCGGTAAAAAAAAAATGGTTTATAAGTTAATTTTAATGTATTCATTTTTCATCATTTTTTGACCGGTTGACTTTATATTAAATTAGTTTAAAAATTTAAAAATTTGATGTGTAACTCATCACTCGTGAAGTAAATTGGTTTCAACAGTTTGGATGCGTCGCTTGAAATCAATTCGATGGGTTTTGAGTTAAAGCTCACAAAGAAACTTGGTGAGCTTAAGAACACCCTAGTTCTACACATTTTCAGTATTTTTAATAATTTAAATCTAACTAAAATACTAAATGCGCACATTAATATAATAAGGAAATATTCGGTAGATTCCTTTCCCATGGATTTTGCTAGAAAAAACAAGCTTATGGGTATTTAATTAATTTCATTCGATGTTCAAGAGCCTCATTTCAATTTCCATTTTCTCTATCCAATTTTTTTTTTCCATTTCTCACATAGGATTTCGTAGGAAAATTAAAATCAAAGCCGACCAAAAGTTTTTTTGTTTGCCAAATCTTTCATTGCATGTATTATGTCAAGCTTTAATGCTAAATCTTGTTTTATCTATTTTCTATTGTGATGATACTTTAAGCGCTAAGCTTTGATGTTATTCATGTATTTTTTTTTTTTGTATTTTATGTACTTATAGATACTTTAATTAATATTTCTATGTTGGTACAGCTTTAAATAAATAAATGCAGTTTTGTGTTAAATTGAATATGTGACTAATAGAATTGAACTGTTCAAGAATTGATTAGCTCAATATTTCATACGTGAGTAGGGTTAAAATGTCTCATTGATTTTGTGTTCCAATCATGTCTCGCATTTTTATTTTCATTTTCAAAGTTCAAATAATTGACCGGAAACGCTCAACACGATCTCCATAATAAAATGTGCTTGGAGATCAAATTTTATATTTTTTAGAATTTGTTTACTAACTTTTTAGATAGGTACAATGTCACTGTTTTTGGATGGTCCATAATATTTGAAACCAGTGATTTTGTACCTATCTGAAAAAAATAATCAAGTTCAAAAAATATAAAATTTGGTTTCCAAGCACATTTTAATATGAAGATCATGTTGAGCGATTTAGATCAACTGTTTGGATTTTGAAAACCGAAATAAGAATGCGGAGCATAATTAGAGCACAAAACTATACTCTTCATACATATGTTAGATGTGTTAATGCACATTAATTTTTTTGAAAATCTGATATGTATGATTATATTTATCTGAACCAATACTCAATATCAATGTATTTAACATAGTTTGATATTAGTGTTACATATTGTAAACAGAATTAATCGCGAACACAAAAAAGCAACTTCCTAAATTTGTTTTATGTACTCATGAACATCTATGTTCTATATTTGTTCTATATTTTTTATGGACCTTTTTTACTTTGGAAATTGTTAAATTAAAATAAGAAAAACCATATCCAATCAATTCAATTTCCACAAAAATATCCATTTCCGAATACATCCTAAGTGAGTTTAGAGGGAGAAATAGCTAATTTTCCAAGTGAGTTTAGATGAGAAATAAATCTGTTGTTATTTCAAAGAAATAACATGTTTCTGTTATTATGATCCCAATCGTTGATCTTCATTTAGATTTGTGCCTGAATTTTTTCTCCTTGAGATTCGCACATGAAAAAATTTGAACAGTTGCGATTGGAATAATATGTTATTATTATTCCTTTGGAATAACAACAAATGGAGAAATATCTAATTTGAAGTTTTTGATAGTAAATATCTAAATCATGATATATATATATATATAACAATTTCTTGAATACTAATTAATTAGTTTTTCCTTATTCCATACTGTCCCATCACATTTATGCACTACTCTAATGTAATGTAATTATGGTATCTAGTCCCGTGCTGGGTCGAGTGAGAGTCAGAGATGGCTCTTAAAATTACACGACTCGACCCGTTAACATCCTGATAGTTTTAACGGGCCGAATATCCAGTATCCTTGGGCCCATATTACATTTAAATTTCTCCCGGGCCTAACATTTGTGTGGCATGAATATGCTGCCTTGAATTCTGTTATATCAATTAGTGTACCTTTTTGGGTCTTCTTTGGAGCCCGCCTATTACATCTAATTGCGATTCATTTCGACGAGCAAAATTGTGGAGGTAATTTACTATTCCTTAATTCTATAATAACCACAAAACAAGGCAAACACTACAAGGCATGCGGTTGTGTGTGTGTGTTTATTTTTTTATTTTTTTGTAGTCCTTCTCCCTTTTCTAAATTTTCTGATCAAGGGATGCACTAAAATTTGATAAAGGTCCGATTGATACTTCCAGTGGAAAAAAGTTTCTACTGAGACTACTGTCACTTTCTGGATGCGCCATTGGATGGCTGATCTTTTCTCCTGCATCTCTTTTTACCAGGAAGAGATATATACAAAGGAGGTAAGTTCATCGGGTGAACAGAATAACTGGAGCTACAAAAAAAAGAAAGGATAGAAGCTTTTCTGTTTTTTCTTTTTTTATTTTTTGATCAAGGACCGTAGGCAAAAGAAACCTTTTTCTGTGTAGATGGTACACACGTCCCTGTCAAATACTTCTGACAAAGATTACATGCAAAAAAGCCAACAGAGAAATCGCGCCAATTATCTCTTAACAAACAAATCCTCTTGATTCTCCAGCTAATTATTTCTCATAAAGTGTTCTCTCCTCTTTCCTTCATTTCTACTTTCGTGCAAGTTTGTAACCTCTCTCTCTCTCTCAGTGAGAAAAACAGAGAACTAGAGAAGTAAAACAGTAAAATAGTTCAAGTACCATATAACACAGTAAAATAAGAGAAACTGCACAACCTTCTCAATCCTTTCTCTGTCATCTCTCTCTCTACAAAGAAAGAGAAGCCACCCGATCCTCTCTGGTCTGGTACTCTCTGTGTACTCTTTATCTCTCCATGTGAAACAAACCTCCCCACCTTTCTCTTCTTTCCCATTCACGCCTCCAAAATAGAAAGAAAGAAACACTGAAAACAAAATAATGAACCCCATTTCCAATCCGAATCCGAACCAGCTAGACCCGTTTCTCCTACCACCTTATGTTCCCTACTTAGAAAACCCTAACTCAACTTTCACAACCTCACCATTTGTAGACTGCGTGTCATCCCCACTGCCACCTCTTTTCCCTACCTACAACAGTTCCACATATGGTGAAGCCAATCACAGCTTTGCCTTTCCATATCCTGTACCCGATAACCCGCTAGGTCTGGTTAAAAGAGAGGATGGTCTTGGTATGGGTATCGGTATCGGGTTGAACTTAGGTCAGCGCACCTATTTCAACACAACAACAAGAAGTCTTTTTGGGTTCGGGGCATATGGATCGGGTCAGAACCTAAACCCGCCGAGATGTCAAGTTGACGGGTGCAAAAATGACCTAACGGGTGCAAAGCATTACCATAGGAGGCACAAGGTGTGTGAGTTTCATTCAAAGGCACCCATGGTTTTAATCGGAGGGTTGCAAGAGAGATTTTGTCAACAGTGCAGTAGGTATATTTTTGCATTTTTTATTTAGTTTTCCATCTTTTTGAACTAAAGAACTGTTTGATTCAGTTGACTTCCTTTGCTTTTGCTTTTGGGTTCCCTTGGATTTTAGAATGACCTCTCTATTTTTCCACTTCAAAAAATCATGTCTTAAAAAACATAGATTAGACCTGCACATTGTTCTATGTACTTTTGCTCTTTCTGGATTTGATATTGTGTTGTTCTGCAATTCCATTCGTTTTTGTTTCTACTACAATTAATCTCTTTCAGGAAATGCCTTGAGGAACTTAATATGCAAGTAAATCTAAATAATTTATTTATTTTTGGTTCATTCGGTACAAAAACTTATATATCATTTGGAGAAATTAAAGAACTTAATGTTATTGTTTGGTCGACTGTTTCTCCCTCTTTACTGTTCTTGTCTTTTATTTTGGGAACATTAGGTTTCAAGATAAGAGATGCACCAGACTGTTAGATAGGACAAAAAATCACACATCTTTCATTTCATCAAAAAAGAAAAAAATAATATTTCCCATCTTTCACTTCTTTGCTGCGTTTTGCTCTCTCTCTCTCTCTCTCTCTCTCTCTCAATCTGTTGCTTAATGTCTGACATGACGCCTGTGATTCTATTTAACTTGAGAAAAGTGAAAACCAAGGAACTGTAACTGGCCATTACTTCTCCCATGTTAATTCCTCTCAACTATATAACAGTACTACTTGGCTAGTGTACATCTCTTTCAATCATTCTATCTCTCACCCACTAAATTTAGGTACATTTGTTCAATAATTATATGTGTTTTGGGGTAGAAAAAGTTGTCGTCAAATTACAGAGCACTATACTTTCCTTGGTTTTTTTTTACATTGTATCTAGTTATTTATTTATATTTTTTTCAGAAAAATGAATGTATATATATGTTGTGTGCATTCCCACAGTTCCATATATCTCTCTAGCTACCATTTTATTCCTTTTGTAATAGCGTTATTACAATAAGTAACCCAGGAAGTTATATACTTTTATTTCGAATGTCTGATATGAAAAAACACACAGTCAATTTCCCATTCAAATATCAAGACGGATTCATTAAAATATGATAAATAGTAATGAATATTTTTCTTCTTTTATGGTCATTGTTTGCAGTCATCTTAACTGCTAGTAGTATATTAAACAAAATAAAGCTATAATTTATTTAGAAGGTTAGAGAAACATGAGGTACCGTACATTCAAATCAAAATTAGCCCCTTGGGATGCATAAAAAGTAGCGTTCACCTCCATTCTCCTTGAGTAATTTTTATATTAACCTCTCAATAGGAACTTTTTTTTGTTTTGTTTTGTTTGAGAAAGCTCAATAGGAACTTAATTACACCGAGGATATAATTTATTTTCATCTGTGTTACTTTGCATCCTTGAAACAAATAAAGAAAAATTAGGAGTCTAGCTACTCGAACAAGAGGATGTTGCCTACTTCTGTATGCATGCTGCATAAACCATTGAAAGCTACTAAAAAGATGTTGCCTAGCTATTACTGTATGCATGCATAGTCTTATTTAAACCATTGAAACCCATAGTATGAATAGTCTTATTTAATAAAATAAGTCAGGGATTAGTTGAATATGTTGAATAAAGAAATCTCACCTGTTGATTGAGATAGCACTTGAATTGAGCCTTGAAAGCTGCTCAAACTGTGCATGCTAAATGTTAATGTCTCAGGTGCAATTCAGACCATTTGAAAAGGACAAATATATTTATTTTTATTAACCAACTTTTATTTAATTATATAACATTTTTTTATCTGTACATTTTTCACCTTTCTTGCTATTTCCTTATTTTTTTTTTGAGAGAGAAAGATAGAAGTTTAACCTTCCAAATTCCAATGTTATTATTTTTGAGAGAAAGATGGAAGACCTCATTGCAATATTAGGGCCTGTTCGGCGGTCTAAAGGGAACAGGAACGGGAACGGGAATGAAAATTTTTAAATGGCCGAAACACTGTGCGCGTGAGCTAAAATTTGTGAAGTCTGAGTGAATTTTTTTTTTCCACGCCCACAGTGTTTGACCGAACACGCCCTTAATATTTTTGGCGCTATATATGATTTTATTCGGCTCTTTACAATATTGTTGGTGTTATCTTAAAGTGTGTCTTATTAGCGGTGGCACATGCATGACAGGTTCCATGTGGTGGCAGAGTTTGATGAGGCCAAAAGGAGTTGCAGAAAGCGCCTGGCTGATCACAACCGCAGGAGGAGAAAACCCCAAGTCGTCCCTTCAAATAAAGACCCAATTCATGCCTCTCATAAAATAAAGTCTAGTACTAGCACCACCTCTGCCCCTAATTACAAACCAACCAATGACAACAGTTGTAAGCCTAATCTAATCTCTCTACAGTTTATTTTTAACTTGTGTGTGTGTGTATATATATATATATATATGCGGAAGTGTCTACGGTGCTATGTATAGCATAGAGGCCTCCGTGCTACGGCTCAATTTTTGAGTTTTTAAAATCCTAACGGTCGATCCGAACCGTTCAACATGATCTCCATATGAATATGTACTTGCAAACCAAATTTTACATTTTTTAGAATGTTTTTACTATTTATTAAGCCACTTTGAAAAAACAGTAATTTGTACACAACAGTAAAAAATAGTAAAAAAATTCTAAAAAATGTAAAATTTGGTTTGCAAGTATATATTCATATGGAGATCATGTTGAACGGTTCGGATCGACCGTTAGGATTTTGAAAACTAAAAAATTGAGCCGTAGCACGGAGGCCCTCTATGCTACGCGTAGCATATTAGCCAGATTCTATATATGCAATTGTATATAATGATTTTTTCTTCTCCCCCCTCCCCCTCCTATTTGTCATGGTAAACCCTAATCCATCAAGATGTAATTCTTATGTTTTTTTGTAGTTTATTATCCTCAACTCATTTTGCATCAACAACAGGTTCCAGCTTGTATAATATAAATAGTAGGAATTGGATGCAGTATTACAAATATAATTTGTTGGTAGGAGTCACAGCTAATACTAGTGATGTCAAATCAATGTTGACATCGCAACAATATTTTGCTAGTACTATAAGCCAGCAAATCTGTTAGCTATGTATAGTTCTGTAACTTTACAAGGTCTGTTCTATCTGTGTCAATTTAGCTATAATACTTTCTCAAAAAAAAAAAAAATTAGCTATAATGCCAATACAAAATGAGCACTTAATAATAATATGAACTAGTTTAGTTTATATATTTTTTTTCTGTTTATACTTTTCATTACTTGTTCTCAACTCATATATACATGTTCATTATAACATGTGCAGCAATCACAAACAATTCTACAACAAGCATGTCTAGCACAAGTTGCAACTTGGAGGGTTGCCATGCAGAAGTCCCAAACAAGTTGCAAACCCTAGAGAAACTCAATGGCAGCACCACTACATTGTCTCTTGGAGAGGTGGCAAAATTAGACTCAGAGTTCTCAAATCAAAGCCTTAACATCTACCATGAACAAAACCAAGGTGCTCTCCCCTTTGACGCACTAATTGAAGAAAAGCAACCTTTCTATCACCACCAGAACACCTTCAGTTCAAGTTCAAGTTCAAACAAAGGACAGACTTTGTTTCAAGTAGACTTTATGTAGAGAGAGAGAGAGAGGTTGATATGATAGAAGAGGACTGGCTATAACAGGGATTCTATCAGCCTTTCTTTTCTGTCTCTCTCTTTCCTTCTTGCCCTTTCAGTGGGAATCATGTTTTCTTTTCCTTTTTTCTCTAGCATTTAACTTTTGTTTTAAATGCCTTCTTTTTTCAGAGAGGCAGTCAGCTAGCCATGTTACGAGAGATATTATTTCAGCTGCTTTTTATGCCTCTTGATGGCCTTTGTTTCCTTTCTAGCTAGGTCTCGTCCATCTGTCAGTAAAGAATAAAAAAATACATCAGGATAATGCTAACTAATTAATAATTAACTTGAATGCATCAGAAACGGAAACATTTATCATATGTATAAAAAAATTATATTTGTAAGGTTTTGATACTAACAACAAAATTGTACGTTTTCAAGCTTGATAAACGATCTGATCCGACCATTCTGTAAAAACCAAACCATAAATATGAACTGTGAAGATTCAGTTCTTCTGAAAATAATTATCAAGTGCACCAGTTAGTTAAAAAAGGCCACAAATATATATATACTAGAATGGACCGCATATCAAAATATATACATATAGAGTGATATACAGTAGTATTAATTTGTAGAAAAGATGATTGAACAATTTGGATTTTCCATGAATATTTTAGATTATGTTCATTATTGCACTATAAATTAACAAAAAGGTTCATATGCTCTGCTGATATTAAAATTTGTTGTCCAATAATGTATCGATCATATAGTCGATGGCTAGTTTGCTCATTTGGACTTAAACATGACAAGATTATGATCATTGACATCCCATAGATAGTACTAACATGAGTACTTGTATATAGCTACACTCAATTGATTAATTATACAATGACAACTAGATATATTATGTTCATTTTACAAATTATGTGATGGAGAATAGGTATTCATAGCCTCGTTTCTTTCTGACCAACAATAAAAAATATACAATATTTAACTACCATCCACTATGATAACCATTAAAAAAGAGAGCTTAAACATAGGGGGCTTCTTGTCCGGCATGCATGGCTGCTTAAGGGTGAAGGAGCAAAAACTTAATCCTGGTCAAGGGGCACTTGTTTGTTTGATAGTAAGATTAAGAACAAAAACTTAATATGAGCACAATGTAGATATAGTGTGCAAAGACTTAAATACCCTTGTATATTTTTCCTTCTTTAATATCCTTGCACATTGACAAGTCTACCCACAAACCTAGCTACGACCAATATAATTATAAGAACGGTACCACATTACAATACTAACACAAACAATAACGTAACAGTAACAGTTCTAACACAAACAATACTGACACATTATATTACAAGAGCAAAGCTAGCGTGTGTTATGCTCATCAAGAGAGTTTGGTGAGCACAACTCCAAAAATCTATCGGATTAGCTTCAAACGGCGGATTCAAACCGTTGAAACCCATCTACTTCATGAGTGATGCGTGCACATACAAAATTTTGAAAGTTTGGAATCATTTAGTACAGAGTCAAGCGGAAAAAACAATGATAAAAAATGAACTATAAAATAACTTATTGGAAGTTTATTTTTTTACCGCTTGACTTTGTACTAATTAAATGAATTCGAAAATTTCAAAATTTTGCATGTACACGCGTCATTTATGAAGTAGATGGGTTTCAACATTTTGGATTCGTCGTTTGAAGCCAATCCGATAGATTTTTTGAGTTGTTCTCACCAAACCCTCTTGGAGAGCACAGCACACGCTAGCTTTGCTCATATTACAATACTAACAATAACAATAACATTACAATACTGACACAAAAAAACTATACTTGAATGAGACTAGCAATTAGAGTATTAGTGAAGAGAGCATCTCGGTGCAAACGTAGTAGAGCTGTCGGATTGAAGTGCCGGTTGCTTGAGCGCCGTCAATCTTCATCAGAGATAAACGTCTCTTTTCTTTCCTGCATCTAGGAAATCGTTCCCCAGGAGAAAAGAAGACAATTATAAAGCGAAAACGAATGAGGAGGGTCCTTAAGAAGCTCACCGAACAAATTTGCTCGAAATTACATAAATTTAATCTGGTCTCCAATAACGCGCAAAGGATGCCAAATTGTTAACAAGGGGGAAAGGGACACTTAGTTAAGGTAAGGAGGTAAGTAATCTAAACGAAGAAATTAAATTATGTTCGAAGAGAATAAACATCTAAGGAGTTTTAGGGGAGCTTAAATCTCTCACAGCCGAACATGTACAAGAAGTTTATTCTTTTCTAATTAGTTATTTTGGTTATGCCTAGTTGCGTACACTAGAATTATGGTGTAATATTAATCTTTCCATAGCTCAAAGTCAAACCAACTCACCCTTGAAATACCAAATAACTTTAATTATTTGCCGAAAGAATTCAATATTTGATAGGGTAACAGTAATATTATATACATATCAAATCCAACACGGCAACACAATATATATTTACATTTTTTTAATACTAAGAGGAATCGAGCTGCATGCTTTCGATCGTGGTATACCAAAATGATGAGAAGATTACTACAGGAGCATGGCAGCATGCCGAGCGAACCTTTTTGTTTTGGCCGATGTTTCAAGCCGCGACATTAAATATTGTCGAAGGGAGGGAGGTCCTTAATTAATTATTAATTTGCATGTTAAATTTCAGTTAAACTATGAATGTTAAGACTGATATCTCTCCTCTCCCCTTCAAATGTGTCGTCTCTCATCATGCAGCTCATGTTAAAAACTACAAATCTTGTAATCAATATTGACGAAACAGTACAGATATTCAGGGTATGTTTGGTTGCAAAACAAGAATAGCTACAATAGCCAAATCAAGAATAACTGTTTGTCTTATTAAAATAGTAAAATCTCAAAATTCTTAGGAATAGTCTATTCTAACAAGACAAAAAGTTTGAATTTCATATTCTTGCTATTTTAACCCAACGAAACACCGAATAAGCTATTCCGAATAGCCTAACCTAAGAATAGTCTATTCTCAACCCCAACCAAACATACCCTCAATGTATTGCCAAGTTAACTGTCAGGTCAATTACTCCTCTAATAATCCCTTATCATTCTTCCCTTTTTGTTGAGAGTTACAGACATTTTTATCATCAAGAGTAATCATTTTTCAAAGGAAGTATAAACATTTTTAACATACAAATAAAATTGTGGAGAAATAAACTTAAAATAGTACATAAACAATAAAAACAATGTATGAATAGTTGAATACCTAATGGTACCAGGTTGTAGTACCATTCATTGACTTGATACTGTGTACGTAGTTTTGAAAAAAAAAGCTGGTGGATATTCACTAGCTATTTCAAATAAAAAAATAAAAAGAAAGTATGAATGCATAAATTAATTATGGGAGATCATTTTTTTGCTATCTTATATTGAGATAATAAAGGAAATTATTAAAGAGGTCTCAAGATTTTCAATGTTTAAAAATTGTGAATGTTGTTGTACTAGTAACACAGGTCCTTCAATTTGGTAATTTATGAGCGCTCATTGGATAGCTGATTTTTTGAACAAAATTACAACAGAGAAAATCCAGCACAAGATGCTAAGGCCTTGCCCAATTGGAGTAAGTAGTAAATGGAGAGAGACCGCACATTTGGAGAAAGCAATGTACCTAGCTATCTCCACCATTTCCAAAGTGAGAAATATTAAAAGCATTCTAAGAAAGAGAGGAAGAAGGAGAAAATAACATGCTAGAGGTGTGTCGTTGGTGCTATAATTAAAGCACTGTAGAAAGTAACAATCAATGAGAAAAGAGAAGGATTGATCGAGATCTAGTCAGAGGGGGGGGGGGGGGGGGTACTAAGCCAACTGTTCAACAAAGAGAGAAACTAGGAGAATAGCCAGTCTAATTCCTTAGTCTGCACTGCTTAGGTTTTGTTTGCTTGTGTCTGTCAGGAAATAAAGCGCGCAGCAGATGCAGTGCCAATCTCTTCTTGAGCCTCTCGATTTTTAGTGAAAGAGCCAAAGAGAGGAAGAAGCGGTAAAAACATGTTTGGTCGAGAAAAGTGGCAAACTGTGCATGAACTTCTCTTTGATCTCCTATATATGGCCACACAAATGTGACCGCATACAATCGAAGGTAGGTATAATTTTGTGATATCTAATGATGTGGACATATTTTAGCATTTTTTTTATAACAATAGGAGTCTGTTATTTTTTTTGTTATTTTTTAATATTACAATTTTCTTACTGTTGAATAAAGGATAAGTATCTCACTATTAATTGTGGGATAAGTATCTCAAAAGAATCTATGAAAGACAGCTAGAATCCGGTCATTATTGTGGGATAATGGGCGACATGATATGCGATTAAAGACAGCTAGAATTCGGTCATTCTCCGGTCGGCATCCTAAAATTATTTCATGCGCATCTTTTACTGTTACAAAATCATCTGATTTGAGTTCATGTAAGTTCTGAACCTATTGATTTTGATCGGACATCCCCCGCCATGTCATAATTGCCCCCATTTATTGCTCTAATATATATATATAGATGGGCTATTGTGCTTCGCGAAGTAAATGGGGTTTGCTTCGGGTCATATTTTTATTTTGAAAATTCAAACAACCGATCCGAACCGTTCAACATGTTCTAAATATTGAAATGTGCTTGCAGACTAAATTTTACATTTTTTGGATTTTTTTTTACTATTTATTAAGCCACTTTGAAAATCGTTGATCCGGTGGTCCAGAAAATTTTACTGTTCACAGTGGATCAGCGATTTTCAAAGTGGCTTAATAAATAGTAAAAAAATTTCAAAAAATGTAAAATTTAGTCTCTAAGCACATTTCAATATTTAGAACATGTTGAACGGTTCGGATCGGTTGTTTGAATTTTCAAAATGCAAAATATGGCCCGAAGTAAACCCCCCCATTTACTTTGCAAAGCACCGTAGCCCATCTCTCTCTCTCTCTATATATATATATATAGAGAGAGATGAGCTATGGTGAGACGTGGAGTAAAACCAAGTTTTTACTCCATGGCACTATATTTTCATTTTGAAAATCCAAACAACTGATCCGAACCACTCAACATATTCTCTGTATTGAAATGTGCTTGGAGACCAAATTTTACATTTTTTGGAACTTTTTTACTATTTATTAAGCCACTTTGAAAATCACTGATCCGGTGGTCCAGAAATTTTTACTGTTTTTTACTGTTCACAGTGGATCAGCGATTTTCAAAGTGGCTTAATAAATAGTAAAAAAATTCCAAAAAAATGTAAAATTTAGTCTCCAAGCACATTTCAATATAGAGAACATGTTGAGCGGTTCGGATCGGTTGTTTGGATTTTCAAAATGAAAATATGGCGTGGAGTACAAACTTGTTTTACTCCACGTCTCACCATAGCTCATCTATATATATATATATATTATAAGATGGGCTAACTTGCTTCGGAAATTATGGAGGATATTTTACTTCCCGCTCATATCTTCATTTTCAAAGTTTAAATATTTGATTCGAACCTTCCAACATGATCTTCATATTAAAATGTTCTCGGAGATAAAATTTTACATTTTTTGAAAGTTTTTGACTATTTTTTCAGAATTTTTTAAAATCACAACTTTTCATTAAATAAAAAATAAAAAATCTTTTTGCTTTTCTAAAAAATTAAAAAAATGTAAAATTTGGTCAACAAGCACATTTTAATATGAAGAACATGTTGGAAGATTTGAATCAGCTATTTGAATTTTGAAAATGAAAAATATAAGCGGGAAGTAAAACACCATCTTTAATTCCCAAAACAAGTTAGCCTAGCTCATTATAAGTATATATATACACACATAGTATTATAATTGCAAGTGTGAGCATAAAAAACATAAAACTTGGAAATTTTTCAGCAAAACGAAAAGGACAACACTAGCTTTGTAATGAAGATCAATACAAAAATACACACACCGATAATAATGTTTGGTGTGAGCATAAAAGAAAAAAAAATAGCTTCTAAGCAAAAATAAGAAAGGCAATACCAGCTAATTTTTTAAGACGGAGTGATGCAATTTCTTTAATAAAAAATAAAGAAGCTAATTTTGCTGAAATTTTTTTAGTTACCACAGTAAAAAATTGAAATTAAATGAGTACCACTCTTTTCATGGTTTTTTCAATACTACCACCCATGCGGACCTTGTTCGTGCACCAAAATGGGTTGGTGCGCGGACTAGGGAGGCGCACCAAGTTGGTGCGATGACTGAGCTGGCGCACCAAATTGATTATTTTATTATTTTTTGGTTTTTTATTTTTTGGTGCACGGACTGAGCTAGCGCACCAATATATATATATATATTTTAGTTATGTTCTGAATTGTTTGAAATTTTTGGACTAAATTTTTTTTTGTTATGCGTATAATTTGTAGTATAAAACGTTGATCGAATTGTGCGTGTAATTTGTAGCAATTTGCGCACCAACTTACTTAGTACAAAACACAGCTCAGATTGTACGTATAATTTGTTGTAGTAATTTTTAGTTCAAATTTAGTCCAAAATTTTATTTGTTAAACAAGTGCGTTTTATTTTGTACAATTTCACCGTCAAATGTTATGTGTACATATAATTATAAATACCACAGAATAAAATAGAATATAATAGGAAAAAAAATTTAGTTCAAAAATTTCAAACAATTCAGAACAGAACTAAAAAAATATATATATATTGGTGCGTCAGCTCAGTCCGCGCACCAAAAAAAAAACCAAACAAAATAATAAAATAATCAATTTGGTGCGCCAGCTCAGTCCGCGCACCAACCACTGGGTCCAAAACCCTAGAAATTCACATCTCTATCTTTGTTTTACTTACTTTTAATTTTCACCAAATATACACTGATCATAACTACAACTCTTGATTTTCAGATTTCGTCTAACTTGTCGAAATATTGTGATTTGATCGCTCAAGACTCTAAACCAATATTTCCTGTGGATTGACCTCGATTATACTACTCGATAGGATTGTGCGCTTGCGATCCGACCCGATAGCATACCAAGTTTACAAATTTAAAAGACTTTCACTCCCAAAGTGATCAATACCATGCACAGAGGAGTCTCTGTCAGGAAGAGCTTCCGTATTCAAGCACAAGGAGACCCCTCCTCTACCCTCACCAAAGCCAAGAAACGAGCAAAGACTAAAGAGGCAGGTAGCAGCAGTGCTACAAGTATTCCCTTGATCAATAATTTCGCTTATCATAGACTTACTATAGAGCAAGTTAATGAACTGTTTCGAATATATCGTATCCGATTAGGCAAGAACGCACAGGAACAAGCTGATATAGTGAAACTTATACAAACTATGAATAAAGTATCTTTTGAAACTATCATTCATGAGCTACTAGCTAAATCTAAAGATATACCAAATACTCACTATATTACACTTGATCACAATGTATTGACACATAAGATAGAAGATGATACATAGCTTATAATATCTGCAGTGACCAATACAGACACTGATTCATACAAAGTAAACAGGGATATCATTGTTTCCTCATGAATTTTTTGAACTGGAATGTAAGAGGTCTCAATTCAATTACAAAAAGACAAATATCACATGATATTGTGAAGGATAATAATATCGACATGATTGCTATTCAGGAATCCAAAAAAGAATCTTTTTCCTCTAGGATATTAAAAACTATTTATAGTGATATTTGGCAGTGGGTCCCTTCGGTAGGGCGATCAGGTGGTATCTTATTTGGGTGCGATAGTTCTAAATTTCGATACATTTCTCATACAATACATCGATATGCATTAGATATACATTTAGATAATTAAACTGATAGTAAAATTTGGCAAGTCACAGTGGTGTATGGCTCTGTTGATAGAACTAGGAAAAAGGAACTATGGAAAATACTAGATGATATTAGAGGCACATACCAACATTTATGGCTACTGTGTAGGGACTTTAATGTGATCCGATATAAAAATGAAAAGTCAGGCACCAACTTTTATCTCAATACCAATTCCCAATTCAACTCTTTCATCAATAGACATAATTTAGTTAAGCATAAACTTCCTACTAGGAAATTCACTTGGACTAATGGCAGAAATTATGCATTATTAGATCAAATATTCACTAGTGTGGACTGGGATCAAACATATCCTTATAATACAATATCAGACTTGAGCAGATATGGCTCGGATCATTGCCCTCTAATATTGAAGGTCAATAACACTATTGATACCATTAACAACATTTTCAAGTTTGACCCATTATGGTTAGAACAACCATAATTTATTGACTTAGTTCATAAATAGTGGATCCAATACAAACTCAATACACAAGATCTAGCCAACAGTTGGCATAAGAAGCTGAAATTCCTTAGGAAAAAGATAAAAGGGATAGGCTAAAAACTTTTATGGACAACAAAAAAGGGATAAACATAAGTTGTTCGAACAAATACAAAACTTAGAACTTATTCAAGAGTCTAGAAACCTTACTGCAACAGAAATAGAATAGAGGCTCACATGTAAACAGGAATTAGATAATATATACCTAGAGGAGGAAAAATACTGGATACATGGATCCAAACAAAAATGGTTTGCAGAAGGTGATAACAATACCAAATACTTTCATACGGTGGCATCACACAGATCGAAAAAATAAAAAATATTGACTTTAGATATAGATAGAGAACTAGTTACTAATATGACTACTATCACGCATCACATTACTGATTTTTATAAAGATTTATTAGGCATACCTGGCACTACATGTGCATATCTAGAACCCCACTTCTGGGATGACTCATATAAACTGACTAATGTAGAAAAACAGTCCCTAGAACTCCCTTTATTTTTCACTCAAAGATACGATAGTCACTCATCACACTTCTTGTAAAGAATTAGCAGTTGTTCTTATAAGTTATGATGGAATAAGTTGCTTACTTCAAATTAAGATGACATAAGTTATTCTTGTTTGGTTATGACTTAAATTAAGTCTTAATTTAAGAGGAGAAAGAAGAAATTGGTGTCACAACTTAAGGAGCTTGGATAGGTGGGTTAATTTATGATTGCACAAGTGATTTCTTATTTCATATTATTCTGACTGACTTTATATTTATTTGGCTACATAAGTGTCAAATAAAATATATGCCACAATCAAATAAAGACTAATGGTTCAGACCAAACTAAGGCAATGATTTAGGGTTTGTTGTGGTGATGACAACCACTTTAAGCGTGTCCGTTGGATTTTGTCACAACCTGTCTCAATAAGTAAATTTCATCATCTATCATCTCAATCAAATATATGGGTAGTACAAATCAGTGGCGTAGCCCGGATTTGAGTCAGGGGTGGGCAAAAAGTTTCGGATTACCGGGTTACCGAGTCAGTGGGCAAAATTAACTTATATACTTGAATCATTTTAATCAATCTCACCAAATTCTAAATAAAATTTAAACAGAAATCAAGAAAAACATTAACACTCAACAATTTTAGTCAATTATCAGTCGCAATTTGCAATTTAATTCATTCGATTGGATTGCAGTATTAAATTGTCAAATGACAGAGGTAGACAATTTAATTTCCAAGAGTAGACATGCCAACATATTTATATTACTTCATACCCGTTTTAAAATTCCAGCGGTAGGCATGCCTACCCCTGTTACATGGTGGCTCTGCCACTGTACAATCAACCCTTGTTTGTGATTAGAGAAGTACTAAGGAGCCCTGTTAAGAGTTAATTCATAAAAAAAAATAGTACTAATTAGTTCGTTTACACTGAAAATTACAACGAAAACAGACAAAATCGGTTAAAAAATCAGTCACAATCAGGAGGCAGACTGGTAATTATGATCAAAGAAGCATTTGTCCTTGTTCAAAATAAACTAAAAAGAGAAAAGAGAAAAAGTTGGCCAGAAAAAAGTTTCTAAAAAACGAGTCAGATGCTTTAATCGCATGTTGGTGCTGCCTGTGTTGTTTGCCTCTTGGAAATAGACAGAAATTGACAGAGAGATGTTCTGTCAATGAGAAGACAAAAAATAAAAAAATATATTATAATAAATAAAAATTGAATGTATTGGTGTGATACTGTGATTTGGCCATTTGGGAAGGGAAATGTGGGCTATAATGAGGGATAAAGGTGGGTAGGTTAACTAAGTAAAGGGGCTAATTCTCTAGCTACTCCAATCTTGGCTTTTTGCATGTAATCCATGTCAGAGAAAGCTGATTGAAAAGTTGATAGTGATTGCTGTACGACGTTTCAAAGAGGAGAGAGAAAGAGAGCTGTTATTATTTTATATATAACGAGGTTTTCAATTAGAACGAGCAGAATCACATCACCTATTCACCTCTGCTCTGTCTTAATGGTGTTTGGTCACCTATTTAATTTCGGAATAGAATAGGAATAGAAATATTGAAAAATAAATGTCAAAATTTAAATAAAAATATAAATTGAAATGTAAGATCATAACACGTTTAATAAAAACGAGAAGAGATTTCATTACTATGCTTCATTAATGATATTTTTTTTTAAAACAAGGAGCACACATCTTTTTTTTTTTATCTTTTATTAAAATTAACGTTATTCTTCTTCGACCAATCTTATTTTTGTTTTCTTTTCTGCCAAATAATAGCCTCCTATTATTTATATACAAGGATCTCTTTAGATGGTAATACATAAATTTGTGTACAAGTGCACATTGAAAATTTAAACCGTGTGAGAACCGGAACTCCAAATATATTGTTTGGATTCAACCAAGAGAATTAGATGAACAATCAATTTAAGTGCTAAAAACAGTAGTAAGATAATTTGCATTTTGTTATTTATGAGTTCCTCTTCCTCAGAGCAACAACAATAGAACCGATTAACATAGAGTGGTGATCCCATGGTTTACTGAGAACCAAGCCTTCTTCAACGGAGAGAGGCGCTGGTTACCATTTTTGAAAGAGAAAGATGCACTTTTGTCAACATTCAGGTGAGTATGGCGGGGAAAGGTGGTTCTTAAATAATTGGGAATATCTCTACGATGAGAGATAGAAAGCATCTTAGCCATGCTTTAACAGAGAATGGATACTTGCAGAGGTTTTCTGGTAATCGTTCTGAGACATTTAGTTTCAAGTTCGTTTGTCGACCATATACTTTTATATGTATGAATTATGTACAGATTATTGAAAACTTTGAACTGAGTTGCATTTCTTATTTTCTTTTTATTTTCTATAATTTTCAAAATTATCTTCTTAAATTATTACCGGCGAATTCTAATTTGCAAAAAAAGGATTTTACTACGGTGTTTCATTTTTAGTAAATATATAAATTAATGAGCATTAAATGAAATGTTTTGCTATTATGAATTTATAAAGTAAACTAGTCATTTTCTTTAATTTTGTAAATTTAATAATAATGTTAACAGCAGCAACTTGAAGACAACTATGATGATGAAGAAATACCTTACGAAATTTACAAGAAAAGACCAATAGCAACACTAATTTTTTTGAAACGTAACTTTGGTTTCAGCCTGATCGCTTCAAGAAATAAATGCAATTATGGCGTATTACTATCTGGATAGTTCTTTCTCGGCCCATACTATTCTTCTTTGTTTTGGTCTAATTGAATCCCAAAACGTACGAAACGAAGGCCCATCACCATTATATAAGTTTCAATATTTCTTTTCCTATTTTTGGTTCGTTATGTTAAACAGAAATGAAGTCAGAAAGTAGAAAAAATTCAATACAGGCAAACAAAAAAAAAACTAGGATACATGCTTAACATTTAGACAGATTCCCATAAATTCAATAGCTAATCCAGTCCAAAAAAACAGCAGCTGATCCATGACCTTCGTTCATGGTACATACATTATTCTACAATTATTCTACATCCCCTAAAACCATCTTTCACCGCACAAGAGGAATTAGCAAGTATTCGGCATAAAACAGCTGGAAAGCAAAGAAATGAAAAAGAGATGTTCATTAATCACTATAATATTTTTTTCAACGATTTGAAGATGTGTTAATTTGCACTGGTACATGCAAAAAAGGACGTCATTAAGTAAAAAGAAAAATATTTATTTTACATTACCAATGAAACCCTGAATCACCATACTGACCTGTTTTTCCATGTACCCAGCAGTACATATCCGTACAAGGATGCTGACAACTAGAGCTGGGAGAGAATTTGGACTTTCTTCATTGGTATCAGACAGAACAAAACATAGGAAATACCACATACACACCAGCAAAAGTTTTGGATTTCTCAATGACTTTTTTTACATTTACATCAAAAGGTACCCAAATTGCCCTCATACCTTTTTTTTTTGCCTCTTTTCATCAAGGAAACCATCATATATTTTTTAACAAATTAGGAAGGGAGGAGTGTGAAAGAAAATTTGATAAATTTTAGGTCCCTACATGAAAATCACTTTTGAAAACATGATTTGAGAGAGAAAAAAAAACCTTCCAAATGAACATGTAGAAAGATGTAATGTCAGATTTGTTTGCAAGGTCAAGAGATCTTGCACGGTTCCACAAGATTGAAGCCAAAAAAGCATGCCCCAAAATCTTCAAACAAAGAAGTTTAACAACGTGATAAGAAAACATAATAATAAGAACCAAAACTAAAAGAGAGCCTATCAATTTGATCTTCCAGTCTAATGCTTTACCAATGGTCCAGGAATTGGAATAACTTGGGGCATCTTGGTAACTTACCAAAAGTATATATGTCAATGCTGAAATAATAGCCGGGCTCAGTTTAAAAAGTCTTTTTAGTTATTTTAACCCTCAAGAAAATGATCAATTAACCTTGTACTTTCAGTGAACAGTTCTTGCTACTAGACTCCACAGTGTATAAGGATTCTAAAACAGTTTCAATCTAGTGCTAGGCACAATTTAATGTACATGGATTTGAACAGTACCAATTATGTACTGTTATATTAAAAAGATAGGGGGGGGTGGGTTACAGTTATTAATTTGCTCCAAAGGCTGGAGGAAGTGGCTCCCATGAGCATGGCAACAGTATATGCTATTTCTAGTAGATACACGCATATCCAAAACACCTATTTAAAATGAAGTAAGATAACATCAGAGAAAACAAAACACAGAAAAGCAACAAAAATTTACGTTCATTTCAGAGTGACTAAACTGACCCGATTTTTACCAAGACGAACACTAAATGAGCGAATGCCAAATATGCGGTCTCCTTCAATATCAGGTATATCCTAAAATAAACCAAAATTTCCTCAACAAATGATCACTAAATTTTAGCTATTCCTCAGTAAAAATTTATCCTCAAAATGAAGTTACTGATTCAGAAATTTGACAAGTCTTACCTTGAACAAGGCTATAACAACAGAGAAGAAGGTCATAAATGCAGTAGCAAAAATCAACGGCTTTGAAAAACTTGCTGGCCGTCTGAATACAAACGTCTAACGAAAAAAATGAGTTAACTAGTGACTTATCTATTCAATATTAAGATAAAAGCAGTACTAGTGTAAACTTGAGGTAAAACATACTGTTCTTGTTTTTTTTAAAGCACTAATGCGAAAGCAGTGCACGTAAAACATACTAGCTGATGGTACCCTTACAAACTTATGGTACTCGTTTCTTGGAATGAAATCGGTGGAGTACTCCACTTTTATCAAAAAAAAAAAACAAAAAAAAACAAACTTATGGTACCGATAGGCTCACTAAAGAAAAGGCCATTTTAATTTGTAGTCCTATATTTAGCTTTCCTAATATATTTGTTCAAATATTTGACGTTTTATTGCAAATTTTCTGTAATTCTGACGTATTACCAGGATATTACCATGAAGAGGAATAGTGTAACAGTAATACCTTAATGTGAAGAAAGAAGGCAAGTTGAACAATAACAGCACGAACTGCTAAGATGCACAGAGCTGCTACAACTGCAAATCTCTTCCATCTTAAGAAAGGCATCTAAAAAAGAATCATAAAAGAAGGGGATTAACAAGAAACTGAGCTATGCTCATGCCACATTGACTACATTATTTTCAGTTTTTTCTGCTAGTGTAGTGCTGGACAACAGACTATTTTAGAAGACAAGAAATACAACTCACAAATTTGACCCTTGAATTATGTGTATATTATAGGAGAACACCCACACTATGAAAACTAGCAAGGTTTTGTAATGTTGGTTACATAATCTTGTAACACCTTGTTTCCTTTTCAATGCACTTATTGGAGGTATCAGATGTAAAAATGCTAAGATTAAAAAAAAGATAAATGAAAAGGCATCAAGCAACATAAGTAAATTAATGTATTATATTTTTACAGACAGGAGGGGGAGGGGGGGGGGGGGGGGGGGGGGGGGGGGGTTGGTTAGAGAGAATACATTTATTGAGTAAGCAGTGCCAAGAATAAAGCTGATGAGAAGAGCCCAGAACAACGGCCATGAACCAACTAACCAACCTACTCCAAAGCTCTAAATTGAAACCAAAAAAGAAAAATTAGTAACTTGTTACTAAACGAGATACAAAATCAAGTGCACAATATTTCTAAACTGATATATAAAGGTACAAGAGTTACCAAAATTACAAAAGTAGAAACGATGGCAACACCAGTTGAAAGAGAGTATTCTCCAGATGCCAATGGCAAGTTTGGTTTATTAACCTTTCATGAAGATAACAAAAGTCAAGTAACTTCCAAAATATGCCCACAAAGAGAAGTAAATTAATAACATATAGCTGGTTCTAAGAAAAAAGAACATTCGAATTTGCAGGGATAATCTTGCCAAATTTTAAGATGATAGTTTCCACTGATGTTATGAAATTATTAGTTTTAAACATGAAAGTAATCAGGCTAAAACAACTTTTTGTATAGAAGAGTCACCTTGTCGATTTCAATGTCAAACACTTGATTTAAACCAACAATATAAATGTTCATGAAAAGTGCTGCCACAAGTGCCTGAAAGTGAACATCAGTAAATATTTATTATTGTTGATGCACAAAATATCCTCGAGGACAATTTTTCCAAAAAGAACTAACATTTTAGCAAAAATAAAAGTACCTGTAAAACACCAGTAAAAAATAAAGGAGATACATCTGACGAGCTTTCAAGTGCCAATAGAGAAACTGATACTATGCTCAAAGCCTGTTCATGTAGATTTTTTTTATTAATATCTTCTACTGTTGTTTGTAAGATCTTTAGATATAAAAAAGTACAAAAAGTGTAAAATTCATGTTGTCTGACTCAAGGATTATAGTCTCATATTAAGATGCCAGTTTTACCAACTACTTTCCCCTGGTTTTGCTTATTTTTCCTTTTGTTTGGGTTTTTTTACTGTTTCGTTGCTCAGCAGAGGTAACATAATAATGGAAATTAATTTCACATTTAAGAGACAATTGGTGTCAAGTTGGTTTCTATTGAGGCTTAACTGCAAAACTTAGGTCTTCAAGTGGCTAAACTAGGGTTTAAACATGAAATGATATTAGAAGCAGTTACATGCTTGAATTTGCATATTTTACACCCAGTCATTTTATAAGCAATCAACTACGTGGACTTGAAATAACACCTAACATTTAACAATCAAGAAAAGACAAAATGTTTTTTGGTTATGGGATTGATTTTTCCCAGGCAAAGTTTTCTCAGGTTCGCCCACCAACCCCTTGCGCCACATGTGAATTATGTACAATTTTGACAATTGTGAATCCTATAGAAATTTGAATTTTATACATGGTTCAAATTTTGTACAAGAAGTTGAAAAGGTTAAACAAATTAACTGTTCCTATGACGGTGTGGGGCCGGGAGAATCGGTAAAAAGCATTTAATGAAGACAAAATTGGCCGCAAAGCATTGGTTGAGTCCAATGAATCCGGTTCTGATCCAGCCGCACTTGCAGAAACTAATCCAGTGATTTGATTTTTTTTATCCCGATCAACCATACAATCAAGAAAGGAATTGCCTGAGAGAGGCAATTTGGTCCGTTTGGTCAGCTGCAAAGTGTGTTTTTGAAGTTTAGATTTGTCCTTAATTAAACAGCGAATTGGTGCACCAAGACCTGTTATAACAGAAAGGTTTACACATTAAAAACACGAAGAAATAATGCAAAATCAAACCATTTTCTATTTTTCGTTTGTGGTTATTTTGTTACTTGTCAGAAAATCATGACAGTTAAGTTCATTTCAGTGAATAGAAATAGTTTTGAAACAATGCACAATTTACGAAGTTAAACCTTACCTGTCACATAAACATCAACAATAACAGTCAGTGTTTTTGTAGAATGTGCATCAATTGAGCTATCTATTGAATTTTTAGAGATACAATTCTTAAATTGACCAGGGTGCTGCAATTTAAGCAGAGGCTTCCATGTACCCTAGAGTGTATCCACTGTCTGGCATGCCGAAATATATTGCTTAAGTTGTATTAAAACCGAGATAACTTATTATATAACTATTGTCCCTTCTTAATATAATCGTAGGTTATTGTTAATTGAGACTACTATTAACTTCCTGAGGAAATTAAAAGTATAAGGGGTGTATCCATTCCAACCCAATTCATGCTGGCTGGGTCGGCGTTAGAGAGAGAGAGAGAGAGAGAGAGAGAGAGCATCTATTATTAGACTCTGATCCATTTCTTTTCTCGTGCGCGCGCACAAACACACTCGAGCATTAACAAAGAAATCGGAGATATATAGTACATGGAAAAGCATAAAGGAGAAACAAACCTCGGCGTGAGAGAGAGGTTGAGAGAGGCGCAAAGGCGGTAAGTGGAGGCCTGGTTAGGCTAAGCGACTCCATATTCTTCAATCGATTTGCTATCCCTCGGTGGCGCTGTCCTAGAAAGAAATCATAAATGGAGGCAGGAAAGGAGCGAGAGGGAGAGGCAGACGACAGATAGTGAATTTTAAAATGGGAAACTGTGTACGTGGTCTTTTGCCGACATTTTTATTAGTATTCATAGTTAAATAAAAATTAATAAATATATCCAGCTCCTCTGTGTTTCGATAAAAATATTCGTACCGGCCATTAAATAGTCGGTTTTGAATTTTTTTGCCTACCGGTAATTTAATGACCGGTACCCTCAAATTTTTCTTTTTTTTAGAGACACTGTGAAGAGCAATATACTGAAATCTAACACTAAAAATTCAAATTTTTTGTTTAAATTATTTGTTAGTTTACTTCTTTTTATGTATAATTAGCATATTTATACTAACATACGCAAAATTACTTGAATTTATGTTAAATTACGCTGAATTACACTAAATTACATTAAATTATGCTAAATTACAATAACTTCGCTAATTACGCTGAAATACGGTAAATTACGCTAAACTACGCAAAATTACGCTAAATTAGACCGATTTTGTGCCATCTTTCATGAATCATAAAAAATAGTAAAAGTTGGTATTCTACAAGTTCATTATGTAACTAATTTACTAAGCTACTTAGATTGAATAATAGAAATGAAAATCTTAATCGGAAACTTCAACTCAAGTTTTGAGGCTCTTCCCTTTGTTTTTTGGCAATTCTAAATTTTGAACTTTGGCATCAAGGGCACTAACGCATGCGTATTTTCGCAAGCTTTCTGAAAAGTGGTCATTTGCTGAAATCGGACACTCGAGCGCCGTTTTATGGCCGTTTGAAGTTTCGTCGTCGTTTTTCGCCTTCTCAGTAAAGATATCGTCCATATTCATATGTAATTTAGCGTATTTTAGTATAAATATGCTAATTATACAACAAAAGAAGTAATCTAACAAATAATTTAAATAAAAAATTCGAATTATTAGTGTTAGATTTCAGTATCTTACTCTTCATAGTGTCTCTAAAAAAAAAATTGAGAGTACCGGCTATTAAATGGTCGGTAGGCAAAAAAATTCAAAACCAGCTATTTAATAGCTGGTACGGATATTTTTATTGAAACCCAGAGGAGCTGGGTATATTTATTAATTTCTATTTAACTATGGATATTAATAAAAATGACGGGTCTTTTGATGAACTGGAAGTGTATGAAAGGAGTCTAGTGGAGAACTTTCCAACTAGACTATGCTCCCGATATTTTTATTAAAACCCCAAAAAAAAAAACAAATTATCAAATCTGCTCCCACCCCAACTTTATTTTTATTTCTACCCCAACCGCCCGTGGGCTGGGCGGTCCTATTTCCCAACCTGACCGCCCAGCAGCCGGGCGGTTCACTTTTCAAACCTGACCGCCCAGGGGCTGGGCGGTCTGCTATTGTTTTTTTTTTATAAGAGTTTTATGTTTTAATTGTTTGAATGTTTTATATTAAATTGTTGTAATGATTTGTTTGAATGTTTCATATTAAATTGTATGATATATATTTATTATTTGTTGACGATTATATTTTTATAATTGACGATTATTTGTATATGTTATGTAATTGTCTAGCTTTAATATAATTGATTAGTTTTATATTAAGTTTTGTTAATGTTTAAATGTTTCTAAATGGTAATCGAAATGGTAAGTCTAAACAACAAAAGTAGTAATCGAAATGGTAAGTCTAAACAACAAAAGTAGTAATCTAAATGATAAGTCTAAAAATAAAACATAACAGTCCAAACACGAAATATAATAATCCAAACTAAAATACTAGAAACCTATCAAACTAAAAAAAAATATAAAAACCCTAACGGCGATGACGAGGGCGAGGTCCGGAGAGCTCCAACCTAGTAGGTGCATGGCCGTCCCTCTGCGACGGCGGACGCCTCTGGGGAACCTCATCCACCTGCATGTCATCGTGTACGGCCTCGCGCGCCCATGGGTCCGCTCCCAGGTGTAATGCATGCTCCCCATGGATCCCCGCCTGTGTACGCAACACCCACGGATCGGCCTCCCAAGTAGGAGGATACGTGGCCGGAGGCGGTGTACCAAATATAGCAGCGGCAAAGCCATCTGCAGTCTGTGCCCCACTCCCACTGGCCTCGCCGTCGTGCTGTCTGGGCTCCATATACTGCGGTCGGTGGGAGCTAGCTGGCTCCCATCCGCCCTCATCTGGAGCTAGGTCATCCAAAGAGAATGAGGCGGCGGCGGCGGCAGCTTCATCCTGCATGTAAACAATGTTAAATTAAAGACATAGAAGTAACGAGTAAATTAATTAAATAATGAACTTTTGCTACCTCGGTAAGCTGCACTGGAACTCCATGCTCGTTGTAGTACGCGTTCCACGCGTTGTTGTTCAACACCCATTGGTGGATCGCCCAACCCGAGTCATCATCTGCAGAAATGAAGATAAATTAATAAGAATGATCTTTTAGAGAGACACTTAATAATGATCATTTGTATGACATATTATTACCTGCAGGAGGTGGCGGCATCTCCGCAGCGTAGATAGGGGCTCCAGGCTGCTCCGGATCTGGTGGTGGGGCCTTTATCTCGCGCCAATTGATGTCCTCCCCAGCATCGTGCAACATACCAACGAGGCGCCCGTCCCAGCCAGAGTCCTCCACGATCGGTGCACTGTGTTGGAGCATCTGACATCCTACCGCTCTCCAACTTTTTCTCGCCATGCACACCAAGCTGTGTGCCACTCCTCTAATAGCTGTCAAAATCTGCACACAATGTATTTTTATTATTATTATTGGAAGATGAATAAATAACTATAATTTTTTAAGCATTTCAGTTTCATTTAAACATACCGAACGAGTATGGATCGGGCCGAAAGGCAAGTAAGTTCTAGATCCGTCACCCGTGAGTCTCCGTCGAAGAGCATCACCATAGTCCCCCTGTAGATAAACCGTCGGCATGCCCCATCTCTGGTACCAGACTAAATATCGTAATCTCCAAGGCCCGACCGGCATAGGTGATAGGTGTATTTTATATACACCGTCGATCTAGTTTTTATCATAAAATAACACCAAATATCTTGTATTTTGAATATAAAGTGAATATAATACACCAAGAATCAAGTTACTGCGTTCGCTCGATGTTTCAATGCAGGAAACAGTGCAAAATGAAGAAAAATCGCCCAGTGCGGACGCACTGGGTACTTAGCCAATTTTCCAGCGTCGCAGACCTCACAGATGAAAAGTCCGAGCGTAATGCGGACGCACTCACCTTCAGTGCGGACGCATTCACTACTTAGCCGATTTTTGCAACTTCCAGAATTTCCAGAAAAACAGAAGTTCAAGGCCAGTGCGGACGCACTAAGATCCAGTGCGGACGCACTCAGGAAATTTCGCAGAAAATCCAGAAAAGGAAACTTGGAACCAAAGGAGATTTGGAGTCGGTGCGACCCAGACCACCCGCACTCAACCCCAGTGCGGACGCACTGGACTCGCAGACAGCCAGAAATTCGCATTTTCAAGAGGTTTTCTATTCTTGGCTTCCAAGGAACACGTTTTAGAAAGCCAAAAATAGACATGGTAGTCTGAGGAGTGCACCCACTAACTCCACTTCTATCCTCTAAATTGGGCAAGGCCTTTGGCTATAAAAGGAGAAGAATTTCATCTCTCTCATCATCCATTATTATATCCACTTTCCACATATTGAGAGAGAGAGATCCTGCAGAAATTCTAGAAGGCTTTTCAAGGAAGGAGAAGAAGAAGATTCTACCAAGGAGTCGGCAAGATCGAGGTTTTAGATCTAAGAAAGGGTGTAATCATTTCTTTATCTTATTTCTTATTGTTTTTGCCAATCTTTGTTATGGATCTCTCCAAGAGAGAGTAGTTCTCTTTCTAGGGGTTTAGGTCAATGCATGAACTTGTTTAATTCTAGCTTATTCGGATATTTGTTTTTATTATGATTGTGTTATCGGATTTGATTGTTAATTTCTGTGATTTATTCTTTATGAATTTCATTAGTACTCGTTCCTTTGAGTTCACCTGGTTAGGGTTTATTGAATTGAAGTAGTTTTGAAATCGCGTTGATCGTGTTTTTCACCTTTAAATTTATTAAATTCCGGCATTGGTCATGAGGAGACTACTAATTGAAACCATAAAGACACACCTTAGGATTGGGTTAGAAGCGACCGTACTTTGATATCCAATCCGGAACTATAGAAATTAAGGTTAGGATTTTGGTGAAGGACCGAAAGGCGAAGGCAAATCCTAATTAGGACACCTTAGAACAAATATCGATATATGCTTTGAAGCATGTGATTAAATATCCCTCTAGGTTAGTGACAGCCCTAGAATTCGAGGCACATTAATCCATCCACCCAAAGTAGTTGTATTAATATTTGTTCCAAAGGCTAACATAGGTTAGAAACCTCATCAAATCAAACATGAATTCAAACAAACCGAATAAATAGAATTAGCAAGGAATTGTAGACCGAATACCCCTAGATCTCCTTAAACTTGAAAACAAACCAATCTTTCTTTCCTTTATTTTATTTACATTTATTGTTTGAAACTCCTCTTTTTCGGGTATTGAACCCAACCTTAGGATTTTAGAACAAAACCCCCCCCACTTTACTTTTATTATTTTGTTTTAGAAGTAGTTTTCTTTATTAAAAATTGGTATTTCCCTATCTCCCTGCGGATCGACACCTAAATACTACAATCGATAGGTTGTGCGCTTGCAACTAACCTATTCTTTGAGTACGAAGGTTTATAAATATTAAAGGCAAAAAGAGTACAAAATTCTATATCTAAAATACTCAACAATAGGGGCATCAATAGCTGGAGGCGGGGTCCATAAGTGATCCCCCGGTGATGCAGCACGCTGGTAATGCTCCCAGAAACGTGTGCTCCAGTTGACTTTGGGCTTGTTGTGTTTAGTGCTGCAATATAAATTAATTAGTAACGTGTATGGCTGAACAAGTAATAAAATAGGCAAACAATAAGGCAGTGGGTAAATTACCTGTGCAGCTGGGTGGTCTGCTGCTCGCCCAACTCTGGAAAATCAGGGACATAGGCATCCAAGCCAAACTGACGGGGCACTCGATCAGGATAGTGATACTCAACTATCCAGAAGCACATGCAAGGCCCCCGATAAAACAAGAGATGTCTCTGATCTAATGTCAGCTGGCACAGAAGGCCCCGATCGACAAACATGACGCTGCCACATAAATCCATGACAAACGCCCTCACGTACCTGTAATATAAATTAGAGACATAAATAACTACAATTTTTGTTGAATCCATAACATATTTTAATTTGCAACTATTTGTGATTACCTCAGAACGGCCTGCTCGTCACGTGTCTCGGGGGTGATCCTACGCCGGTGGAAGTAACTGCGGAGCGCCGCAAGACTGATGCAGTATTTGGAATACCGGTACTCCTCCTCCTCCTCTCCTTTCTTCTTCTTCCTCTTTTGCAAGTCCGTCGGAGCGGCCCCCAGCAGCTCCGGTATCATGTGCATCAGGTCCGGATCATCTGAGACACCACCGATGGGGTCGCCATCTATCCGTAAACCCCACAAGGCGCTGACGTCACCTAGTGTGACTGTCATCTCCCCAATCGGAAGGTGAAATGTATGCGTCTCCGGTCGCCATCTCTCCACTAGACCGCAAACGAGAGCCTGGTCAATATCGCAGTGAGTCATAGTGGCCAGTGTTCGCTCCCGAATGAGAGGTACAGAGTTTCACCACAGCCTAGGCTGTGGAGTTTAAACCCTATTCAACTCTTGGACGAAGGTTGCAAGTGCACAACCCTGTCGTGTAGTTAGAACGGGTGTCGATCCTCAGGGACGGTCTATTTTCTGAACTTAAACTATTCCTAGTTAGGTACTAGAAGTTTGAATGTTTGAGGTTTGTCTAATCCTAAGATGTATGAACAAATCAAATGAAATAGATGAATGAATGACAAGTAAACTAATGTATAGACAAGTAATGAATCAACTAAATGTTTGTATTTTGTACTATGTATAAAAGGATGTTTCAAGGGTTTCAGATTTCATCTTCAACTTTGCTGCTCAGACCTGCCACGCGACCCGCATGCTCTCGCATGCGACCCGCTTGGCCTTGAGCGCCCTGAACCTGGCACGCGACCCGCAAGCTGTGGCTTGCGACCCTCGTGATGCGACCCGCGTGCTAACTCACGCGACCCGCATGGTCCTTGAGCTGACTCTGCACATGTCAGAAACCTGTTGTTTAAGTCGTGTAAGGCTAGATTGACCGTACCTAGTGTCACTGAACCTCAACTTTCGTGTGTTGGCTTAGCAGACCTGGTTTGGAATTGCAATTTCACCTTCTCAGGCTTAATCAAGCTGTTTGATCTAAACCTAAGTTCTCAATTCTGTTTACTAAAGGTATCCACAAGCTGAGCAAGAGCAAGTGGAAACTTTCACCTTTAGGCTACTCATTGACCTCACCTTTCGGTTCTCAGACCTACCTCAAGTACTTAACCTAATTTGCAAGAAGCATCAAGCCTTTGGTACAAGAAGAAATGCCTAAGGCATTCAACAGTAAGCAATCAAGAATCAAACAATTCAGATCAAACAATCTCAAATAATACAAGAATCAAAGAAACACGAAATAACAATAAGAATCAATCCATGTGCATCATCAAACAAAGTATCAGACTACAAATCCAAACCCTCGAAACTACAGTATCTACTCAGACATCAATAAAATCAAAACAAGAGAGAGAGGAAGAAAGCAAATCATAGTGAGAGAGAGGTAGAGAAGAGGATTGAAGCTTCAGTTGAGTCTTCTTCTCCAAATCGACTCTCCTTCAGCTTCAGATCGCCTCCTCTCCTCTCCAAGTCGCCTCAGGAGCCAAGCTCCTCTTCAAAACTGATCAGATCCCCTTTTTCCTGAAAGTCTCGGCCGTCCCCTCCTCTCAATTCGCGCAGGCCTTATATAGGCATCTTAACGGGCTTTAATCAGGCCTGGCACAATTAACTCGACGCGGGTCGCATGCAAACTCATGCGGGTCGCGTCTAGTGGAAGTGAGCAGTGGGGTTTGGCTCAGAGATTGTAGATCTTGTCGCAAGCTTTCCGAAAAGTGGTCATACGCCCAAAACGGAGTTACGAGTCAAAAGTTATGACTGTTTTAAGTTCGGAGCTGAAATTTCAGGATCTGATGCGACCCGCGTGAGATTTGACGCGGGTCGCGTGGGGGAAGTCAGAAATCTGCCTTTTTTGCCTGTTTTAGCCTATTTCCTGCAAATCAACCACAAAACTGCAACAGTACCATATTCTATTTGATTTTCAATATAAACTATGCAATTTAGTGGTCAAAAACATAAGGTCTGGTCTGAAAATAGAACGAAATAATAGATGAAATATAGACATATCAGCCAGCTGATACAACCCGAGATGCATGATGCACTGCTCCATCAACGGGTGACGGACGTATCGTATCTCGGGGGTGCGGTGTCTCACTGTAATCATCGTCGTGTCCTGCATTTTACAATGATTTCAATATAAACGTATAATTAAATAATGCTATTTAAATTAGGAATACAAAACCAACGTACCTCCATAGATGCAAGTGAGACACGGTGCCTGACATGTGGGGTCCACAGAAGATGACTAAATGTGTCAGGATGGTGAGGGGGATAATCTCCAAAGGGAGCATCTGCACCGGACGCCTCTGCACCGGATGCCTCTACAACCCGCACACGATAATTAACAATTCAACCCTAATTTATAAACTTCAGTTTTGTCAACCCTAAACCCCTAAACTACAAACTCTAATTTTGGAAACCCTAATTTTGAACAATTCAATCGTGTCGGGAAAATCAACAACCCGCACAAGATAATTAACAATTCAATTCTACCAATCGTTCCAATGCCAATACAAGATACAAAATATAAATTCAAAAAATTATTTAAAAACTTACCCAAAAATAATCGGATTGTCGCCGAGATGGCCGAAAATTAGGGTTCGGGTGAGAGAGAGAGAGAATGGCAGATTTGAAGAGAGAGAGAGAAAGAGAGGGAGAGAGAGAGGAAGAGAGAGAGAGGAAGAGAGGGAGAGAGAGAGAGAGATGGAGAGAGGGAGAGAGGGAGAGAGGGAGATAGAGAGAGGGCCGAGTGGGGTTCGGCTGGTTTCGGGCGGCTGGGATGGAGGCAGAGAAGAAAGAGGAGATAGCGGTCTGCTGGGGGGCGGACCGCTTATAAAAAAAAAAAATTAATAGTGGACCGCCCAGCCCCTGGGCGGTTAGGTTTCAAAAGTGGACCGCCCAGCCCCTGGGCGGTCAGGTTTGAAAAGTGAACCGCCCGGCTGCTGGGCGGTCAGGTTGGGAAATAGGACCGCCCAGCCCACGGGCGGTTGGGGTAGAAATAAAAATAAAGTTGGGGTGGGAGCAGATTTGATAATTTGTTTTTTTTTTTGGGGGTTTTAATAAAAATATCGGACTATGCTCAGAGGATGATTTTAACATAGTAGTTTTAGCTTCATGCAGCGCATAGACCTTATGCAGCGCTGTTTTGATACTACAGCCTGTGCTCTGCATGAAGCCGAACTACTCTGTTAAATCTTTACCCACTATGCTCAGAGGATTTTCTCCAGTTAAATTGATGAATCAATTAATAATTCTGTTCATCAATAAATGCTAGGTAGTATTTATATCATTTTATCATGCTAAAATGAATATTTAGCATGACTATCTTATTCCAAAGCAGCTTCATGGATGCCTATCTGAGAAGTGATTAAACAAATATTTTAGATAAAATGAGATAAAAAAGGAACAAAACAAAAAGAATAAGGAATAAGCTACATTTCTCTATTTCATCAAATCAAAGCCAAGGAAAGAAAAAAGTTTGGTTTAGAGTATGAAAAGTAGAATAATAGCATATTAATAATGTGCATACGAGTAAAATATGTGATTTGCACCATTTATTAAGAATGATGCATTTATTCCTCTGATGTTGTTATTAAGACATGGTTTTTATGATTCTTTTGCAATTGGCATAAAAATATAGTTAGTGCAAAGGAACGGGTGCACCTGGATCATGGTCGGCGCACTGATTTTCGTTCACTGGATGTGGCCCCCTAATTTCGTTTCCCAACTACTGGGGTACGTAGTTTTTGACAACACTCTCTCTAGGCCAAGGAATAGGGCAAATATTTTAACAGAACATTATTGGATTCATACAGCGCACGAACTATAGAACTAAAGCAACGCTTCATATGGTTCTCGCGCTGCATGAAACCAATATTACTCTGTTAAAATCTTCACATGTGATGTGTTTCCTTCCACTGGATATCGCGAACGGAGAATTCTGCTACGGGAATCTATCTATAAACATGCAATTAAGACTTAAAGGCATAGAACTGCTTATTTAGGGGCCAATTGATGCTATCTCATACTTCATTCAGGAATTGACATTTTTTTGCCTTTATGAAACCCAAAAATTGACATTTTCCAAAATGGGCCATATTTGACGAGACACTTAAGTCTGGATTCTGGTCTTCTGGAGCAAGCAAATTCCTCCACCATAAATTGTCGCAATAAAAAATTAAAAAGATTTTTAATCTTCTACGACAAGATTTTCTGTGGCACACCCTACTATCCATCCTTATATTGTAGTTTCATATGCAAAATGAATCATATTGTATTATGCAAAATCACTTCAATTGGGTAATATATAGTTCAATTATGTTTAATTCCTTGAATTTAGCTAAAAAATTAATATACAACATAAAAGAACATTCAGAAACAAAAATAGAGGATCATGATGGCTAGCGAAATTCCTTTATGTGACTATTAGAGCATCTACATCCCTGAAACTCTTAGAGTTTCTAAATAACGATTAGCTGCTTTTAAGAAATTATAGACTCTGGAGTTTCTAAATATTCACATCCCTGGGACTAATTTTAGAGTTTCTAATAAGCCACATCATCAGTAAATTAAAATTGATAAGCTACATCAGCAGTAAATTAAACTAACTTTAGCGAATACAGGCCAATCGTTTTGCCACGTCAGAGTTTATAAACGATTTCTTAATAAGAAATTATTGAGCAAAGTTGCTAAATAAGAAATCCATCTACATCCCTAAAACTGGTTTAGCAACTGTCACGTCAGATTAGAAACTCTAATAGTTTCAGGATTGATTTTTAGTTATCCGCAAGCTATATAGATTTAACTTATTTTTATGTATAAATATTTTCTTATAATTTTGGACGAAAATTTTTAAAGGAAAATTTTTATTCTCTGTGTAGATTAATATATTTTTATTGGAGATCTTTAGTAGCCAAAATGCATTATGTCATGGATCACATGAGTCTGTGAGCTGTGCTTTTCCGATCGACCTGATTCTTGCTCCAAATGATATAAAATAGCCCCAAAACATGATTCGTGCACTAAAACATAAAATAGGGCAACAATAACCTTTTTCATTTAATAATTAAACATAAAAGTGAGAAAATAAGGCAAAATTTAAGTCAAAACCCTACGTAATTCACTATCAAAATGAGCTTGATCAACAAGAGGTCAAATAACCTTGATGTTATTGGTTATTCTGATTCAGATTTTTCTGGGTGTGTCGACAGTAAGAAATCCACATCGGGTTACATATTTATGCTTGTAGGGGAACCAATTTCATGGAAGAGTGCTAAGCAGTCTATAAGGGCATCTTTCACTATGCAAGCAGAATTTGTGGTATGTTATCAGGCTACTGGTCAAGTGGTTTGGTTAAAGAATTTTATACCATGACTTCAAGTAATAGACAGTATTGCGATGTCACTAACCTTATTTTGTGATAACGAGGCTGCTATTTTCTTCTCTAAGAACAACAAATCAAGTGGTGCGTCTAGTGGATCGACATCAAATATCTTATTGTTAGAGACAAAGTCAAAGATGGTATTATACATATTAATATAATAGCTATGTTAGCTGATTCTCTAACAAAAGCGCTACCACTCTTTACAAAGAGCATGTTGCCGGCATGGATTTAGTTAATGTATTATAATTTTGTTGTTATAAACTATATATTATGTTATGTACTGAACTTTTAATTATGTATTGGCTTTGAATTTATAAAGTTTGCTTATTTATTATGTTGTGCATAATTTTATTTAATCTAAGCAAATTACTTATGATGATCGAATGAGTATTATTAACCTTTATTGGAAATAATACCATTGCTATAATTGATGGGATCAAATAACGACATTTGTTATTCTGATTACATTAGTTTGTTTGGTATTTCTAACTGAACAGAACCATGTTAATGAAAATTATATTGGCCAATTTTTACATGTGTGCTTTATTATGTTATAACATTATGGCTAAGTGGGAGAATGTTAGTTTTTATTTAATTATGTGACCTATTTTAATTATTGTTCAGCAATTTTATTTACATAAATTAATGAAAAGGCATGAGTAATTTTTTATGGAAAAATTCATATTGCTATTTATAAAATTATATTGGTCCCAAATGTTGCCTCAGAGTTATTAAATACTTCTTCTCTTATTTGGACGCATTCCCACGTTTAAGATCTCCATCACCACGTTTAAGATCTCCATCATCACGTTTGAGGAAAATCATTGATGATCAGTATTTACGCTTCCGCTTAACGATGTCGTTACTCCAAAACTATAAGATTTAAATTACATTTGCTATTTTATTTTGGATTTACAGATTCTGAATTGTTTGTGTTATAATTGCAAAACACGTTACGATTTTATTATATCTATCATTTGATATTATGTCATATCACGTGACACGTAAAAATAAAATTTAATCACGTAACATGATTAGATCACAACATATTAATCGCGTCACATCATATTATTCCTTCACTACTTCCAGATTAACCCCAACTCTCTTTAATGGCTGTTCCTGTTCTGATTTTGACAAATAAGAGGAGAAGAAGACTTAAATAGCTTTTTAGTAATTTCAAAGATCTCCAAATTCTATAAAGAAATACAACGATTACATGGATTAATGTTTCGAACCCTCTAAATTTATTAATAAAAACAGCTGCAACTTAACATCAAAATCCTGTTGTAATCTGCAGAATGACCACTTCAAATTGTGTAATATATTGTTATTTTTTTTTTTCCGAAAACGTAAGATAGGCAATATATTGTTAAAGTGTGCTTAATGTCCCTGAATTTTTAGCAAAAATAAATAAATAAATTTACAACAAGAAAGAACATTTATATTTTAAAGGATCATCTTCTTATTTGTTATTTTGGAGTTCTATGTTGTTGTTTCATGATGCAGGTCATATCTCTAGAACTGTTGTTAATTAATACAAATTATTGATATACAAAATCATCTATTGGTATCCGTGACAAAAACACATGTACTTCATTGAGTGATATTGACTTCACTAAATTGACAAAAAGAATCTCTTGTACTTTCATAAAAGTGCTTTCACTTTCCTAAAAAATAAATGTGCTTTTACCGTGACAAAAGAAAACTTCTAAATTTTGTTGAAGCTTTCAATAAAATGCAAAGTCTATATTGTCACACCCCAAACCAGAATTTACGGATTAGGCGTGATCAGTCCCCGCCTCATGTCTAATGATCGGAAAGACACGCAAGGCTAAACAAATATAATAATAAAACAAACAGCGGAAGCGAATATAAAACAATAAAGCCAAAGTCATAAATATCAAATAAACATAACATAATATACATCACATCATCCATACAAATCCCCACCGGGATCAAATAAACATAACTAGCCAAAGGGATACATAATCTATCGAGTCCAATGTATATAACAAAAACACCGGACTCGCAAAACCCTAATCAAAGGTCCCTAATCTATATCAGGCGATGTGGCCGTCGGGTACAGCTCCTGACGCCTCCTGCTGCGGATCGGCAGACTCTGTACATAAAAGGGAGGGGATGAGCGAATGATCGCCCAGTATGTGACCCAGTATTATCCCTTCAGGGATCCTCTTAAGTCAAAGCACATTTTTTTTTTTTTAATTTGAAATCTACGTAAAGTCGGAATTCGTTCACTTTTAATGCACATGCTACGGAATTTAAAACCTATCATAGTACTACAAAAGAAAAATATACATATAATAAATGACATGATGTGAATTTACTATTATGCCAAAATGATGAAATTTCCCCAAAGCAAAATATGAGGATGAATATACTCAACCGGAGTCCAGTACAATAGGTACCGTGTGTACAAATTCATATAATAATAATACGGATAGTTTTGTCACCCAGTGCCGTGCCAAGTTCAATCAAATGAATTTATATCTCCAATGCGGCATAACTCAAGGACTGCGATCAGGGGGTGCAAAGATACTCGATGCCTATCAGCATCGAGCTTTGCCCCAAAGACTTCAAACCCGCAGGCTGGTGCACGCTAGCCGATGGTTATACCTTAATTTGTGTAATTTCCTTACTCTAAGACGATTCATCAACCAAACATATAAAATAGGAGAAAACTACAAGCAAGTCGTAAGAATAAGTCAATCCGTCTCCTCATGAGCAGAGACGAAACTCCACCATCCGGCCGGATCAATGGGACACACACATGAGACACGCAGCCTCGTATCAAAAACATGGGACCGCAGCCCCGTATCACACACATGAGACACGCAGCCTCGAGACACGCAGTCTCATATCACACACCTGAGACACGCAGCCTCTTTTCTTTTAAATCTGAGACACGCAGCCTCTTTTATTTTAAAACAAAAATCCGTATATGGCAAGTAGCTCCTAATGTAGGGGGGATAACTCCCGAATCGTCTCCGTGCCTCTGGACGCGCAGCCCGCACGAAATGGTAAAATGATCGAGAATAATATAGTAAAAGCTCAATGCATATAATAATAATAATCCTAATAAGACCTCTAAGGGATCAAGTGATCCCTCAGCCCAATGACCCACGAACCGTCACGCATCCCATGCCTACGTGACGGAAAGCAGTCATTCGGTCTTCTATCTCACGCTCACCAATGCATATGCTTAACTACAATAATATGTTGTCCTCTACGAGAAGAGGACAACTAATATCCTAATATATTATTAATTAAATTACACTACTCCTAAGAAAGCATTAAATTTTCAATTTAGAAGGGGTTGTGCAAATCCTAAATTACAGTTCAGAAAGGATTAAACATGCTCTAATGCAACTACAAAATTTAAAGTGCGGATGTCAGGTCAAGTGGTCGACTGGTGAGAGTACGCCACGAAGGAAAATACAGATATCCCACACCTGATGGCTGTAGGGGTAGAACGCGCTAATAGTCTCCGGGATCCACGTAATCCTCGCCTGCTCCTGTACAAGCGTCAGCGGGATCGTACCACAGGTCAGAATCTACGTAGGTCAGCTGATCTGTAATTTAGACGTAACTTAATTAGAGTCTAAACTAAGTACTCGTAACCCTTATTACCCCGTTTGATTATTTTCTCTAAGTGTTCGTACTTAATTAGTTAATTAACTAGAGTTCGAATCTAATTATTAATTTGACTTACTTAAATCATTCGTTATATTTTAATTTGAAGATAAACTGTTTAACTAAATAAGTCGTAACTTTTGACTTAAGGTTATTACATATTTTTACGATAAAAATACGTAAGGTGTAATCTAGTAATTTAATTTGCTATTATTAATTCTCTATTTAATTACTTGTAAAACAACGTATTTTTCCTAACTAATTAAGCTACAATTAATTTATAAAATTCTAATTACTAAATTTGAAACATATAATTACTTAACTAATTATTTTTAAAAATCTAAACACTTAATTTATTAATTTACTAAAAATCCTAATTAATCTAAATGTGTTGAATTATTTTAATTGGGTGTGTTTCGGGATCATACAGGTGTCCATTTGGGTTTATAGTATCTGTTCAAATTATGTTATGAACTCTCACTGAGGCATCAAGACCCGGACGGTATAATCATTTCCCGATTTAAATTCAAGTTTACATAAGCATCCGATTTTATTCGGTTACATTATTAAAACCTAAATTTTTAAAAGCCGTCATTTTATTCCGTCAATCCGAGGCAACATTTATTCCTTTCTATTTAAAAATCTGCCAGCCCAATAGATAAAGGCCCAAGCCTCTTTGAATTTATTAATAAATTCATATTAAGGCCCACCAGAAAATTAAAAAGGCCCAAATCCATTTATTAATCACAACAGCCACGGCCCAGTAAAGTCAAAGGCCCCAAATCCAATTCCCAACGTAATATACATATAGGCCGGCCCATTATTTAAATCACAGCAATTTGCATGTTAGCCCCTGTATTTTAATTATATCACTTAAGGGTCTAAAATTTGCACAATTATCCTCAAATTCAATTTATTCACATTTTGGTCCTGTCAGTTCAAAAACCAGTACCAGTGGCATCACTGGGCTGTACCAACTGGTACAACATTTTCCTAATCGCGTCACAGTAAGCAAAAATCTCAGAGAAGGTCACAAAGGTAGACAAGCAACAAAACATCACACATACCAGATAGAACAGGGAAGGCAAAGGGGCAGCACACAAGTGCTGTATACCAGAAGAAGGAAAAGGGCACAGCAGCAAAACCGCAAACCAGCACCGAAAAACAAGAAAAAGGGTTGGTGCCAGTAAAGTCAGTCCAGCCGCAAGAAAAGAAAGGCAGCACCAAGCTGGTACAACACAGAACAAAAAGAACCGCCAAGCACCCAACTCCCAAGTCGATCGAGTCGAGAAAAATCAACAATCTCACCCTCAATCGATCAATACCCCGAATCCATCACATAAATTCATCGGCACGCAGAGAAAATCAACAACTCGTGCGAGCCGACCGATAAGTCAAAATATACGATAATATCTCCCCAAGCACACAATCCACAAAATAAAGTAAGGCTTGAATGTTTACCCGAAAAGGAGCAACCCACAAGAATGGCTCACTCGGCCGGCACCAAGCGAAGGCTCGTCTCCCGGCCGTCAAGAAAAATCAGTAAGCAACACACCAAAACAAGCACCTTCGAGCACCAGTATAGCACAAGGAAGGCACCGGATCAACTCAAAATCGCAATGCTCAAACACAACCGAATTTCTAGGGTTTCGGTTATTGTGGTAATAAGGCAAACAGAAAAGAGAGAGAGAGAGATTTCTTTCTCAACACATGAGCGAAGGAAAAGAGAGCGAAAAACCCAAATCGAGAGAGAGTGAGGGGTATATAATACCCGAGAGAGAGAGAAATCCCAAAAATTCAACGTTGTCAGTGGGCAGGTGCAAAGCCCACGCGCCTCAGCGCAAATCGTCAAAGCCGTACCAGCGATGGAACAGGGGTAGTTCGAACGACGACCACGCGGGAGAGATAGAGGCGATCGCCTCCATTTCCTTCTCCCAGGAGGATACAGCGAAAGAAGGCACCAAAGGGGAAAAAGGGGCGGCCCCCAGTAGACAGAGAGAGAAGAAAGGAAGGGGAGGTTTTAAAAATCCCTTGGACTGCCTTAAGATCCGTGCAAAGCTAATCAATGGTTCGATTAATTCGTGAATTAAGAAGGTTCAGTTGGATCTCTCGATTAATTGATTTAAATCCCGAAACGGTCAGACACAATTCGCGTTTAAACATTTTAATGGTAATTCGAATTAGTAATTGGAGTTAATATATAAAATCAACGTATTTGTTTTCAAATTATTATTTAATTAATTTCATCGCTAACTAAATTTTAATTTTTCACAAATCGAATTCCAAATAATAAATTGATTAAAATAATCAAGTTATAACCTATTTATCTAAATGATTATTTCGCCTAATTAATCAATTTTAAGTTTTAATTAGTCGCCAACCTTATTTATTAAACTAATTAACTAATTTCATTTTACGGGTTATAACATTCTCCCCCCCTAATAAAAAGTTCGTCCCGAACGATCGAAAACTACGCGGTCGATGCGAATAGCTCTGGATATCTGCTCCGCATCTCGTCCTCGAGCTCCCACGTCGCCTCACGCGGGGTATGGTGCTCCCACTGTACTAGTACTCGACGAATAGTGCGTCGCCGCAACTCTATCTTCTGCACGTCTAAGATGCAAATCGGACGTGCCTCGTATGTCAAATCCGGCTCGACCTGTAGTGGCTCATACTCTAGCACGTGTGCCTCACTCCGTACGTAGCGTCGAAGCTGGGATACGTGAAAGACATCGTGTACACCAGCGAGGGATGGAGGTAATGCAAGTCGGTATGCGGTGCGACCGACTCGCTCGAGAATCATAAACGGGCCGATGTATCTAGGTGCTAATTTACCCTTGACTCCGAACCTCATGACTCCCTTGCAGGGCGAAACTCGTAAAAGCGCGTGCTCGCCAACCTGCCTGCTGAAGTCTCGACGCTTTGGGTCCGCGTACTTTCGCTGGCGATCCTGTGCCGTCTTAAGCCGGTCTTGGATAATCCGCATCTTATCCGTACACTCCTCGATCAGCTGGGGTACGGTAGGGCGGAATGAGCTGGTAGATCCCCAACATACTGGTGTACGGACTGGGTGCCCGTATAACGCCTCGAATGGTGACATGCCGATACTCGTGTGGTAACTACTGTTGTACGAGAACTCTGCCATGTGTAGGTGATCCGTCCAGTCGCCCTGCATCGTAAGTGCGCACGATCGTAACATGTCCTCTAACGTCTGTATCGTACGCTCTGACTGACCGTCCGTCTGCGGGTGATGGGCGGTGCTGAATACTACCTCGGTCCCGAGAGCCTCGTGAAAGCTCCCCCAAAAGTGCGAGGTGAAACGAGGGTCACGGTCGGATATGATCGTAGTCGGAACTCCATGAAACTTGTGCTGATGTCTCATATAGAGTAGAGCCATCTCCTCTCCCGTCAATCCGTGTCGAAAGGCGATAAAATGTGCCACTTTGGTCAAAGTATCGACTATGACCCAGATCGCGTCGTCTCTCGAACTAGTCCTAGGTAGTCCTGTCACGAAATCCATCGTGATAATATCGAACTTGTGCTCCGATTTCTTAAGTGGCTGTATAAGTCCTGGTGGTCGCTGTCGGTCGGCTTTCACCTTTTGGCAAGTCAGGCACTTGCCAACGTACTTTGCGATCTCTCGGCGCATGTTCTTCCACCAGTAGTAGCCCTTGAGGTCTTGGTACATCTTCGTCTCGCCAGGATGAATCGCGTAGACCGAGTCGTGTGCCTCCCTAAGGATCCTGTCCTTTAGGGATGCCGTATCTGGTACGCATAATCTGTCACCGAGTCTCAAGGCACCATCGTCATCTACTCTAAACGGGAGACGCTGGCCCGCTGCGATGGCGGCACGAGTCCCCTCAAGTAAATCGTCGCTACTCTGCGCTAGTCGTATCTCGTCAATCAATGTCGGCTGTATCACCAAGGAAGCTACCACTACCTCGTGGCTACCGCTAGTCTCGCCTACCAACTCCTCGGATGGAGCAACCCACAAGTCGAGTCGCCGCATATCCTCGAGTAGATGGTGCTGCTGCGTAATCATCGCAGCCAAGTTTCCCCGACTCTTGCGACTCAAGGCGTCGGCCACCACGTTGGCCTTGCCCGGATGGTATAATATCTCCAGGTCGTAGTCCTTCATCAGTTCGAGCCATCTCCGCTGCCTCAGGTTGAGCTCTTTCTGCGTGAAGACGTACTTTAGGCTCTTGTGATCAGTATAGATCTTACACCTGTCTCCGTAGAGGTAATGCCGCCAGATCTTCAATGCGAAGACCACAGCCGCCAACTCTAAGTCGTGGGTGGGGTAGTTACGCTCGTGCGTGCGGAGCTGCCTCGAAGCGTATGCGATGACGTGACCCTGCTGCATCAATACGCAACCTAGCCCGTATCGGGATGCGTCAGCATAAACAGCGTACTCCACGCCGGTGATAGGCATCGATAGAACCGGCGCGGAGACAAGATGACGCTTGAGCTCCTCGAAGCTACTCTCGCGCTCAGGAGTCCACTCGTACTTGACTCCTTTCTGCAGTAGCTGCGTCAACGGTAGGGACAGTCGTGAGAATCCCTCTACAAATCGTCTATAGTAGCCGGCCAATCCTAGGAAGCTACGAACCTCCGTGACGCTCTCAGGTCGCCTCCAATCTGTAATGGCGGATATCTTCTGCGGGTCCACCGCTAACCCGTCTCTAGATATCACGTGTCCGAGGAACGCAACTCTCTCAATCCAGAAGTCGCACTTCGAGAACTTGGCGTATAGCCGATGCTCTCTAAGTCGCTCTAGTACCAATCGCAAGTGTGTGGCGTGCTCCTCCCGACTCCGTGAGTAGATCAATATATCGTCAATAAAGACTACAACGAATGAGTCCAGGAAGTCCGTAAACACCGTGTGCATGAGGCTCATGAAATACGCCGGTGCGTTCGTCAGTCCAAAGGACATGACGCGAAACTCATAGTGACCGTAGCGGGTCCGGAATGCAGTCCTCGGAACGTCGCTCGCCCGAATCCTCATCTGGTGATATCCGGATCGTAGATCGATCTTCGAATACACCTCTGAACCCTGTAGCTGGTCGAACAAGTCATCGATGCGTGGTAGAGGATACCGGTTCGGCACCGTGCACTTGTTCAACTCTCGGTAGTCGATGCATAAACGAAGGGATCCGTCCTTCTTCCTCACGAAGAGGACGGGAGCTCCCCAAGGAGACGTGCTCGGTCGTATGAAACCCTTCTCGAGAAGGTCTTCGAGCTGCGTCTTGAGCTCTCTAAGCTCGGCAGGCGCCATGCGGTAAGGGGCTCGGGCGATGGGTGTCGTACCTGGCTGGAGCTCTATACAGAACTCCACCTCGCGATCCGGAGGCATCCCAGGTAACTCCTCCGGAAATACGTCGGTATACTCGCTCACAATCGGTACGCTGTGTATGTCTATGTCTACCTCATCGCTATCCGTCAAGACTACCGCTGCAAGGTACGCGCTACACCCCGCGGTGATCAAATGGGTCGCCCGCAGTGCCGATATGATAGGAAACCCGGTCCCAGGTTTCCTTCCTCTGAAGGTAAAGGATACCTCGTTCGGACGACCGAACCGTACGATATGTCTCTCGCAGTCGACAATGGCGTGGTGCGCGGCCAACCAATCCAAGCCTAGCAGGACGTCAAAATCTCGCATGTCAAGAACCGTAAGGTCTACTGCCAAGTCCCTATCGGCAATACGGACCTTTCGATCCTTGCAGATCCTGTCAACCAGAACCTGCCTCCCGAGAGGCGTCTGTACCTCCATGGCCCGAGTCCTAACCTCGGTGGGCCACTCGTGGGTACTCACGAAAGCTAGGGCTACGAAGGAGTGACTAGCTCCCGTGTCGATAAGTACGTAAGCTGGACATCCGGATATAAACACTGTACCTGTGATGAGATCTACATCATCGTGTGGCGGGGCGCCAGTAGGGGAAGGTCCCGGTAATGGCTCCCCCTCGTGGGTCTCGTCAGCGGGGATCTCCTCCCCAATAGTGGCATGGATACGCGCGGAGTCACGGCCGGTATGAGTACCCCCTCCGGGTCCACGTCCTGACCCGGAACTAGGTCTACCACCTCTCTGCGCGATGCTGCCGCCGCGAGGTGGCACTGGTCCTCGTCCTCGACCGAAGTCGGACTGGCCCCGACCTCCTGTGGGGACTCGGTCATATGGCTGGATACCACTCTCCCGATGGGGGCAGGAGTACGACCAATGATCAGTGGCCTGGCAAATGAAACAGGCGCCGGAACGGGGAACGGTCGGTCGCGGCTGACCGCGAAACTGCTGAGGCTGGGGCTGCCTCACGATAAGCTGGGAGGATGTGCCTCTACCCCGACTCGTAGATGTGGTGAAGTCGGTCCGGGGTCGGACACTCCTGTGCTGGAGTCTCTCCACTAGCTCCGCACTGTCCATCAAGGACTCAATAGACGTACCGGCGTGCGAGACCACGTGACAGGCCAGTGCAGGCTGTAATCCCTCGATGAAGCGAAGACGTCGGTCCTGTGGATCTGCCACCAAGTCAGGAGCGTATCGCGATAAGCTGATGAAAGTGGTGCCGTACTGCCGTACGGTACGGCTACCCTGGGTAAGTGACTCGAACTGCTGTCTCAGGGCGCGAAGCTGTGCCCTACCCATAAAACGACGGCGAAAGACCTCAGTAAACCACTGCCACGGTATAGGGGCGTCCCCGTACCGGGGCTGCTGCGTAACCCACCAATGATAGGCATCCTCGTCAAAAAGCGTCACAGCCAGCTCGGTATGGAACTCTGCAGGAGCCCGAGCGAGACGAAGTGTCCTCTCAACAGAGGTAAGCCACTCATCGGCTATCGTATAAGTACCACGCCCGTCAAATCGGGGCGTGTGGAGGCGTGTAAACTCACGGTGAGCGGTAGTAAAGGGATCGCCTACAGCGCGACCCGCAGCAGCTCCCTGACCCGTAAGCTGGGCCAAACCCTGAAGAAACTGCTGTAGGATCTGTCCCGCGTCCATACCGCCCTCGGGCGGCGGTGGTGGTGGGGGCTGCCCACCCGCAGCGCTATGAGATGAACCGGCTCGGCTAGAACCATCCCCTCTATGACCCGCTCCTCTACCTCGCGCTGCAGAGGGCTGAGAATGAGTAGATGGCGGGGGATGAACTACAAGTGGTCGAGGGGCGGTGCTACCGACCGAGAGCTCTGAGTGAGGCTCGGGTGGCTGGGATGCAGCCCGGCGTCGTCTCGGACGGGGGTGACGGTCATCCATCGTATAACTGATAAGAAATAGGGATATAAAATCAAGGAACGAAAATGAATCGAATGATAAGGAGAGCTCGTTTGTCGATGTCTACGTGAGATACTACTTAAGGTATCGATCAAGTGCTTTGACTCGTATATATATATTAATGTTTATCAACTTGTGACTTTGCTTCTTATTTGTTTATTGAATGGTATTCGGTTTATCGTACGAAGGATTACGATAAACCTGCGCTCTGATACCACCCAAAGGATGTCACACCCCAAACCAGGATTTCTGGATTAGAGTGTGATCAATCCCCGCCTCATGTCTAATGATCGGAAAGACACGCAAGGCTAAACAAATATAATAATAAAACAAATAACGGAAGCGAATATAAAACAATAAAGCCAAAGTCATAAATATCAAATAAACATAACATGATATACATCACATCATCCATACACATCCTCACCGGGATCAAATAAACATAACTATCAAAGGGGATACATAATCTATCGAGTCCAATGTATATAACAAAAACACCGGACTCGCAAAACCCTAATCAAAGGTCCCTAATCTATATCAGGCGATATGGCCGTCGGGTACAGCTCCTGACGCCTCCTGCTGCAGATCGGCAGACTCTGTACATAAAAGGGAGGGGATGAGCGAATGATCGCCCAGTATGTGACCCAGTATTATCCCTTCAGGGATCCTCTTAAGTCAAAGCACATTTTTTTTTTTTTAATTTGAAATCTACGTAAAGTCGGAATTCGTTCACTTTTAATGCACATGCTACGGAATTTAAAACCTATCATAGTACTACAAAAGAAAAATATACATATAATAAATGACATGATGTGAATTTACTATTATGCCAAAATGATGAAATTTCCCCAAAGCAAAATATGAGGATGAATATACTCAACCGGAGTCCAGTACAATAGGTACCGTGTGTACAAATTCATATAATAATAATACGGATAGTTTTGTCACCCAGTGCCGTGCCAAGTTCAATCAAATGAATTTATATCTCCAATGCGGCATAACTCAAGGACTGCGATCAGGGGGTGCAAAGATACTCGATGCCTATCAGCATCGAGCTTTGCCCCAAAGACTTCAAACCCGCAGGCTGGTGCACGCTAGCCGATGGTTATACCTTAATTTGTGTAATTTCCTTACTCTAAGACGATTCATCAACCAAACATATAAAATAGGAGAAAACTACAAGCAAGTCGTAAGAATAAGTCAATCCGTCTCCTCATGAGCAGAGACGAAACTCCACCATCCGGCCGGATCAATGGGACACACACATGAGACACGCAGCCTCGTATCAAAAACATGGGACCGCAGCCCCGTATCACACACATGAGACACGCAGCCTCGAGACACGCAGTCTCATATCACACACCTGAGACACGCAGCCTCTTTTCTTTTAAATCTGAGACACGCAGCCTCTTTTATTTTAAAACAAAAATCCGTATATGGCAAGTAGCTCCTAATGTAGGGGGGATAACTCCCGAATCGTCTCCGTGCCTCTGGACGCGCAGCCCGCACGAAATGGTAAAATGATCGAGAATAATATAGTAAAAGCTCAATGCATATAATAATAATAATCCTAATAAGACCTCTAAGGGATCAAGTGATCCCTCAGCCCAATGACCCACGAACCGTCACGCATCCCATGCCTACGTGACGGAAAGCAGTCATTCGGTCTTCTATCTCACGCTCACCAATGCATATGCTTAACTACAATAATATGTTGTCCTCTACGAGAAGAGGACAACTAATATCCTAATATATTATTAATTAAATTACACTACTCCTAAGAAAGCATTAAATTTTCAATTTAGAAGGGGTTGTGCAAATCCTAAATTACAGTTCAGAAAGGATTAAACATGCTCTAATGCAACTACAAAATTTAAAGTGCGGATGTCAGGTCAAGTGGTCGACTGGTGAGAGTACGCCACGAAGGAAAATACAGATATCCCACACCTGATGGCTGTAGGGGTAGAACGCGCTAATAGTCTCCGGGATCCACGTAATCCTCGCCTGCTCCTGTACAAGCGTCAGCGGGATCGTACCACAGGTCGGAATCTACGTAGGTCAGCTGATCTGTAATTTAGACGTAACTTAATTAGAGTCTAAACTAAGTACTCGTAACCCTTATTACCCCGTTTGATTATTTTCACTAAGTGTTCATACTTAATTAGTTAATTAACTAGAGTTCGAATCTAATTATTAATTTGACTTACTCAAATCATTCGTTATATTTTAATTTGAAGATAAACTGTTTAACTAAATAAGTCGTAACTTTTGACTTAAGGTTATTACATATTTTTACGATAAAAATACGTAAGGTGTAATCTAGTAATTTAATTTGCTATTATTAATTCTCTATTTAATTACTTGTAAAACAACGTATTTTTCCTAACTAATTAAGCTACAATTAATTTATAAAATTCTAATTACTAAATTTGAAACATATAATTACTTAACTAATTATTTTTAAAAATCTAAACACTTAATTTATTAATTTACTAAAAATCCTAATTAATCTAAATGTGTTGAATTATTTTAATTGGGTGTGTTTCGGGATCATACAGGAGTCCATTTGGGTTTATAGTATCTGTTCAAATTATGTTATGAACTCTCACTGAGGCATCAAGACCCGGACGGTATAATCATTTCCCGATTTAAATTCAAGTTTACATAAGCATCCGATTTTATTCGGTTACATTATTAAAACCTAAATTTTTAAAAGCCGTCATTTTATTCCGTCAATCCGAGGCAACATTTATTCCTTTCTATTTAAAAATCTGCCAGCCCAATAGATAAAGGCCCAAGCCTCTTTGAATTTATTAATAAATTCATATTAAGGCCCACCAGAAAATTAAAAAGGCCCAAATCCATTTATTAATCACAACAGCCACGGCCCAGTAAAGTCAAAGGCCCCAAATCCAATTCCCAACGTAATATACATATAGGCCGGCCCATTATTTAAATCACAGCAATTTGCATGTTAGCCCCTGTATTTTAATTATATCACTTAAGGGTCTAAAATTTGCACAATTATCCTCAAATTCAATTTATTCACATTTTGGTCCTGTCAGTTCAAAAACCAGTACCAGTGGCATCACTGGGCTGTACCAACTGGTACAACATTTTCCTAATCGCGTCACAGTAAGCAAAAATCTCAGAGAAGGTCACAAAGGTAGACAAGCAACAAAACATCACACATACCAGATAGAACAGGGAAGGCAAAGGGGCAGCACACAAGTGCTGTATACCAGAAGAAGGAAAAGGGCACAGCAGCAAAACCGCAAACCAGCACCGAAAAACAAGAAAAAGGGTTGGTGCCAGTAAAGTCAGTCCAGCCGCAAGAAAAGAAAGGCAGCACCAAGCTGGTACAACACAGAACAAAAAGAACCGCCAAGCACCCAACTCCCAAGTCGATCGAGTCGAGAAAAATCAACAATCTCACCCTCAATCGATCAATACCCCGAATCCATCACATAAATTCATCGGCACGCAGAGAAAATCAACAACTCGTGCGAGCCGACCGATAAGTCAAAATATACGATAATATCTCCCCAAGCACACAATCCACAAAATAAAGTAAGGCTTGAATGTTTACCCGAAAAGGAGCAACCCACAAGAATGGCTCACTCGGCCGGCACCAAGCGAAGGCTCGTCTCCCGGCCGTCAAGAAAAATCAGTAAGCAACACACCAAAACAAGCACCTTCGAGCACCAGTATAGCACAAGGAAGGCACCGGATCAACTCAAAATCGCAATGCTCAAACACAACCGAATTTCTAGGGTTTCGGTTATTGTGGTAATAAGGCAAACAGAAAAGAGAGAGAGAGAGATTTCTTTCTCAACACATGAGCGAAGGAAAAGAGAGCGAAAAACCCAAATCGAGAGAGAGTGAGGGGTATATAATACCCGAGAGAGAGAGAAATCCCAAAAATTCAACGTTGTCAGTGGGCAGGTGCAAAGCCCACGCGCCTCAGCGCAAATCGTCAAAGCCGTACCAGCGATGGAACAGGGGTAGTTCGAACGACGACCACGCGGGAGAGATAGAGGCGATCGCCTCCATTTCCTTCTCCCAGGAGGATACAGCGAAAGAAGGCACCAAAGGGGAAAAAGGGGCGGCCCCCAGTAGACAGAGAGAGAAGAAAGGAAGGGGAGGTTTTAAAAATCCCTTGGACTGCCTTAAGATCCGTGCAAAGCTAATCAATGGTTCGATTAATTCGTGAATTAAGAAGGTTCAGTTGGATCTCTCGATTAATTGATTTAAATCCCGAAACGGTCAGACACAATTCGCGTTTAAACATTTTAATGGTAATTCGAATTAGTAATTGGAGTTAATATATAAAATCAACGTATTTGTTTTCAAATTATTATTTAATTAATTTCATCGCTAACTAAATTTTAATTTTTCACAAATCGAATTCCAAATGATAAATTGATTAAAATAATCAAGTTATAACCTATTTATCTAAATGATTATTTCGCCTAATTAATCAATTTTAAGTTTTAATTAGTCGCCAACCTTATTTATTAAACTAATTAACTAATTTAATTTTACGGGTTATAACATCTATAGTACACACAAGACAAAAAATGTGTACTAGTAAGAAGTCACAAAATAGCTCAATAAGAAGAATTCAAATCTGTTGTTTTTTTTCTAACAAAATCAGGATTCTATTTTTCTCCTCTCATTCTCTTTTTTTTTTTTTTTTTTCTTTTTTTAAAAGTATGATTCTGCTTTTCTTATAGAAAAACAGCAAATTTAGATCCCAATAAAAAAAGCCAACAAATATTTTGTCGTGTACTTAGAAAATTATTAACGACCATCTCCCATTGGTTTTCCTATCCGATCAATGCCCATATATCGATAAATAAATAGATAACCATCTCATTAAATATTTATTTCTTAATTAAATTTTTAATTCAGAGACAAAACTAAAAAAATAAGATTAAAGTAGTTGGAAATTTTTAATATAGTATAATTTTATTTTATAAGAAAATGCTTAGATACATACAAAAATTATAACCTTTTAATTTATAACAAGACCTTAATATCTTTTTCTCTCACTACCATCCGCCTTACACCTTGTTTGGATGGAGAGTAGAGGAAGGGAGGGAATGGAAAGAAAAGAAAACTTTCCGTCGAATCGTGTTTGGTTGACAAAATTATGTCGGAGGTGAAGGGTACATGAGGTGAAAGGTTTAACCTTGTATCATTATAATCAATAGAATCGGCTTCCCTCCCGATTTGGGGTGTAACGGATGGAAATAAATTTTGTTGCAAATATTTTTAGAACAAAAAACACAAATGTCCAATCCTATATCTTACCTATATAATTCTCATATAAGTTTTTTGTCACATATCTACACAACCACTGAATTTCTCATTAACCTCCTAAATTTTAGTCAACCAAACAAGAAATAAGACGGAAAGAAAAGTTAAATTTATTTTCCCTCATTAATCATCCAAACACAAAGAAGTTAAATATGCTAATCTTCCTTTCTATTCCATTCCATTCCCTTTTATTCTTCACGTCCCCTTCCTTCCTCTACTCTCCATCCAAACAAGGTGTTAGACGGGATTATTAACCTCCCCTCATTTCTAGAATCTAAAGTTTAAAATTGAACAACAAATAAACAAACTTTTATGTACTAAAAGATGCAATAGAACAGCATAGGGAAAAAAACCATCAGAGAAAAATAATCAATTATCATTTCTACGAAATATTTCAATGTTTCCAAACCAACAAGAACGTGTAGTGGGTACGAAACGACATTGTTCAATTATTCTGGTTACAGAAAAAAAAAAAAAGGAAATGTAACCAATAAAATCTGCCACGTCAATAGTACAGATACGACAGGGAGGATCTGAATTCACGAGGGACCAGACAAAGCCAGTTACAAAGTAACAATCATACGACAAGATTTCCTGTTACGGTACCTTAGGAATTTATTAGGGCCCAAGTCCAAAGGATACTCTCGTTAAGTTATCTTTTTTATATATAATTATGAAGTGTTAAAAATATTTAAACATGTTGTAATGAATAATAGTAATAAAGAAGAGCTATCAGTGTAAATTAAACATAAGGAAGCTTAATTTGTACAAAAAGATGCTATATGAAAAAGACACAAATAAAAAGAAAAAAAAATCAATTAATTATTTTTTATACAATTTAATATGAGTGAGCCTATGGTGCTATGCATAGCAAGGTAAAAAAATCAGTGTTTTATGAAAATTCTGGACCATTAAAATTCCATCTATCTAAAAAAATAGTAAAAAAATTCGAAAAAATATAAAATTTAGTTTGCAAGTACATATTCATATGGTTATCACATTGAACGGTTGGATCGACTGTTAGGATTTTAAAAAGTATCATATTGAGCCGTAGTACACTAGCCATCCTTGCTATGCATAGCACCATAGGCTCACTCATTTAATATAGTACATTTTTGTCAAAAAAAGGATAAAAGAGATAAAAGTTGTTAATTTTCAAGTGATTGGTAAAGTAGAAAAATAAAATATATTATAAATTATATTGTCTTAATTGTCAACATAATAAAAAGTATTGATAATTATCGTTTGATACAAACACAATAACCATCCATTTCTCAAATAGGCGTCAGTTTTTTTGGTAGTTGTTGTAGTATATTACGCACCGATGGTAATAATGAAATAACATTATTATTATTATTATTATTATTATTATTATGTTGCTGTTGTATTGTTGTTATAATGTTATTTTTTTTATAAAAGGCATGGATATGCCCGTTTCATTAACTGCAATCAAAAGTTAAGTTACAACTATCACAACAAGTTACTTGTCTACAGCAAATTTTAATAAAAGCACAAAAGTTAACAAAGAGCAAAATACATAAGCTCTACATTTAAGCAACCACCAAAGCACAGTTATAGTAAAGTAAACTAGATCTAAGCTACCTCTACTGGGGCTGGGTTAAAAGTAGAATCCTAACTTTGGATCTATACAAAATTTATAAAAGTGCTTCATAAATTAGTCAGCTGATACCCAACATCACGTTCACTATTGTTGCCATCACCACTAGCTCCTCCCTGGTAAATCACAATCTGGTTGTCCTGTGGATCCCAAATCTGAAGTGGAATAGCATGCAGTTCCTATGGATCTAGTCTTTAATTGCCTCCTTAATCTTCTTATCCATATGATCTGACCAATATTCAAAAATAGACATGATTAGTAGAATAAGTGATCTAGTTGTTTTAATAGTACTAGAGTTAAAGCAAACTTCATTTCTTTGTTTCCATATGGTCCAACACACTGCACTAAACATTATAAGGAATCCAGTTTGCTGCACCTTATTCATCTGTGCTGCAAAATCAAATATATCAGTGCAAGTTTGCCAATTAGCAAATAACTGCTGACATTTTTCTAACCAAAATCAGATTTTCTGTGCCAGTTGACAATTAAGAAATAAGTGGTCAGTATTTTCAGTATCAACACAGAATTGACAAACTTAGGTTACCATCCCATCCTCTTCTGTGTAAATTTTGTTTAGTTAAAATTCTATTATTAAGTATCCTTATTTTAGGTGGAATTGGTATGTCCCACCAAATGGCATATTTATTTGCATTAATACATCTAAAATTTAATAATTTTTACAAGGATCTAACTGTAAAAAGCCTTGATGCTTCTCACCTCCAAGTAATTTTGTCTAGATGATGAGTAAAACTAGTGGAACTGATCAAACATAAGATGTCAGTCCATTCATTATATAAAATCCCTCCTAAACTTCTCCTAAATGTAACTACAATATCTTGAGAATTAACTATTTCAGCTACTGTAACCGTTTTATTGGAACATATTTGATATAGGTGTGGAAATCTAGTGGTAAGTGAACAGTTATCAGACCAGATGGTATGCCAGATTGATAGCTGTTAACTCCTGATTTATAAGTAACACTCATATTGTTCAGAGTATCTAGTTTCATTACTTCAGCCCAGAATGAGGAGTGTTGTATATGGAAATCAGATGAGTAGTATTTATGTATTATAATTGTTTTCCAACGGCCAGTATACTCACTGGTTGTAATGTTATTTGCATTATTATTGTGGTTCTTTTTATTATTAATTATATGATAATAATCACTATAACAAGACTTAAAAAATATATAATGATTTTTGTATTTTTTTAATAAATTATTTTTGTATTTTCAAAATAAGAGTACCACACATGACACACCATTATAAAAGAGTAGAATAGTGGAAGAAAGATTCTCAAAGCACCCCTAGAAAATACAATAGGATGAGCAAGTTTTATAATTATTTCGAACTACAGTCACTTTTTGACAAATTTTTCTTCTTCTGAAAAACTACTACAAAAGCAAGAAAATTTTGCTTTATTTTTTTTTTAAATCAGGGGTTTCCACACTGTTCCTCCGCTCATTAGAATTATTTCTAAAAATCTCCTGTCTTATTCCAGAAGACAATGAAAGATCTAAACGAGACCACAGAGGATACCAGAGAGCAAGTAAGATTTTCACAGTCTGTCAGTTATCAGTCTATCTACTGGCATCTTAAACAGACTTCTTTCAGTACGTAAATTGGATAGGCGCTAGACAATGAAAAATTACAATAAACTTTCCATGTTCCAGTTACACCTCAACTCTCTTTTATGGCTGTTGCTATAGCAAGACTTACAAACTTGAACTAATTGCCAAGATCTTCAAATTCTATAAAGAAATACAAAAATTACATGGATTACTGTTTTGAGCCCTTTAAATTTACTAATAGAAACAAATGGAACATCATTTATAAATTCAAATCACCAGATCCTTCTTCCGCAACGATGTTTTCTTCCAAATGTTTCTCGAGCCTCATATAAACTGCCTCAGAAACGCTGGCATCTATATCCGCAATTCTATTTATGAAATCCCTGGCATCTTCAAATCTATTATATCTGCAATAACCATCAACGATTGTTCTATAGCTCAATTCATTAGGTCGGCATTGGTGCTCCAACATGTACACAATAACCCCATTTGCCTCATTAAACATCTCCAACATTGCGTACCCAGATATAAGCGTGTTATACGTGTACATGCATGGTGACAACCCTTCACTCACCATTTGCGAAAACACCCTCAACGCCTCCTTCATCAGCCCTTGTTTGCAAAACCCATTGATAACAGTATTGTATGAAATTACATCAGGTTTTATGCCCTTTAAGTTATTAAGTTGTTTAAGCACTCGCTCTGCATCCCATGGCTCACCTCCTTTTGCATACAAGTCAATCAAGCAATTATATGTAAGAAGATCAGGTTTGCGCCCGATTTTTGTGATCAAATTGAATATTTCCATCCCCTTATCAAACAAATTGTACCTGGCGTAAATGGAGAGCATGGAATTGAGTATAGTGATATCAGGTTTGTAACCGTTTTTCTGTAACTCATGAAAAGCCCGCTCGGTACCATCTAAATTCCGACACTTGTAATTTGCAATTAATAGTGTCTTTAAGATTACCCAACTAGGGTATATGATCCCAGAATAAACCTCCTTCTCTATCTCTTCTATCCCTTTCAGATTCTTCACCTTTGTATAGCATCGTAACAACAGAGAATAAGAGGTCTCATCAGGCTTGAAACCCTTGTTCTTCATGTCACAAATTACAGAATTAGCTGCGGCTACATCCCCGTTTTGGACATATGCAGTTAGAAGTGCATTGTAAGTGGTAATCCTAGGCAGGAATCCTGACTTGAGCATTTCATCAAACATCTTAAGTGCATCTTCCCTTGACCCACACCGCCCATAGGCCATTATGAGGGTTTCTAAGGTATCCCTGCCAGGTTCAACCCTCTGGCTCATCATTGCCGTGTAAACCTGGTTCACCGACTTCTCCTGTCCCAGCTTACCACACATGGCCAACACTGTATTCCACGTAATCCGGTTCGGAGCACAACCATAATTTCTCATCTCCTCTAACATATGCATCATATCCTTCAATCTCTTCTTCTTACCAAGATTTGCAATCACGGCATTATAAATCTCCACATTAGGCGGGCATCCTGATTTCTTCATAGTTTCAAACAAATGCAAGGCGTTTTCCACCATGTTAACATCTGCATACCCATTAATTATTGTGGTATATGTGACGGAATTAGGTTTAATCCCTTTACTAGCCATTTTATTTAACAAGGCTGCAGCCTCATCATACAACCCAGCATGTACATAGCTGGCAGCTAACATATTGTACGTGACGGTATCTGGCATAATATTCTCACTCTCCATTTTGGCTAAAACATCAAGTGCTTCTCTAAATTTGCCAGTTTTGCTAAAAATTTGCAAGACAGAATTATAGGTGACCAGGCCAGGTTTGTACCCATCTGATTTTATCTGTTCAAAGAAACTTATAGCCTCATCTAATAGACCGTCCTTGCAGTATGCTGAGATGACAGTACTGCATGTGAATTCATCATATTGGTAACCGTTAGATTGTAATTCATGCAATAGACCACGAATCTTGTCGCATGAACCCCCCATTCGGCTGTACAAGTGTAGCATCACATTATAAGTGACAAGCGTCGGCGTGATACCATTTACTTTAATGATGTCAAATAAAGCTATTGCCTTCTTATACCGGCCAGTACGCACATAGCAATTGAGGATGGTGGTGTAAGCACGGATGTCAAGCTGGTAATATTGCAGGGGAATTTTTTCGAACACCTTACATGCAAGTGAGTGTTGTGACTCTTCACCTAGGGCACGGGCCATAGTCTCTATTGCCGGCGTGTCAATCCTCAATTGGTTGTTTTGGGCCCATTCAAACAGAGCAAGTGCTCTCTCCCAGCATCCCAATTGAGTAAGGCCTTTCAACAACCCAGTCAATTCCACATTAGATATATCATCTTTGAATTCATCCAGGAGTGCATCTAATGAGTTGAATGGGTGGTCGCGAATCAAACTGAGCAGATATTGGCCTTCAGTGGAGAGGAAAGATTGTGTAGCGGGTGGCTCTTTTGGTGTTTTCCCACCAGTAGGGGGGTGATAGGTGGCGGCGGCGGAGGTGGTGGTGCAGAGAATTTGCACAAGAGAATCTAGGGGGAGAGAATAGGAGGGCGGAGGTGGAGGGGGAGGGAGAGGTAAGGTGAATTTTGGTGCTCTTGAGGTTGTATAATGAGAGGGAAGAATTGGTTTGTTTGGGATAGGAGCTCCCTCCATTAGAGAGAGAGACGGATAGAGAAGCTGTCTAGTTAAGTTGAATTCACTTTAAAGTACACTATAGAAACCCCTCCGTCTCCAGCCCAAGAAAGGAGACGGGTGGTGTACGTGAGCCGACCAATTTCTCATCTAATCTCATCATCTCTCCCTCGCTGGTGGTCTCATAAGTGATAAGCAGCAAGAAGCCGCGACTTCCCATCTTCTCCACAATTTTTGAGAAAAAATCCACTTAAAAAATCCTAGCCGTTCGTCCCACAAGTATCGACACATGTAGTCATGTAGAGTTTGCTTAAAAGCATTTTCCAAATTTATGTGTTTATTATGCTTTCTAGTGATTGATTCTATTGTATTTTTTTTTTTAAATAAGCACTTCTGTTAATTTCAATATTCATTTTTCTTTAAATATTTTTTATGAAAATTAAATCTATAAATACATCATCATCTATGTTAAATCTATATTTTTTACTCATATTTCTTATTAGTGTATGAATACTTACACCCGGTTTTGTTCTATTTTCTATCATATTTCGGGTGTTTCACTGTAGAAAGATTGAAAATATTATGTTCGCGTACAGAACAAATCAAAATCCGATACAAATCCACCAAGTAGAACTGTAGAAGCACACGAGTTCATATGATTCAAGTGAAAGTATTGCAGCAGATTGGCAACGGTTTAATATTTGCGAACATTACAGCAAACTTGGCTAACGACCCTAGGTTTACAGCAAACAGTGGTGCGGAATTCAGATTGGATTGTTCCGAGTTCATATCGTCCATTACAGGTCGTATGATTTACATTACTATTGACTAAATAGCTGGCCAAATTGCCCAATTTTGAAATCGATTTAGTCACGAATTCTCTGAAAAATCTAATCTGAATTGAATGACACTGCACACCTGTCCTTGCGTGTAAATTTTGTACTTTGGAGATCTTAATCGCTACAGCATCTCCAGACTAAGCAGCAAGAATAATTTAATGTATCAGTAAATCAATAAATTTATAATAAACAAACAATGACAATGACAAAAAGTAACTAGATTATCAAATTTTTAGTAAACACATCAGAACATCAAGATAGGTTATTTAGTCCCAAAGAAATGCAAAAGAATTATACCAATTCAATCTATACAGCAGAAGCCAAACTTACAGTATTAGCCCTCAACTCTTTTGTATATTTTATCAACACTATTTCTCTGCCTCTTTAGACAGACCACCTAGCTTTCAGATTTTTTTTGTATCTTTCCCCCTTTTTCTCAAGGAATTCATATATATCAGTCCCAAAAATATTCAACAAGAAATTATTTTTCCGATTTATATGAATAACAAAAAAGTTAGTAACAAACAATGGTTAGCTCAGCTTAGCTCTTCTCCCTCTCCTTGGTCGAGGGGTTGGACTTTTTTGCTGACTTTCTTTTGTACCATTTTCATTAGTTATGCCACAACATGAGTTGCGTGCAACTCCATTCCCAGTTCCCGACTTTCTTCTGCCCCTGCGGGCCCTACCACCTCTTGTTCCTAGTGATGTACTGAAAAGATACACATTTAATATTCGTGATTGTAACATATTTTCTCTTAAATATCCTTTCAAATGTAACATTTACTTATTTTATTTTTGAGAAAAAAAAAGATACTTTGGTGCCATGATATCGCCTTCATTAATAATTAGCTTTGACGCAGCACACATTTTGATTGGCGGGTCACAACCTATGTCAAACAGCAAAAATTAGAGTTGTTTTTTTTTAATATATGTCATGAAGATAAATTTTGAACATTTAAAGCACTTTGGGTGGTACCAGTTCTCTGACATCCAATTTCCATAATCACATGCGTTGGCTTTACCAATTCAATTGAACCTTCTAATTTATTTATTTCATTTTTATTTGATCGGGTGAGAGAGTTTCTCTGGATCAATCATTTCCTATATAGGATAATATAAAAAATGACTGCTACCAGCTTGGATAATACCACAGTATATGATGCACAGACAAGATAAAAGACTATTCAAAAACTAAAATCAGAAAAATGCAAACCTCCGGGTCGATTTTCAGGCACGTCCATTGCACAAGTCGCATAAGGTACCCAAGCATTACCAAGTTGATCCTTTATACCCATTGAAGAAGGATAATAAGACAAAAGCAAAATAGTGACAAGAGCTTTTTATCTATTACTGTTGTCATGTTCATTTGAGTTCACCTACAATATATTTATTCTGACTTCGTGAAAATGCCCTCAGTTTGTGATCCTATAATGTCCGCCCCCCCCCCCCCCCACCAAAAAGAAAAGAAAAGGCTACACAATTAAATGCAAACAAAGCTTCAATTACCATAAAATTAGATGTAAACCCCTAAACTAATGAATTTCACTTAAACCTAACCCAACTTGCTGTATTAACTCACAATCACGCAATTACACCACAATAGTCTCAATTTTAATTTAACCATTTTCTTCAAACACCCTCAATTGGTAAATCACAAAATAAAAAATATACCAACAAAACAAGAGCTGTATCCAAAGGTACTTTTTAACTGCAGTAAAAACTACTACAGTAACTGTGAGAGCATGGCAGTATTTTATCTCACTTAATAATAATGAGAACTGTACATTAGGAGCTTACTGTCTTATGAGGTACTTTGGATGAACAATCATAGGTTTTATAAGACTTGCTAACATGAAGGTCCACTGGATCAAGAGGGATTGCCGTTAGTATTGGAGTGTCATTTACCCCAATGGAAGCTGCCTTAGCATAAAACAAACAAGGTCAAAATCAAGAGTTACTGTTTGATAACAGCAATGCTTTCTCAAGGACAAATACCTGTACTAGACAATATCTAAAATTAGAACTAAACTGAGTCTAGTTGTTCAATTGGGGAAGCTGGACCACACACACCTGTTACTATCCCAGGTTTTGGTGCCGGTATAGGTATGTACCTGTTTCTTAGTGTAGTCAAGGAGGGACATGATTATGCATGACTAGTAGATAGGGAACCTCTGAAATATTAGAAATGTTTCATATGCTCCTAGAAATATGGAAAAGATATCCCTTCTCTCATAATACTGCTTCAATTATAGAGAGATGAAAGGTAATAAAAAAGGTCTTGTTTTGGGATACTTTGGAGAGTAAAATTTGAAAGAGGTAAGGGACCCTTTGTGTCTGCTACAATGACATATGCACTTTTCTATGCTTTTATGTGTGCAATTTCTTATGTTGCAGGGGTATACATGAGATTTGGCTGCAATCTCGCAAAGAGATGGGCTCAAAGAAACGGATCTCTCCTCTATTTTTCTGAGCTTATGGCAAATTGAAGATGACATCTTTGTGGATTGGATCCTAAGTGTGGATCATTGTGTTCAGTACAAATCATGTTTCAGATCAGGGGCAAATGGGGCAGGACGTAAGTTGATGGAATTTCTGAAATTTTTAGCTGCCTAATTTTTTTTACTTGATTAGACTTTAATTTTTGCTTTCAAAATGCGCTCATTGGAGTCATTAAGTAACCCATGAAATCCCCCCCATAATTATGAGTAATTTTACCTTGAGCTTGATAAGACGATTGGACACTAGAATTAACATCAAGCTGCTTGAATTTCGGTATATCCAAAGAGCCTGCTATTACCATAAGCTTAACTCTTTTCTCAGGTGGTAACCCAAAGGCAGGGCTCTCGCATCCTCTCTTAAATACCTATTAACAAACTTTCACAAATAAAAAATTATGCTTTTCATATCCCATTGTGTAGAAGTATAACAATAAAGCATGAAAATTACCTTAGCACAGTTTTTTTGGGGCAGAGAATTCATGTATGCTTTGGCCAATTCTACAGGAGACGATCCTGTTTCTGGATCAAACTCCTATAGTAAACCACCAAAGTCAAATTATATGAGAAAAAAGTAGGTTTCAGAAAGGGAGCATATGAGCTATATGATATACATAGCTTTTGTGGTGTGGCGGATAGATAAATTTACACAGAAAAAGAAGTGGGAAACCTACAAGCTGATTGGTGTTCAACATGCAGGGTCCACCTTCTGGAGATTTCTCAGCATCTAACCATTTCTTGGCCTCATTGATGGCTGTGTATTCTAGATTACGGGTATGGTAAGGAGATGAGCCTAGCGAGAGAAACTTAGGGCTCAAAAGAGAGGATCCTAAATTCAGCGGTGGCGTCTTGTCCTTTTCACATGTAATGGGTTGTTCATCTGAGTCTATAACCCGTGATTGGATAAGGTCTACTAGATTGTTGCACTCCTCCCTGCAATGCAATAATTAGAAATTTCTCTGCACATTGGCTGGAGCTAAGAGCTAAATCCATACAGTAGTACTGGTTCCCCAAATGGAAGTAAAGTCTAGATTAGCCTCAATCAGGCAAATAAGCTTCAATTTAAGTCAATTGCAATCAATTCCATAACAAAGTATCATCAATTTTTTGGTATAGTCAGTTTGTTTACCATAAAACCTGAAAAACTGAAAGACAGTAAAAGGATCAGCACTGCAATTTTTCTGATTTATTGTATCAGGATTATTGCAGCAGATATTGAGATATACGACTGGTACTAAACCATTGGTAACAATGCTGGTACAAACTGACATGAGACACCAACTAAAGGTTGATAAACTTTGTTTGGTGGCATGAGACACCAGCAACCACTCCCCCCCCAACCTCTCAATCTCCCTATTCCATTCTGTCCTGCATGATTCCAGTAGGATGTGTAGTTTATGCAATCTTGGATGTTGGATCTTTTGGAGTGGAGACAATATAACGAAATATTCAAGGAGGTATTTGGATCACTTATGGAGGGGTTTGATCAATACTGGAAGGACTGGATCAAATCAGAATTATAAAACATGGATTACCGAGCATTCCAGAGGTGGCAACACATTATGGGTCTGTGTAACACACCAATGCGTCACCCAATCCTTTTAGTCAGAAGAATCGTTGCAACAGATCCCATTGACTGGGCAACAGATTCAATGTGTTACAGAGGCCACCATGCGCCCCTTCAGCCATTTCCTTGGTATTTGATCCTATTCACTTCTCTCTTGATGTGTACTTGTTACTAATAGACCTAGACACCCAAGAGAGAGTTGCATCATTAAAAGCATGTTCCACTAAGGTTGGTTTGAGAACGGATGTTACACTACCCGGGATGCTTTTGGAAGGTTCTTGGGTTGTGAATACTGTTGGGTGTGGTCCGAATCACATGATCATCTTCAAGGGTTATTGTAATCCTTTTGTGAAAGAAACCCCTTGATCAAGGGAGATGCTTCCGTGTGGTACGCTTACCGGTTTTCATTGTTTTCTTTCATTGGAAAAATGTACTCACACAGGCAGAGTTAAATATGCAAATGTGGGGTCAAATCAATGAACCCCACTTATTTTGCCAAAAACTCTTATAATTATGTAAACTATGAGTTTTATTGTAACATAAAATACCATAGATCAACTTATGATGCCACTAACCTGAAGACGTTGCTCCCCACCAATGTAAGGAAAGTGGCACAGCAGAACAGTGGGTCTTTCTCATTTTTTGGGTGTATGTCATAATTTATAGTCTAAATATAAAAGACATTTCTTTTACTTCAGGTATTAAAAGGGACTCTAGGCATATAATACTTTCATTTACCTTGAAAAAGTTTCTTCCATGAGAAGTTGCTCAATGGCTTGTTTTGAATTTATTTCTGAAACAACAGCTAAGTCTTCATCCAAACAGTCCACCATTTTTGGATCCCTTTCCATCTAGCAAAAGAGAAAATAAAAAAAAGTTTAAAAGGGGTAAGGGAGAGACTTATATAGTTAAAATACAGCCTTCACGAATGAAAATTTAATCTAGCTGTTGTTAGGGTGGACAAAAAGGATTATTTTCCCCACATTTTTTAAATGATTCATCTAGATCCGAACCAGTATGCTAAAACTGATACTATATTGTTTCAGTCAATTGTTTTGTTATTTTTCCTGGCTTATGCGTGCTCCATTGCAAAGTGGATGGTAAACATTCCACCTTGAGTTAAATTGAGGGCAATGAAATCTTAATTAAAGCTTAATAGAGCGTATAAAGCTAACGGAGCCAAAATTTGGGTTATTTTGGAGCTTGATCGAATATCTGAGACACCCTTATATAATGGTCAGGTCCTACAGCAGTGATAGGTCAAATTTCGTATAACAGCTGAAATAGCATTCCCTAATTGATCTTTCACATCACAAGAAATCCAATTTGAATTTCCTTTGCAATATCTAGGTTAACCACAGGCATGTATGATTACAATTATCATACCTAGAAGGGATATCTCTAAGAGTTTAATTAAATACTGACAAGGGCAGCAATGCAAAAGTAAGGTCATTGGAGGGTGTAAGCACAAAAGGAAGTCGACAATTATTTAAAGAGAAAAAACCTGGTTCAAGTCGCCATTCCTCGTAGTAGATATAGCTAGACTAGCGTCTACACCTGAATAGTATTGGAAAATAACAACAGTATATTGAATAATCACTTTAAGTAGTCATTAATTTCATTGTTCAAAAAATTTCGAAATCGAAACCACATTATTCGTTTTTGTTTGAAATTTGCAAAAAATGCAAGCCGTGAAGCATCAATGGAGAATGAGATGACAGATTACCTTTCTCCTCTGAAGACACAGAACCGGAGGTGGAGGAGGAGGAAGAAGAAGGTGTGTCGGAGCCTAGGACTGCGTTGAGAAATCTCTCGGCGCCAGTCAAGAGGCCATTGATCCAGCCATCGCCATTGCTGCGCGGCGGGTGCTCTCCTTCTCCTCCTGGTTGCATCGCACGTACGCCTCACGTGACCCTCCACTGATACGATGGGAGGAGACGAGACGAGACGCAGAGAATTGGAGAGAGAGAAGGAGGGAAGGGAGGAGAAAACGTCCCTCGTACAAATATTTTATTCGAGACAATTACAGATACGCCCTCGTACAAATATTCTATTCAACTTGCTTTGAATTTTCGTGTTTTCACATTCTGTTTCGCCCCTTGTTAAGTAAATAAATTGCTATCCAAGTCCCATGATTCTTCAATCTGAGCAATTTATTAGATTAATGTAAAGATCAGTAATTGCTTTTCTAAACATTGTAGTATTCTTATTCATTTCTAATTTATTTATTTTTTTACATTATCTAATAAATATACAAAAGATAGTTTAATAACTTAAAAGTTCCTGAAATTTTAGATAAATCACAGCAAAACCGGATGTTGTTGATGATCAGGAGCAAAGATAGCAATTTCGGATATTCTGTTGTTTATTTTTAGTGTGGGGTTTGTAATTTGTTATGAATGGCATAAAGAATTTGCGGATCTCGAGTTAAAGACTAATTTGGTAAGTAATGGATAACAAAAACCAACAAAATATTAATTTATGGTCCATTTTTTTTTCATTTTAACTGTAGATGTTGAGCAGAACAAACACCACTTGTGGACATTGAAACCTTATTAATTGTTGTACTGGAGTTGTTTTTCATGTTTCGATCAGAATAACAATTATTAAAAAAAAGTGAAATTTATAAAAGGTGATTATTATGTAGAATAAATTTTGTGTTGAACAAATTTTGGAAACAAAGAAATTTTCTTTTTTGAAAAAATGATAAGATGTGTACAATTCATGCAAGAGTTGATTATTTCCTTTAAATAATACAATTTATCGCACGATAATTCATGCATAGAAATATAAAAGAGTTGAATGTTTCTATGAATTATATTTTGAATATATCAAACAAATATTTCTTTTAAATGAGGAAAGAGATTTATGACGCATAAGTCATCTGATCAAAATTAATGAGAGGAGAGAAATAAATCGAATCACATGTCTAAAAAATTAGATACTTTAATTCTCTTTATGTATTATAAATTTTGCTATCTTCCTAGTCGTATTTTAAAAGGTCATTTTATTTATGCGAGGAGGATTCACATTCAGTGCAATGAGACAACAATAAAGTTAATCTATTATTTTTGTAAGAAAAAAATAAATTATACAACATTTTATATTGCTATATTTGATTAATAATTTGTAGTTTTTCAACTAAACAATAAAAAAAAAATTATATTTGATGTTATTAATATATTTATTTATTATATTTTGAATTAAATTATTAATTTATTCAGTGATTATATGTTATTTGTTTCGTTACCTCTTATTTTAACGGATAAAGATAAAATATGTGTAAGATCAAAATTTAACGGACAAGAATAAAAATAATTTCATCCAATCCGTATCATATCCATCGACACCCTTAGTTACAATCGCCCCGGTTGATTAGTTTCATATCGACAACAATTGTAGTTTGACTTTACAAACATGTACATGTCAAAGGTATAGACGTTTCGTAGGTACATTTAAGACTCATATTGACTCAGGGGCATTTTAGGTTCGAGTCATTTTCGAATTTTAAGTCGTAAGGCTTTGAATTGACAGAAGTTTTGGATAGTCCGAACTCGGGACGAATTGGATCGTTCAACTTCGAATTAGCATGGGTCTCAAGTGATCTCGAATCCGATTTAGATTCTTGATTTTACAAAATCGAGTAGGATTGGAGATCATATCAGACATGCTCTTATGTCAGACCGAAATTTTTATTTATAACATTATTTCAAAAAAATAAACTAAAACACTATGAAATCCGGGTTTCTCTAATTTTACCCAGGCCGGACTAGTAATCTGCGGCCCCGAATACTAGAGACTGCACACAATGCCCTTGCGGCCCCAGAGCCGCCCAGTGGTTCTGCGGCCCCTGTTTCTTTATATTGTTGTCCATGACAGAGAAATTCATTTCTCACAATCACCAAATCTCTCTCCTAGACAAGAGCTGATCTGTAAGTTTTTTTTGTCTTTATTTTTATTTTTTTTATTTTTCAATAGGTTAATAATTAATTTAGTTAATTTTTAATTTTAGGTTTATTGTGTATTGGATTCAAAATGGCTCTTATGGTATCCATTTATACTGGTGGTGATGTTTTAACAGGTCCTAATGGGGTTTATTATAGTATCAGGTATGTTACTGTGATTCCGGTATTGCCGGGTACTGATTATGTGGGGATTAAATCGGGTATTTGTCAGAGTTTGGGATTGGATCAGGGTCAGTATGACCTTAATATTCAGGCCAAAATTAGCATGCCCACTAGTTCAGCACAAACCTGGTTCCAACTCTTTCTAGTTCTAAATGATGGAGTCTGGCAGGTATTGTATAACCAAACCATGAGTTTTTCTGAGGGTGCATACAACATAATTGTCCTATATGTGGAGGTTACCCGAGTCCGGCGTACCAACCCAGTTATGAGGTTAATCCAGGGCCGTAGTCGAGTTAACTCATCTGGCTCAAGTTCGTCCCCTATCCAAATTGACCAACCGTCTAGCAGTCGGGCCCTACCCCGGATTGACCAGCCTTCATCTAGTCGGACCGCTACTTGGGGTCAATCTTGTGATCCGGATGAAACCGATGAAACAGTGGATCCGGAATTATAAGAGGCAGAGGAAAATTGGGGTGATGTTGATCTTGAGGGTATGAGCGATCAGAGTGACCAGGAAGATACCAGGCCTGTGCTTGGACAAAGGTTTTTCAGGATGGATCGCGGGTTTCAGATAATGGATCGCGGGTTTGAGCACCCGGTTTCGGCTTTCAATGACACATCAGGGTTTCAGGAAGCAAATACGGGTTTGTTTGGAAGGGCAGCAGAGTATGAGAATAAATTGTCGGAGGGACAAACATATGACTCAAAAGAGCAAATGAAGAGCGTAATTGCCAGGTTTCACATACTTTGCAACAAAGAGATAAGGAATACGCACAGTGACACGACCATAATGAGGTTCAAGTGCAAGGACAGTAGATGTGGCTGGTACATATTCACGAGGGCCACTAGTTACGGTACACAATGGCGTGTCTCCAGGTGCCCAACAAAACATTCTTGTCACGCAGATGCGACAAGAATAAATCATGCATAGTTGTCGGCTAGTATAGTCGCCGATTGCATATCAGCTCACATGAGAAACGATGTTGATTTGAGTATCCAAGCTGTCAGGATCGCTATTGCTGAAAGATACAACGGTCAGATACCGGCGTACAACAAATTGTGGCGTGGCCGTGAGTTGGCAATTGCCCGCCAATTTGGTAGTTGGGAGGGGTCATACGCTCTTATAGTTCCGTTGTTGGAGGCAATAAAGAAAAAAAGCTCATGTACTATATTGTTTCTTCTATTTTTATGTCATTGTAACAAAATCAACAATTGAACTTATTCTTTTTAAATTAATGATAGAAACATTGTTTGAGGTGACCTCATTTCCCACCGGTAAACCTAGATCATACAAGTATTTTCATAGGGCGGCTTAGACATTTGGACCGTGCATAGCTGCTTTTCAACACCTCAGACCAGTCATCACCGTTGATAATTAAATTATTTAATTTGTTTTATTTAATTTAGTTGATTTAATTTTTTTGAAATTAATTTGATTGTTTTAATTGATTGATGGTTTAATACAGGTAAATTGTTGATTGCAACCGGGTACGATGCAGAAAACCAGCTTCTCCCATTGGCTTTTACACTGGTTGAGTCAGATAAGTTCGAAGATTGTGCATGGTTCGTGCAATGGTTCCGACGCAACGTAATTCGCTCCGGATTCATGTGTGTCATCACTGATAGGGGAAAATGGTATCAAGAAGGTGTTCAGACAAGATGATATGGGGTGGAACGATGAGGATGAGGATTAATGTGTTCACTGTCTTTGTGCTACTCACATAGCGGAGAACATGAAGAAGAACGGTTGCAGTGAGGCGGCAATCAAGTTTTTTAGGATATGTGTGGCTAAGAGGAAGATGAGGAGATACGAGCAAGGAATGCAAGCAATAGGGATGTATGTGACCGTGCTCTCAATTGGCTAGACGGTGTGGGTAAGTATTTGGATCAAGATGAGAACGAGTGTCCAAAACCATAGAAGATATTCCAAGCGCTGGACGGTGGTTACCATTGGGGAATTATGACTACAAACGGTTCTAAGTCGCTAAATAATATTTTCAGGTCATCTCGTAAGTTACTGGTGGCAGCAATAATTGAAGACACATTTTACAAATGTCTCACATGGTTTGCGCAAAGGAGGGCCAAAGCGGAATTTGAAGCCAGACAAGGTCAACAGTTCTCGTGTCGTGTGCATAAGGTATTTTTATTTTTAGTTTTTTCTTCATCTATTTTTATTAACTTCATTTAAAAAAATCCATTTCTTCATTTTTTTTAATTGTTCGTAGCTTATTAACAAACAGTTCGAGAGGTCCAATACTATGAAGACGCTTGGGGGGTTTGGCAACTACAACGAGTTCGAGGTAACCTCCACACAAGAGAGAGTTCATGCTTTCCTGCCTGACAATTTTGGACGGTTTACCAAGGCCAATTTCAAATACACGGTGGTCATCAGGGATGATAACACAGTGGAATGCACATGCTAGAAGCCTCAATTAGACAGAATACCGTGTTCTCATGTTCTGTCCGTGTGCCGTCTCCGATGCATCGACCTTAGAAAATCAGACACTGATCAACACATGGAGGGTTGAATGACATGTGTATGAAAATCAGTCAGAATGGCATGAACACGAGGGCCCTGTCCTTGTTCTAGAAAAAAAAATGTTACTTTGGGTAGAAGACGACACAATAGGATTCCGCAATTGATGGACGTACTAAATAATAGTCGAAGAGGACACCAAGCTGGCTGAGATACACAAGAAAGACATAACAGAGCTGCTCGTAATGCACGAGATAGTTAATTTTTTTTACTATTTAATTTCAACTTTTAAAAAATTATTGAAACAATCAGATTTAACGGTCACTATTTGTTTGTAAATTTGCAAGTTGAGAGCCAATCAATGGATTGGATGTTTTTATCTAGGAGCTAAATCAATATTTTAATTGTATTCGTAAGAACATTGTTTATTTTAGGTTTATTAGACGTATTTTTATTGTACTCGTGAGAACATTAACATTATATTGTTCTATTGTTGGCTTTTTTATATTTATTTTTAGATTATTATGGCTCATTTATATTTATTTTTATGGCTTCTTTATATTTGATCTGACAAACGAAAAATATTTTCAGATTAAACGACATTTAAAACAAAAACCAAAACAAATAAAACAATTTTAAAAACAAAAACCAAAACAAATAAAACAATTTTAAAAACAAAAACCAAAACAAATAAAAAACCTTTCTGATAAAAAAAAAATGGGGCCGCAGGTCATGATCAGAGTCAAAATAATGATGATTTACGTAGAGTTTTGGCTTAGGTTTTGCATATTTTCTCACACTTATGTTTAATTAATTAGAGAAAAAGGCTACTGTTACCCTTCTTTATGTTTTATTGCAGAAAACAGGTTTTGGGACTATTTTACACCAAATGGAGCTAGAATCGGGTCAATCGGATCAGCGACGCTTATCGACGAAGTCTCTGTTACGGTCCGTATTGCCTAATACGGACCAAGCCTAGCACAGACCAGGAGATAGCATGAGAAGCACTAGAACCCTCAGCGACAAGGTCCTAATACGGACCGTATCACCTGATACGGCCCGTAACCGAAGGCACCTCTTGGGGAATAACTGCCGACAGCTGTATCCAGATTAGTTTCTTAGCTCCTACTCTATCTCCAGACGTCCCTCCACTCCTATATAAGGCCCCTGGGCAGAAGAATAACTTATCTTTGTAATTAGGGTTAGATTTGATTAAAGAGAGAAGAGAGGAGTGCTTGTAACCATGCCGTTCCGCGGCTAAGTTTCTTTTCTTAGGGCTAGGCAGTAAACCTTGTTACTCTTGATGTTTTGATATATATATTTCTGTTGATTATGATTTCTTGTTGTTGAATCTAAATGCTTTTGTGATTTACTATCTCTTCATCTAACTTCAATGATCTAGTTTAGTCCATTAGGGTAGTGACAGTGCTTTAATGGTAAGAGAAACTATTTGTATGAATTAGCCTCGTTGAGATCTATTAGGTTTATGTGAAGAAAACCTTAGCGGGGAAACCATAAACCAGACCAACAAAACGCGAACCAAATTCCATCACTTGCGTAAGGAAAATCGCAGTGATCTGTGTAGTAATTTGGGGTATTTAAGAGATTAGTCATTTGCGTAAGGAAACTCGCAGTGTCCTATGTAGAATCTCGATGAAAGATCTGTCATTCTTGCGTAACATAAATCGCAGTGACCTATGTGGTGTCTTTCATAAAACAACAACAGGAAATCAGACACAACAGGAATATATTGTCAAAGTGGATTGAGTAGCAATGGTGTGCCGAAACCCTAGGAATTCTCATCTCTATCTTTATTTTAATTACTTTTAATTGCTTCCTAATTTACATTGATCACAACAACATCTCTCAATTTTCAGATTTCGTCTAGCCTTTCGAAATATTGTGATTCGATCGCTCAAAGCTCTGAACCAATATTCCCTGTGGATCGACCTCGAATATACTACTCGATAGGATTGTGCGCTTGCAGTCCGAACCGATAGCATTTCCGAGTTTATAAATATTAAAAGAAACATTGCTCTCTTTTGAGTGATCAGGTCACCGTTGCGGCTTGGGTAGAATTCGAAAAACCCGAATTTCCAGGTGTTTTGGTTTATTATTTTTTTTAAAATGTATAAATAAAAATTTTGGTATGTCAGGTCATACATTAATTGTCACTTCTACTTCCATGTCACATTCATTGACAATATTTCATAAAATTTTACAAAGCAAATTGTTCTTGACTATTTAATTAAGCATGACCATATAACTAGTTTTGCTTTTGTATACATTTATGATCAAAGTTCACTAAACATTTTGTACTTGTATTAATGTATTTTTTTTATAAAAAAATTAAGATCTAGTCTTTTAAATTTTAATGTTCATAAAGGACTTCTCAATTAAATTTCGAACCTACGATATTACATACGGACTTTGGTTATTACCATAGACCAAAGGCTGATTTACGTACCAATTCATCTTTTACATGTATGATTCTTTTAACATAAGGTGATTATCCAAGTGATTAATGTCTGGCCTTCTCTCTCTATCAGTGCTCTCTTCTTAAATTTATCGTACTATTATTTTTTTTTTTTACAAAAAAAGACCTTTCTCTCTGATAAAATAGGTAGAATTGGGATTTAAGAAAACTCTGTGGGCCTAGAAAGCAGATTTGATTATTTTCTATAGTTGGGCTTTTCTATCCTCTCAATTCTCAAGGCTAATTGCTTGAAAGAAATGATCCATGACTCCAATACTTAACGGATCGACTAACCTGAAAGGTCATGAATTTCTCTATCTGATTTTGTATTTTTCAAGTAAAAGTTGAAAGTCAAATAATCTAACAGTTTAATATTATAACAAAAAAATATCTAAATTTAAACATTACAACTTGCAACGCAGATTTTTTATTTTTTATTTTACTTTTTATTATTATAACTAACTTTATTTGGATAGAGCTTATTTCTATCCGACTAACATGAATGATTGTTTTTAGAACTCAAGACGTATGGGTTAAGACAGCACTTCTGAAAATACTCGTTTATGCGTTAAGGAAAAATTGTTATTGTTTGTTACTTTTCTTAATTAAAAATGATTAGACTAAAAAATAATTTCTGGTGTACCTATTCCAACTCGACTGTACTTTAGTCGGATTCGAACGCTACAACTACAACAAGTAATTAATTTACATTAATTTATAGTGTTAAATATATGTAACAAAATTGGAGACAGGTGTCCAGGATTTTACGCGTGTCATGTAATCTTCTTGATAAAATATTGTTTCTTCTAATTGAAAAAAATTGACATCTGTCTACTTTTTTAAGTATGATTGGATTACAATCATATCCCCTCCTGTACCGTAATCGACCCATTTGATCAATCTGCGTTTCATAATACAAGCCAACTTAGCACACCAAAAAAAAATTAACAAAAAAAAACCAGACTTGCTGCAAATTAACAAAATGTTTGAGCAGAGCCTCCTTTTTTTTTCCCTATCACTGGAAATTATCCATAATTAATTAGTAACACATTAAAGCTTAAAAAATCAACCACTTTCTCGGCCGACAATAAGCAGATAATGAATCGACAAACAAATAAACTAGAATTTTCAAAAGGCAAATCCATTTTAATTACCAAAAGAAGCGACCCTTTTGCAGCGTTGAATTGACTAATGTGCCCCTTCCAGCCTTTCTCCACCTCCATTTCTCCTTAAATTTGTTAGTGCAAATATTTGCTACGAAACATATAATCTAATTATGCATTTATGCTCTTAACAGTCATGCTCCGCCCATTTAGCCGATTTGATGTATTTCCTCAAGTTTTAGTTCAAAGTATGACGGAAAAGAATTAATTTATCACAAGTGGTGGCCGACTTAATTATCTGAAACTAGGAAATTGAGAATTATTGTCCAGAGAGTGATTGTCCATACGTATATATTGACATGAATATTGGATATGTCTTACACATAATTCGCATAAAATGGTGCATGATTTACTCATTCAACACATAAAAAATTTATACATAATTAATTTTTTCAGAAGTATTAAAATTCATGCGCACAGGTGTCAAAAAACACACTAATGATTCTTGACGATTTTTCTTGATCAAGATAAATATATACGAACTCTATACAAACTTTTAATGCGATAAAAAGATTGAACCATGTACAAATTTAATCTTTTATATGATTAATTCATCATTTCCAAATCATCAAAATTTATGCTCATAAAATGTACACGTATGGCACATTAATTTTTGTGCTAACGCTAATATATCACTGGACGATTTTCTCCCTGCAGCTGTACCCTGCAGCTGTTAGCTCACTTCTTAAACTAAACTAAAAAAATAAAATTTGTATTAGCTATATATTGATGATTCAACGGTTGTTAGCATATTTCAAAGTTCTCTGAAGAATAGCTTATATTTAATATGTAGGATATGGCATTAATTAACTAGAGGTTAAATAATAGGTAGGGGACAGGAGTGAGAGAAATAAGGAGAAACCTCAGCCGTGAAACAAAGAGAATCTCACTGGCACGTTATTAAATCAAACTTTTTTGTCACAAATGCCATGCATGCATGCATGGAGGAATGTGAAGAGAAGACAAACAAGTCGTGCCTCCGAAGAAACAAATGAGAACACTAGTTGCCTATTTTTTAAATGCAAATCTCGGCCTCATTTGTTGACTAGGTTTTTACCTATGACCTATTAGGTCACAGAGGCCAATTTGATTAGTGACATCTATGTTGCATGGATACCGGTATTATCCGATACGGATACGGCGATACGACAATTTTCAAAAATCAAGGATACGATACGCCTATTTTATATATTATATTTTATTTATATATAAATTAAATATAAAAAATTCTTGATATGGTGTCATAAAATAGTCTAAATATATATTAAATATAAATGCTACTAGCATTTAACAACAAATGGAGAGTGGTGTAGTGGTAAAGGTTGATGGTGCTTGTGCCACACATCCCCAGTTCGATTCCTGGGGCTGGGAAAAAAATTTTGCCTCAAAAATTGGTGTATGCGCGGTGTATGGTGGACCCTGGTGTATGGTGTATGCGCGGTCCACGATCCAATTCTGCAGAAGTGTCGCTGGTGCAGCGTATCCCAACCGTATCAGGAAGTGTCAGAGCCGTATCCAGACCAGTCAGAGCGTATCGGAGACCGTATCAAAGGATTAAGGATACGCCACGTAAGCCGATACGCCAGCTGGCGTATCGGATACGTATCGGAGCCGTATCGGGCGCGTATCCGTATCCGATACGTATCCGACACGGGTACGGAGCCCAATGTGGAGTATCCGAGTAACATAGGTGACATCGATCGGTTTAGGCCACACAAACACAAGGCATCACCAGATTGCCACCGGTTTATTTATTCTTTTTTTTTTTCTTTTTATTTGAGAATATATCTCTACTAAACAATGCAAATAATATTTTTCAAAATGAGAAATCTTATACTAGCTATAAAAGATAGTGTACGGAGATATGTTGTTTATGTAGCTTGCCAATCAAATTTCACTTAAATACCGGCTAATAGTCCATCAAAAATTACCATCGAATACTGATACAAATTATCGTAAATTTAAGATTGTTCGATATCTGTTAAATGTGCATCAAATTAATTGCAACATTTTTAAATGTAAGCAGGACAAAAATTTTGGATGATGAACACCCCTTTTCACATTAGGATTTAAAACCGAATTTTGGATGATGTGCTCATCAAGAGAGTTTGGTGAGCACAACTTCAAAAATATATCGGATCGACTTCGAATAGCGAACCCAAACGTTGAAATCCATGTACTTCATGAGTGATGCATGTACATGCAAAATTTTGAAAGTTTTGAATTTATTTGCTACAGAATCAAGCGGTCAAAGAATGAACTTTTTATAAGTTATTTATATATTTATTTTTCATCATTTCTTTGACCGTTTGACCTTGTAGCAAATAATTGAAAACTTTCAAAATTTTGCATGTACATGCATCACTCATGAAGTACATGGATTTCAATGGTTTGGATTGACCGTTTAAAGCCGATCCGATATACTTTTGGAGTTGTGCTCACCAAACTCTCTTTGTGAGCACATCACACTCTAGCTTTGCTCTCTCTCTCTCTCTCTATATATCGTGTTATAATAATTGCAAAAGTAAAAGCAAACTAATAAATCAATGCAAATAAATTAAAGTTTATAGATTAATTATTTTTCATTTAAACTCTATAAAATTACTCTTTTATAACTTTAAAAAATGAACGTTTCTTTTCTTAAACTGATTTTAGGATTGTGGAAAACTAGCTAGGGTTCTTGATCCCATACTGTGGCGAGTCTGTTCTTCTTTACTCCATTCTTGCTTGCCTCGACCTCATTAATTAGTCTTTTCAGGAAAATGTGTTCAATTAAAAAGAGCTAGCTTTATTTTTATATAGCCTATCTTTTGTGATACAATATTAATTATTATTTTTTGAATGAATATTGAATAATATTAATTATTTTTATATATTCAGTGGAATGTGCATTTTCTATACAGTGCGCTAGTTTACCTAGTATAAGCCCCCTTTTTAGCTTCAAGGTGTAGCTTTATAGCTAGCAGGCCGCTGTTAGACGACTCCTTTTGTTGTCATCTTAGGAACATCTTTAGTTTCTTCCATGTATATATAGCCGACATTTTTATTAATATCCAAAGTTTAATAGAAATTAATATTTATGTCTAGATTCTTGGGTTTTCGCCAAAAATGCCCAAGCCGGCCACAAAATGGCCGGTTCACTCGACTTTTTTTTATTTTAGAGACACTATGAAGAGCAAAATAATGAAATCTAACACTGAAAATTCAATTTTTTTGTTTAAATTATTTGTTAGATTACTTCTTTTGATATAAAATTAGCATATTTATACTAAAATACGCTAAATTACTTGAAATTATGTTGAATTACACTATATTAATTTAAATTACACTAAATTACATTACATTACGCTAAAATATGGTAAATTACATATGAATAGGGACGATATCTTCACTGAAAAGGCGAAAAACGATGACGAAACTTCAAACGGTCAAAAAACGGTGCTCGAGTGTCCGATTTCATCAAATGACAACTTTTCGGAAAGCTGGCGAAAAGACGCATGAGTTTATGTTGGCTATGCTAGATTTCAAAATTCAGAATTGCCAAAAAACTAAGGGAAGAACCTCAAAACTTGAGTTGAAGTTTCCGATTAAGATTTTTATTTTTATTATTCAATCTAAGTAGCTCAGTAAATTACTTACATAATAAACTTGTAGAATACCAATTTTTACTATTTTTTATGATTCATGAAAGATGATACAAAATCGGTCTACTTTAGCGTAATTTTGCGTAGTTTAGCGTAATTTACCGTATTTCAACATAATTAGCGAAGTTATTGTAATTTAACGTAATTTAGTGTAATTCAACATAATTTATTGTAATATAGTGTAATTCAACATAATTTCAAGTAATCTAGTGTATTTTAGTATAAATATGCTAATTATAAATCAAAAGAAGTAATCTAACAAATAATTTAAACAAAAAATTCAAATTTTCAGTGTTAGATTTCATTATTTTTCTCTTCATAGTGTCTCTAAAAAAAAAATCGAGTAAACCGGCCACAAAATGGCCGGCTTACGGGGGGAGCCTAAGCCGGCCATTTTGTGGCCGGCTTGGGCATTTTTGGCAAAAATCCGAGAATCTGGGCATAAATATTAATTTCTATTAAACTTTGGATATTAATAAAAATCTCGGTATATATAGTATATATAGTAACCTCTTATATTTATATATATAGAGAGAGATAGACTATGGTGAGTTGTGAAGTAAAACAACGTTTTATTTCACGCCATATTTTCATTTTGAAAATTCAAACAACCGATCCGAACCGCTCAACATATTCTAAATATTGAAATGTGCTTGGAAACTAAATTGTACATTTTTTGGAATTTTTTTACTATTTATTAAGCCACTTGAAAATCGCTGATCCACTGTGAACAGTAAAAAACAGTAAAAATTTCTGGACCACCGGATCAGCGATTTTCAAAGTGGCTTAATAAATAGTAAAAAAATTCCAAAAATTGTAAAATTTAGTCTCCAAGCACATTTCAATATTTAGAACATGTTGAGCAGTTCGGATCGGTTGTTTGAATTTTCAAAATGAAAATATGAGTGTGAAATAAAAATGATCTCTTACGTCACAACTCACCAAAGGTTGCTCTATATAAATATATATAGAGAGATGGGCTACTGTGCTTTGCAAAGTAAATGGGGAGTTTACTTCGGGCCATATTTTCATTTTGAAAATCCAAACAACCGATCCGAACCGTTCAACATGTTCTAAATATTGAAATGTGCTTGGAGACTAAATTTTACATTTTTTGGAATTTTTTTACTATTTATTAAGCCACTTTGAAAATCGCTGATCCACTGTGAACAGTAAAAAACAGTAAAATTTTCTGGACCACCGGATCAGCGATTTTCAAAGTGGCTTAATAAATAGTAAAAAAATTCCAAAAAATGTAAAATTTAGTCTCCAAGCACATTTCAATATTTAGAACATGTTGAATGGTTCGGGTCGGTTGTTTGGATTTTCAAAATGAAAATATGGCCCGAAGTAAACCCCTCATTTACTTTGCAAAGCACAATAGCCCATCTTTCTCTCTCTCTCTCTCTATATATAGAGGAGGGATCAAATTACAACAATTTTGAGTTACAACAACCATTTTTTTTCATTTTCAAAGTCCAAATCGTCGATCCAAACTGTTCAACATGATTATCTAAATAAAATGTGCTTGCAGATCAAATTTTACATTTTTTTGAATTTTTTTACTATTTATTAAGATGGGTACAAAATTCAATGGTCTGAATATGACTATTTTTTGTAAAATACTTAATAAATAGTAAAAAAATTCAAAATAATGTAAAATTTGATCTGCAAGCACATTTTATTGCGGAGATCATGTTGAACGGTTTGGATCGATGATTTGGACTTTGAAAATGAAAAAAATGGTTGTTGTAACTTGATCCCTCCTTATATATATATATTTATATACAGTACGTACTTCTAGTTAGTGGTTTGAAAAAAATCAAGCGGTCCAGGACCGGACCGGTCCACCCGTGGTCCGTACCTGGACCGGCCCGTGCCCGTGTCAACCCGTGGACCGGATCGCCAAAATGGGTGGGCCGGGTTTAGCAAGGTGGGGAACCAGTTTTTTGGACCCAACCCGTGATTACCCGACCCGTTTGAACCCCCGGACCGGACCGGAGCAAACCCGGACCTGACCGGACCCAACCCGTGCCAAACCGGACCTAATTCGGATTTATTTTTAAATAGGTTAGATAAATAAGTTATATTTTATTTTTGAATATGTTAGATAATTAGATTTATTTTTAAATATGTTATATTTATTTTAAATAGGTTAGATTTTATTTTTGAATAAGTTAGATAATTAGATTTATTTTTAAATAGGTTAGATTTTATTTTGAAATTCGGATTTATTTTTAAATAGGTTAGATTTTATTTTTTAAATTCGGATTTATTTTTAAATATGTTAGATAAATAAGTTAGATTTATTTTTGAATATGTTAGATAATTAGATTTATTTTTTAAATAGGTTAGATTTTATTTTTTAAATTCGGATTTATTTTTAAATAGGTTAGATAAATAAGTTAGATTTATTTTTGAATATGTTAGATAATTAGATTTATTTTTTAAATATGTTAGATTTTATTTTTAATATTGTTAATTTTAATATGTAGAATAAATGACATCTCCTCCTCGCGAATCGGTTGAGGAAATGGCGCGTAGAATATCCACCGGTTTTTTTGATGTCCAAATTCCACCAAGTTATCCACAAAACCCATCCTAAATGCCACAAAATTATCAATAAAATTCTCCACAAGGACCACAATATTATCTACAAAATCCCCCGCAAATGCCACCATCATATTTTGGCAGTCCTTCGACAATTGTCCCAGCAATAACACTAGCAGGAAAGAAGAAGAGGAAAACCACAAAACCCGAATACAAGGCTAGTTGGTGGCATTATTATCAAGTGACTCACCTTCCGGATGGCACTGTGCATACTTTAAAATGTAAGGTAAAAGGTTGCAAGAACTTTTACGAGTATGTAAAAAGTAATGGTATGTCTACATTTAAGAAACACGCCGAAGGTCATGAGAAAAACCGTGAGGAACCACAAGAAAGTGCGGACCCGCGCTTAGTCCAAACCCTTATGAATTCGGATGGTACTAGAACCCACCAAAAGTATGATGAAAAAATAATGTTTAGAGAAGTTGCCCGATATATTGCCCACAAAGAACAACCAATAAGTATGGAAAATTGCTTGAGTTTCGTCCGGTTGATAACTCGGGGGTGTGGTGAACCAATGTACAGGAGGTTCCATCATAGAAAGATGGTTAACGAAATAAAAAAATAGTTTACCGACCAAAAAAATGACCTACTAGCTATATTTGCAATTGCAAATTATAAGGTCTCAATTACCTCTGATATCTGGACTGCCGGTAAACATGGACTTGGGTACTCTTGTGTTACCGGACATTATATCGATGATAGTTGGGTATTACAAAAAATGGTCTTAAGTTTTCGGGTGTTGGATTCTCCGCACACTGCACAAATTATTTACTAATCCATTATTGAGATTTTACAAGAGTATAACCTGAAAAGGGATTTAGAGAACAAGATTTTTTCGATTTTATTCGATAATGCTAGCAACAATATAGCGTCCATTGATCATTTTATTCGGTCACTAACCCCAATCATGAATGGTGCAATGTTTCACCAAAAGTGTGTTTGCCACATACTTAACCTTACCGTAAAGGCCAGCCTTAAAACAGAAGCCGTTAAACAATTGATAATTAAATTTAAGCAAGGTCTTGCCCACATTTTTTCAAACGGGGAAAGAAAACAACGTTTCGCGGGTTTGTGTGAAAGGTTGGGTATGAGCAAAATGAGAGTACCTTGGGATATAGATACCCGTTGGAATTCTACCTATAGGATGCTGCACCAATGCATTCCTTACAAGAGGGCTATAGGGGAGATGTTGAGAATGACGTCCGATGGAAGTGGATTGGAACTCTCCGATGGAGAATGGCAGCAAATAACAAGCCTTGCAAAATTTCTTGGAACCTTTTTCACTACAACCGTCAAACTATCCTACTCGTACACACCGACGGCACATGAGTTACTTAATACATCTCTACCATATTTCCAAGGTGTATCGTGAGATGGAAGATAAGGAAAGCCCCGATTCCTCTCTCCAACAGATCGTAGCAGCCATGAAAGAATTTTTTTTGAAATATTGGGAAGAGGTACCCCTCGTGACCGTTATCGCAAGCTGCCTCCATCCGACATACAAGAAGAGGTTCACAGTAAAAATACTTCAAATGTACAAGAGAAATCTACATTTAGACCCAAGGTACGAGGAGGCACGCGTGGACAAAGCATTGTATGAGATATTTGCCTTATACAACTTAAAAAGAAATGTCAACCAACCGTCTTCGACCTGTGGCGGTGTTAGGTATGAATATAAATATACATGTGTTTTTAATCTTTATTATTTATAATATCTACATTATGTGTCCACTAATTTTTTTTATTTTTTAATAGTTTCAGGAACGACAGTAGTAGTGGATTGTTATCGGATTTCCAGGATGATGACGACTTGCACATATCCCAAGGTAACACAAACGAGTTAATAAACTATTGTTTGGGGGTCAACGAAGATGAATCCATTGACTTCATGAATTGGTGGAGGAGGAATGCAAGTGCTTATCCAACGCTGGCGATGATAGTCCGTGACATATTTATCGTACCCGTGTCAACCGTCCCTTCTGAATGTTGTTTTAGTTCGGCGAACAGGATCCTCACCGATAAACGCAGTAAGTTGGGTGCACATGTTTTCGAGAGACTTGTGTGCTTGAAAGATTGGATTGATGCTGAAACTCGCACACAACATGAATTCATGGAAGCAGCATCATCCGGTGTCGAAACTCAAGAAAGCGGTACCGAGCCTGAGCCTGAGCCTGATGAGGATTCAGACGGTAAGCAAGAGAGCGAACTATGATATATGAACAACAACTTCTAGATAGGTAGTGTCGGTATAAATTTCTAATCTCTTTTAATCTTTATAGTTATTTTTTTCAAATTATAAATTTCTAAACATTTCAATTATTTTTAAAAAATTTCATTTTAAAGAAGAATTACTAACAAAAAAAAAGTTGGAACTCCGCCTATGTTATTTTACATAGCCGGTCCCAAGCCCGGAATAAAGGAGGAGAGTAACTTTTGTTTTTAAATCTATTGTTTTAAAATAATTCGGTTTTAAAGATCAAATAATTCGTATTTTTTTTCAAAAGTAATTTATTTAAGGAATTTTGTAAATATTTTGTGAATTTTGATTTATATTTTATTATAACAAAAATTATTGAGTTCAAATAACAAACTTGTTGAATTGGAAAAAAAAAAATTATTGCACAGCAGAAAAAAACAACAGCAAAAACAGCAGCAAAAAAAAAAAAAGGACCGGACCAGACCCGGACCGAACAGTGGACCCGTGGAACCGGGGGGTTGAGCACGGGTTTGGGTTGACTGAACCAAACCCAACCCGTGGAACCCAACCCGTGCCCGTGTCAACCTGTGGACCGGGCGGGTTTGGACCGGGCCGGACCAGACCGTTTCAATACCCTACTTCTAGTGGCTTATATGTACAGTAACCTCTTATAGTCATAGATATTAAAAAAAGTATTATTAACTTACATGCATCAAATCAAACTCATTCAGAACACCTCTTGTACAATTTAATTATAAATGGGGACAGCAGCAAAGCTATAGCAAAGCCCTTTTTTGTTGGATTTCAGTTACTTTACAGCACTGACGTTGGATTACTAATGATGTCGATGATGATGTTGAATTAAATTTGTGCCTCTTTAAACTTTATAAGTGACTATGACTAACTGTACAATGTAAGAATAAAAACTGACAGGAAATATATATATTAGATTAAAGAGATCATGTCACAGCTATTTTTCTAATGATTAGTACAGAAGCATGTCAGCAAAAGAATAAGCACAATAGCTAAAGCTCATTTTGACTGCTTAAAAAACAAAGCTAACAAACAAAACAAAACCCTTTTGATCATCCCCATGTTACCTATGACCCTATTTTCTCTCTCTAGATCTCTCTCCTAATCTTTGTAACTCATTCTATTCCAAAAAGAGCAGTATGGAAAGATGTCCCACTGTTAGTTGCACCTTGATAACTATGGTAGCCATAAGGACTAACCCAAGAATTACTATTACTGGCACTATTATCATAGCCGCCTCCTATCATAACAGGCATTGCATAAGGAATAGCACTGGAATAACTCCCACCTGTTTGCCTGTTCTCTTCATAATGCGACATTGCACTAGCACCACTGTTTGTATTGTTGGCACGACTGCCAGTAGAGAAATCCATGTTGAATCCTGAGCCAAAGATCTCAAATCCAGAAGCTATGTTTGAACTATTATAATATCCTCCATGTTCCTGTAGTTGTTGTTGCTGGTGTTGTTGTTGTTGCGGGTAATGCAGAGCTAGCAGAGATAAGTAATCCTGGCTCTGCTCCGCACTAGCAGATCCAGATTTCGAGATGTCCGAGGCCTTCTTAGACGAAGACATACTTCCAATTGGCAGATCACTGTTTAAAATGCTCTCCACATCGTAACGGCTCATGTCAAAGTTGGTCACAGCATTGAGTCCTCGAAATTTGATAGCAGCAATGTCATATGCTTCTGCTGCTTCTTCTTGTGTGCCTATAGAAGTAATTTGCATTGATGTTGTTAGTTAGGTTGTATAAAATAGGGTAATATATACCATGTATTAATTATTCCTCTTAGAATTAATAAGTAATAACAATTACAGCTGCTGTTGTTATTAAACGTCCACTTTGACTTGAGACAAAAAAAAGTTGATCTTAATTGGATGGAACTTTTTCATGGATTTCTATAGCTATTTCACATTTCTATTGCAAATAATAGTTTCACGTACTGAAAGTGCCAAGGTAGAGATCTTTGTTTCCGGCCACACGGCCAATCCTTGCCTGCCATCTGCCATGTTGATGGTGTCTACCAAATGATAAATTAAAAAGAAAATTCAAATTATAAGCGTACTCTTGGTATTCTATATATATACACAAAATAATGGAAGTACGAAGGAAAACAAACAATTAATTTATATTGATGATAATTATTTGTGGAAATGAATTAACCTTGTGACACCCCTGTATATGGAGGCTCCTCTAGAGAATCCGCTGCTCTTCCTGGATCAAAATGAAGACAACTTGAAACTTAAATAAAGGCCTTTCTGTATAACTTTAGTTTAAACTTCTTTCCTAAGAATATCAGCAAATTATAAGACCTTCGGAGCGAGGCGACAAATTCCTGTCGAGTCATAGACTTCATCTCTTCTAGCTCCTTTTCATAGTTTGAAACCTAGCAATAAGTTTGCATGATAAATACATGATAAAGATGTATTATTTTAAGGTAATATTTGTATATTCAAAATAATTAAGTAGTGTTTATCTCGTGCATACTGGGAAGTTGGTGGTGGTAGTGGGGCCCCAGTACTTGAGCGCTGCGAGATCATATGCTCTTGCTGCCTTGTCCTCTTTATCATATCCTCCTAAAATGAAAATTTAAAACTTCTGATGATTAGCACATTGATTCATCAGCATTATGAATTGTAATAGCAACAAATTTTCGCTTTACACACTGTAAAACATGATTACTAGCAAGTATCTGTTCCATTATTGTATATATAAAAAGGAACTAGGATTGATCAATTAATATAATCTGCTCCTATATTATAGAGAAATACTAAGTTGAGGTCATGGATGCTCACCCAAGTAGACTGTGTACGGTAATATCGTCCGTCAGGCGGTGACAGCCATGTGAAAACAATATAAATGTTAGAAACATATAAAAACAACATCATCAGTGATTATTTAGTAGTGTATGTTCGTAGGAACAATGATATACATACCTTGGCGCCCTTTGCGACTTTGGCCTTCCCTACGGCAACTGTTGTCCCATAGATGTGCTTCATATCGTCCTGTCCAACGGTGTCTTTTAACAAAAAGAACAGACAAATAATTGCATTATGTATGGACATTGATAATTTGGTAACTAGCTAGCACATAAATGTTTCAATGAAATTTGTTACAAATATTGGATTTCTTCTTGGACTTTAATTTTGACAAATGCGGCCGTGGAATGAGACCATTCTATGGGCACACTCGAACATGCATTTCGATTTACATTTTTAAAATCATGGCAAGCTAAAAGCTACTATAAATAACAAAATGTTCTGCATACACATTAATCTTCCCTCCAAGCTCTATTGTGCTTAAAATATACCCACAACCAAAGTTAACTTTACTTTAAAAATTAGAACTTTACGTAAATTAACTCGGACAATATCAATACATTCTATCTGCAACGGTGCAAAAGGAAACTAATAATATATGTAGCCTTCTCAGGGATCAACATTACTTAGATTCTCTGCCTAGCTTCCTTTAAATTAAATCTACATAAAATCAGAAAACAACTCTATGTATTAAAATAGTACCTAGTGACACCTCGGTATATGGAGGTGCGCTGGCCGAATGTGTCCGGCATTTTCCTTGTCTCGGTCTCTGGCACTGCAGCTGCCGTCACCATATCGAGGCCGCCGCCAGAATCCTGTGGCTCTGTTGGAAGCCCGGTAAAAAATTCAGCAGCGATGCTTCCCAGCTCCCCACAGCCTCCAATCTCCTCAGCACCGGCACAGGTAGTACTACTGCCTCCGCCGAGAAAGTCTTCCAGCTTTGGTTGTTCGCCTACCACCTGATCAGGTGTACCTATATATAAATCATTGGAAGAAAAACAAATCATTAACAAAATTACATCTTGTAGAGGCGGTGCTATACAAATTGGATCAAATCTCATTCCTAAGCTCGCTTAACCTAAAATTGTCATATTTTTGTTTTATTCGGTCCTTCTATATCATATATACTGTTATTTACTCTCTTTTAATTTGCAGAGCTCTCTTAATTAAGCTTACTTGACCAGAGATGAGAGAACTGTGTGTAAATTCCTTGGTTTATAAAAGACTATACGAATATGCCAAAAGAAAAACGAAACTGATCATATATATATGATATAAGAAAGAGGTGATACATGCTCAAAGAAACAATAAGAGGCAGGTGAACCATACCACTTGTAGAGAATGCTTCAAAGAGGCCAGGATGATGGGAGAGAGAGAATGAGAGCCATTGGTCGGAAGGGTTTAATTCCATGACTTCTTACTTCAACAGTTCTCTCGTATAGAATGGTTGTGTAGAACTAAGGAGACCGATATAAAAAGAAAGATTTGAGGGTGATAATTAAAGAAGACACAGAGAGAGAGAGAGAAAGCACACGAGCCGAGGCGGCCGGATTTAAAGAGTTTAAAAAGTTGGAAATAAATCTGCTGCGATTCCAAAGAATCGCACGGACCCTGCTTTTCCAAATCCAACCATTAATTTTTTAACATGCAAGAATCTCATGTTATGCACGAATCTCAAAATATATAAATGGTCGGATTTGGAAAATCAGGGTCCCTGCGATTCTTTGGAATCGCAGCAGATTTATTTCCAAGTTGGTATGAGATAAGAAGGGAAATAGTAAACAGTGGATTAATTAAAGAATGAGATAAGTGTTGGTAAGGGACGTGGGATTAGGGTTGTAGGAGACACGTGCATTATTCTTACAGGTTGTCTCGGCGGTCTTATTGACCGCCCATGGGAACACAACCGGTACAGTGTACCTCTCCTGCATGAACTCAACAAGTACACAGCGTATTTTTGCATGACAAATTCATTTATGATATGTACTATACTACTATTATTACATTATAAAGAGTAGAACTAGGGTGTTCTCAAGCTCACCAAGTTTTTTTTTGTGAGCTTAACTCAAAAATTCATCGGATTGATTTCAAGTGACACATTCAAATTGTTGAAACCGATCTACTTCACGAGTGATGAGTTTACATGTTAAGTTTTTAAATTTTCGAACTAATTTAATAAAAAGTCGAGCAGTAAAAATATGATGAAAAATAAACACATTAAAATTAACTTATAAACCATCTTTTTTTTACTGCTTGACTTTATACTAAATTAGTTCGAAATTTTATAAATTTGACATGTAAACGCATCACTCGTGAAGTAGATCAGTTTCAACGGTTTGAATGCATCGTTTGAAGCCAATTCAATAGGTTTTTGAATTGAGCTCACAAAGGAACTTAGTGAGCTTAAGAACACCCTAGTTCTACTCCATTATAAAATTATATATATTACATTCAGACTAAAGTTGTATATTTTTAAGCTTATAAAAATTATCATGAGTTTAACCTCATCAAAATCTATCAAATTAATTTCAAATGACGAGTTTATAATTTTTTTAATTAATATAGTATAAATTGAAGCGATAAAAAAATAATTAAAAATGTACATTAATATTAACTTATAAACATTACCTTTTAGTTTTTGACCACTTGATTTCATACTTAACTAAACTTATCAATTTTACATATAAGCACATTACTCGTGAAATATATCAATTTTAATAATTTGGTTTCCACGTTTGAAATTAAGCTCAACAAGAAACTTAGCTTAAGAAAATCCTAATTCGAAACCAATCATGCTAACTCTTATTACAAAAATATTATTTTCATACGCAAAATATAACAAGACTCTTGATAGTCGAGATTAATATAGAATTAAAGGTATTATAAAGGGACATATTTAGTTTCTGAAACCAATAATTTACATCTCAGATTTTATCAAATCAATATGCTGCACGATAATTATGAAACTCTTTTCAAATTTAGTTTTTCAGAAACACACTGAAAATTAAAGTTGTAGTTCAATACTAGATCATTTTGTAAGTCTATATTATAAGACTTAAAAAAAAATTCCTATATACTCTTGAGTCTTAGAATTAATGCTTATGTTGTGATGTACTACCGTTTAATATTTGTATTACATTTTTGTATAAAATTATAAATCATTGTGAACTTTGTCTGTAACTAAACAAAAAGAAAAGACTTTTCACAAAATAAATGGAAAGTTTAATTTCTGTGATATGTAAGATGAAAAGTAAGTCAAATTAATGTCTGTCTTATACCATAAAAATATAAAAGTGATAATTATTGATGTGATGTGCGAATATTAAATATGAGTATACATCATTTTGGAATAAAAAACAATATAACAATACATATTTTTTGATGAAATATAACAATATATATGTAAACACATATAATTAAAGAACCTATACAATTTTGACACATGTACGCATGCTTAATTTTGGTTTGAGCTTTGAACCAATACAATAGTAAAAAAAAATCTTATATGTATGTTTGGTATGTTTGGATGTGTTAAGAATAGAGACTATTCGAGAATAGAAGTTATTCGAATAGCAATGTTAATTCAAAAAATATTTTTGTTATTCGGAATAGTTATAATAGTTGTTATTTTCTATTCCTTGTAAATATTGAAATATCTAATATTCGGAAATTTGAAGAGAGAGAAAAAAATACTTTATTTTTGGATTTCCGCCAACACAGTTCCAAAATAACGAAATTGACACCGCTTCTGTTATCTTCACGTCGTAACAATTTGTTTGAGACCCCACTTGCGTATCTTTTATCTTAATTAGCATCTTGTTAACACTATTCTTTATCGATTACAACTATTCATTATTCCAAATATACAATACAAACAACATTTTTGTTAATCCGAATAACACCATTTTCACACTAATATGAAAATCACTATTTTTAATTTTTTTTCTATTCTCATTAACTATTTTTAAATTTCGTTATTTTAACTATTCTAGCTCGCATCAAACGTAGAATTTAGAATGTGAAAATGATACACATGAAACAGTTTTGCTTTGAGCTTCCATTAGACACTGAAAGGTCAAAAAAATAAAGATTTGGAACAGGGTAGTCTAAAATGTTCAAAAGGACAAGTTACACTGGGTCCCTGTATCGAGACCGGGAAGCACGCGGGTGGGGAAGACTGAAGAGATACCACGCAAATTCTTTTAAAAAAAAAATGTTTAAAATTCGAAAAAATTGACCACTCAGTATCATACTGCATCCTTTTTGGATGCAGATCCTTCGGTAAAAATTCAAAGATGCTTTGCAGTAAGTACCTGGCAAGTTGCAAATATGTAAACAACTGTTGAAATGTTCTCATTTTTAGCGGCGCATTAATTATGGTATAAAACAGCATTTTTATATAGTTGGGTTTTCTGAACTGATCACTGTTTGCTACAGCGGTTCCGCATTGTCACAGTTACATGCACTTTTATATTACCTTTTTATACTTAAAAAAAATTCTGTTACCCTGGTATAAGCACAGATCCAGAAAATTATGGTGAGGCAATACGCAATGGAGAGGAAATTTTCCTGTTTAGAAAAATGAAACAAGAAATGCATATGATTTAAGAATTCATGTTAGTATTGTTGAAATTACAGCACCAATCCAAATCAATTTGGAAGAGGCCAAAAATTCACTCTATAAAATTCTAGAACTTTCTAACCGACCTATATAGTCGGTAATAATGGAATGTGGTAGAAATCTCTCTTATGATATTTTATATTTAAAGTTTTCTAGACTTTTGTACACAAAGTATAATCTAGAAATATCCTAACCGACTTTAGGATAGTATAAATATTTGTAGAGCTTGTGGGGTAGGGTGTGTGAAGTATATGTGAGATCGAGAGAGAAATATATTAGAGCCTTGTAAAGTTTGTGTACTCCATAAATAAAAGAAATCAAGTTCTATAAACTCCTCTTTAATTTCTACCATCCACAATCCAGATTACAATTTCCAACAAGTATTTTCTGATCACATGCTGTCTCAATAGGATCGCATGATCTAATCCAATAGCGCTAGAATATCATCGGAGCCTATATTAACATGGATCCCATAATATAGGTGAGACTAATTTACCATATTACGGATGGAATCATGTTATGAAGGGTAAATTTCGCTGGAGGTCACTAAATTTTGTCCTTTGTCACGAATTGGTAACTCAACTTTGATTTGTCCCTCCATAGCCACTGAACTTTTATTTTGTCTCAATCAAGTCACCCTATAACTTTTCCATCCAAATTATAATGGAATATGCTCATTCCGTCCAAAAATTTAACGGAATATGCTCATTCCGTCCAAAATACTAACGGAAAAGTTATATTCCGTTAATATTTTGGATGGAAAAGTTATAGGGTGACTTGATTGGGACAAAATAAAAGTTCAGTGGCTATGGAGGGACAAATCAAAGTTGAGTGACCAATTCGTGACAAAGGACAAAGTTTAGTGACCTCCAGCGAAATTTACCCTGTTATGAATCATATTTTTTTATTTTTAAAATTCAAACAGTTAATCCGAATTGTTAAATATGATCTTCATATGAAAATATACTTAGAGACGAAATTTTAAATTTTTAGAATTTTTTAATATATTGGTTCAAAAAATTTAGATCAAGTGATTAGTTTTCTATCTATTTAAAAAATATAAAATCAAGTGAAATATAAGTATATTCACATAAAGAGTTTTGAACTTTAAAAATAAAAAAATAAAAATTCATAGCACGAATCGATTTACTTTTTGAATATTATCATAACCTTACTCTCCATAATATTAAGCCAGTTATGATAAAACATTAAAATAAATTTGCAGTTTTCTTCAGTTTGTCCAAGGTTTAAACCTCAAGAAAAACAAATTGAGCGGATCCCATGCCCGACAGCATGTGGCGAAAAAATAGCATGGTGAGAGAGACAGCTCTTTCGAAGTTTCTACCTTTTGTTACAAATGGGATCAAATTTAAATCATCTCTTTTCTTCTTTCTCACTCTTGTTTTAATCTCTTGCTCCCTATGATAACAAACAATGAAACAATGCCAATCATATATCCTAATCTTGTGTGGTACTGCTCCTTTGCTTTAAACTTTTTGAGAACAATGTTCAAATCAAAACTAAAGAGTCGATAATGCATGACACATTCAAAAAAACAAAACACAATCGTAGAATGTGGACTTTCGGAGGCACAATAGGAACTTTTTAGTAATTACAGTTGGAATCTATTATATAACAGCACATGAGTGACAGAGTGAGAATATTCTGTTGCTCTTCTTCAAGAAAAACTTTCAACAGTTCGGGATATGAAAAGAAGAGAATAGCAACTTCTATCATCTTCAAATCTTCAAATCTGAATTGTTAAAAAGCATTTAAACGGTTATAATTAATATAGAGAAAAAAACAACAGATTTAATTCTAACAACAAATATTAGAGTGAGTCAGATGTTGTTGGAAAAGCTTCCCTCACTACAAGAAAATATACCTTTGCCGGCGCTTAAAAATGCCACTAAATACTCTACAAAACACCACTAAATTTATTTTCCGGTGTTTAGACAAGTGCCGCGAATATCAGAGTTGGAAAAAGTCTTTGTCGGATTTACAAGCCTTTTTGCCGACGTTTAAGAAGCTAGCGTCGTTTGAAATTTGACTTTTTCGGCATTTATAGGCTTTTTCCCGGCATTTGGAGGCTTTTTCCTGGCGTTTAAGAAATGCCACCCGAAATATAGATTTCCTGACATTTTCGAAACGCCTCCAAAAGGCTTAACATTTAAAAAAAATTAGTCTTTCCCGGCGTTTCTGAAATGCCGCCAAAAGTCCTGGGTAATAAAAAAAAATGAAAACTTCAAAAATTCACTATAAATCATAGAAAATTCCAAAAATGGAGTGTTGTCTATACCTGTGCAATGGCTTGGCTTAATTCAACATGGAACCAGTATTTCTATCTGAAAATAGTTTACAACTTACAAATCAGCCTCACTTTACCCCAACTTACAAATTTTACACTAAATAAGTCAAATAGTGGTAAACTAACAATAGAAAATAGTTTACAAACCTCACGAGGATTAGAATCTCTCATTGTGTCAATTAGTCAGTCCACCTCGTCTAATATAATCGATCTATAATATAGATATTACCATAGCCTCACTAAATTATATAATCCAACCAATACAAGTTGACAACTACCAGTACATTTGAGATTGCACCTTACTGGTTTATATAATGACAATTTTGCCCTTCAACCTCCAAATTACCATAATGGTATCAAACTAGCTTTAGAAACTGTTAATATATAATATCTTATATAATCCAAGTTACCATAATGTCATAATTACAACTGACTTGTAGTAAATTACCAAATTGTCCTAATAGTTTGTGGTGGATACTTGAACCACCAAGAAGAAAGAAGAACTAATATTTAAAACATTCTAGAAGCTTATCCATTGCTGAATGAAGAATGAAGCATGGACGTGACAACCAAACATATGTCAATTAATTCGTGAACACTTATGCATGGTAGCCACCGACAAACGCATAGACCGAGTCATAGCTGTAGGAGGTATTGTTACCTTGATATCAAAATACCTCAACATTAATTTGGAGAATGAACATGAAGCACCTTGGCAAACGCGTCTCAACATCACATATCTGATGAGAACCTCGCATGTGAAGGTAACCTTAGATAAACAACTGGGCAACCTAAACTACTTCCTTTTCCTAGTCGAAAAGTACTTCACGCTCATCCATGTTGACCACTATGTCTCCGAAGAACTGCCAAATCCTAACCAAGAGACCGCAAGCGACGAAGATGATGATGACACACATAGCACTATCCACCTACAATATGGGCTAAACATATAAAGAAATATCACGAAAATCAGAGCGTAACAGCCGAAGCCGCAACAGGTCTATACCTTATATGGTTCAAGACCACTCGCATGAGTCTAGTCTCAACCGCATCCCCTACTGCACAACCACAATCTGCCAGATTTCGACAACCTCTAATAGACATGGTCCATCCACACGATCTATCAGGCCATATCTGAGCCAAGAAAGAATGGAAATAGATCATATATTGAGAAGGCTTGATCATTTTGAGGTTCATAAGATGTAGGCTCCTACCTGGATTCGTCGATTTGATTTACTTCACCTATTACCTCTATGGTCTTCTCTACAGCTGATGGGTAGTATGTACGGCATGAATCTAAACTCGCATGCGGCATGGGGTATGCAGCACGTGTTAGATTTGTGGCTAGTTGTAGTGTGCAACTAGGTTCCGAAGGCGCACGCGGCATGGATGGTGTCGCATATGCTTCTGAGGATGCCAACATCAAGGGTATTGTGTGACTGGTTTCAAAGGAGTCCCTCTGACTGGTTTCGCTTTCCTTTATGTGTTGATCGTCTCCCTTCGGCATTGTTGGTTCATCATTTTGCAACAATTTACGGTTCATAAGTTTGACTTAGAAGCCAGTTATGGTACGAATTGTGCTTGTTGAGATCTTTGTCAGGGCCTATTTGTTGAGGCATGAAAAATTGATCGTCTTGGTATGAATAGATTGATGCCTCATATGTCCTTGTTGTGCGAATTTTATCAACCATCCTGAAAATAGCGTCAATTTTCGATTCAAGGATAGAAAGATTGACTCCATGGCTGATCAACGTCAAAATGATAGTGAATTACGTAGGGTTTTGGCTTAAGTTTTGCCTTATTATCTCACCTTTATGTTTAATTAATTAGAGAAAAAGGTTATTGTTGCTCTACTTTATGTTTAGTACAAGAAACATGTTTTGGGGCTACTCTACATTATTTGGAGCAAGAATCAGGTCAATCGAATAAGCATAGCTCATCGACTAAGGCTCTGTTACGGCCCGTATTGGCTAATACGGACCAGAGCCCCAATACGTACCGGAGATGGAGCGATACGCATTAAGTCCCTCAGCGACACAGTTCCAATACGGACCGTATCAGCCAATAACTGCTCCAGTTGTATCCAGCTGTATCCATATCAGATTTCTTAGACTCCACTCATCTCCAGGCGCCCCCTCACTCCTATATAAGCCCTCTGGACTGAAGAGGAAGACATCTTTGTACCATTTGGTGTTTTATTTTGTTAAGTGAGAAATAGAGGAGTGTGTTGAGGCTAGTTAGGAAGCGATATGTCTTCTTTGAGTCTCTTGTAAACATGTCGTTCCGCGGCTAAGTTTAGATTCTTAGGGCTAGGCAGCAAACCTTGTTACTCATGATGCTTTGATATATATATATGAGATAGGCTATGGTGAGTTGTGAAGTAAAACACGCCATAATGTCATTTTGAAAATCCAAACAACCGATCCGAACTGTTCAACTTTTTCTAAATATTGAAATGTGCTTGGAGACTAAATTTTACATTTTTTTAAATTTTTTTACTATTTATTAAGCCACTTTGAAATCGCTGATCCACTGTGAACAGTAAAAAAACAGTAAAATTTTCTGGACCACCGGATCAGCGATTTTCAAAGTGGCTTAATAAATAGTAAAAAAATTCCAAAAAATGTAAAATTTAGACTCCAAGCACATTTCAATATTTAGAACATGTTGAACTGTTCGGATCGGTTGTTTGGATTTTCAAATGAAAATATGACCCGAAGTAAAGATGGTGTTTTACTTTGCAAAGCACAATAGACCGTCTCTATATTATATATACACTTTTATGTTTGTGTAACCTTTTGTTGATTTAAATGTTTTTTGTATTTTATGTTCTTATTACTTGGTTTCGATGATCTAATTTAATCCGTCATGGTAAATGACAGTGCATTGATGGTAAGTAGAATTACGATGAACGAGTCAAGGACAAGGGGAAATATTAGACTAGTGTGAAGAAAACCTTAGAGGAGAAACCACTAGTTGGAACAACAAAACACAATACGGAAGTTCCGGCATTTGCGCATCGGTAGATGAAACATTGCAGTGTCTTTATAGTAACCTTCGTAAGAGACCTGACATTTGCGTAAGAAACTCGCAGTGTCTTTATATAGTGACTCCATGGGAGTTCCAGTATTTGCGTAAGAAACACGCAGTGTCTTTATAGTAACCCATTACAATAATTGGAAACCACTCTCTATAAAGTTAAAGTACCAAAGCAGATTGAGTAGCAACGGTGTGCCAAAACCCTAGGAATTCACATCTCTATCTTTGTTTTACTCACTTTTAATTTTCGCCAAATATACACTGATCACAACTACAACTCTTGATTTTCAGATTTCGTCTAGCCTTTCGAAAGGTTGTGATTTGATCGCTCAAGACTCTAAACCAATATTCTCTGTGGATCGACCTCGATTATACTACTCGATAGGATTGTGCGCTTGCGATCCATCCCGATAGCATGTCGAGTTTATAAATTTAAAAGACTATTACTCCCGAAGTGATACCAACGTGCCTCTTGCATCCCTTGCTCCATCTTTTAACCTTTTTTTTCTTTTTCTAATTTTCTATTTTTTTGTATTTTCTTGATTTTTGAATTTTTTTTGTATTTTATATTTTTCTGAAAATTTAAAATTTTGCAAAGTAAATATTGTTGTGTCACAAGTACCATATTACACACAATTCTAATTATTCATTTATACAAGAAATTATTGCATAGTTTCGTTAAGGGTCTATCCATAATAAATGGTTATTCTAAAACACTCTCAAATTTAGAAGACTTTGTAAAAAATAAATTGGCCAAAAAAATTACCTAAGGTAGTCCTTTTGATCAACATTCATGGTTAGCAATTAATTGTTCACTTTTAGGTCACTAATTACTTTGAAAATTCTGAATTTTTGGTACCAACACAACATCAATTGTTTAAACCCTAGCCCTAATTAATTCAAACAATTCCTATTTGATTATCTACTTCTAAATTAACCTACCGAATTAAAATGCAAGCTAGCTAAAAAACTCAATTAATCATTCTAGAATTTTTTGTGAAGGCTCAAATTCTAGTCATAAATTGAGTAAAACTACTAGCATCTAAGAAAATTAAAAGTGCGAAAATTTAAAAATTAAACCTAAAATACAAGGTCATTTACCCTACCCCATGTTAAAATTCAGCATTGTCCTCAATGCGTGGAAAATAAACAAAGAAAATAAAAGTAAAGACCGGGAAGATATACAACTTACTACACCTCAATCTTGAGGTGGTGGAGGTGGTGGCTAACGGATCTCCTCATAGAAAGAAGGGTCGAAGAGCCCGTATGATGGTGGATGGTATGGTAGGCCAGTGCCAAGAGAGTGCTGGTAGTACTACTGTGCCATGTAGGGGGTTTGTTGAGCCTCTCACCGGTTGTTGTTCACGTTCTCGCGCATCTCCTCCACACTTCTTCAGACCTCTCCGACAGTGTATCGCATTGTGTCACGGCGTTGGTCCAACTATTGGTAGCTAGCCTTGGATTCAATGGAGAAGTCCTCAAGGCTCTTGTTTACCCATTGTATGGCTTTGAGAAAGTTGTCATACCAGCTACTCGAGGCATCAGATGGTCCCGCCTCTTGTCGTGCCGCTGGTGCTGCTGTAAATTTCTTCTTCTCTTACCTTTTCTGTTTCTGCCCTCCTTTCCTGTTTGTACCTTGCTGCCTCTTCGGTGTGGGACCTATCTTCTTCCTCAACTTCGCCTTCTAAGGCCTCAAAATTCATTATCATCACGAATTGCCCTCGCTCGGCTGATGGATTTTGCTTCCTTCCATGTTTGTTGGCGATTGAAGTTGATTAGTTTGCATGGCATCCGCATCTTCCTTCTGTCGGCATTATAGGTGTATGGTCCGGGAGGCTTGCCACTTATCATTTTTATCGAGACGAGGCACTTGATATCTAGACTTGTCATGCTGATGCCTTCAGTGAGATGGTTCACCCTGACGTTGAGCTGATTGGCGAGGATTGTGGCAATGGCACCAACTGAGACTTGCCCTCCACTTTTCTTCAATTGGCCGAGCGAGTAGATGTGATTGCAGAGGAAATGGCCAATGTGTAGGTGGTCTTGCTAGAGAAAGAGCATGCACTTGAGAATGGACATCTCGGGAAAAGTCAAGACTGCGATGGTCTCTCCCCTTGCAAGGACAGAGTTGCTGAGAGCCACTTGCATGTAACGGAGCATGGGATGGATAATGTTGCTCGCTCGCCTACCTCGCAATCTGTGTCATTTGTGATAATTGACCAGAATTCTCTCTCTTCTCGATGCCCTTGTATCCCTTCATTCTTCAAGCAGAGGATGTCGCAGAAATCGTCCATGCTCATTTCTCGCTGTTCATTCATGAGGAAGTCCCAGATATGCACCTGTTGAGCGAGGGTTTGAATTGACTGAGAAGTCCGAGTTGGGTGAGCGTGTCAATGTGAATGGCTTTGTGTTTGATGATCTTGCTCAACTCTAGCTTGTCGATGATTTTAGAGTGGGATACCCTCGAGAACCGGATGATCTCATGGTCAGGTATTAGGCCTGATTGGTTGACCACAGCTCGGCCCGGTTGGTTGAAACGAGCATGTTCTGAACAGAGCATAATTCTGAAAAGGGCTCAAGTTTGAACAACATTGAACGGGCTTAAATAAATTTCTTATTTCAATGCTGTAATAGATATGCATCTGTGATATTAAACTAGTACGCTACCGCTTTAATATGTGATAAATGGATTACAAGATGAAAGACAACTAGTACAAGATGAAAAATAACCAGTAGAACATAAAAGACAACCAGTACCAGATGAAAGACAACCAGTAGAACATGAAAAACAACCAGTACAAGATAAAATACAACCAGTAGAACATGAACAACAACCATTACAAGACGAAAGACAACTACAACAAGATAAAAAACAACTAGTAGAAAATGAAAAACGACTCGAAGAAGATGAAACACAACTAGTAGTATATGAAAGATAAACAGTACAACATGAAAGACAACCATAACAAGAAGAAAGACAACTAGAGTAGAACATGAAAGCAACTAGTAGAACATGAAAGACAACCAGTATAAAAGAAAATACAACTAGAGGAAGATGAAAAATAATCAGTAGAAAATGATAAACAACCAGTACAAGATGAAAGATTATTTAGAAGAAGATGAAAAACAACTAGTAGAAGATGAAAGATAACTAGAAGAATATGAAATACAACTAATAGCAGAAAAAAGACAACCAGTAGAACATTAAAGACAACAAGTACAAGATGAAAGACAACTAGCAAAATATTAAAAACAACTAGTAGAAGAAGAAAGACAACTAGAAGTAGATGAAAGACAACAAGTAGTAGATGAAAGACAACCAGTAGAACATGAAACACAAAAAATACAAGATGAAAATCAACTAGAAAAATATTAAATACAACAAGAAGTAGATGAAATAAAACCAGCAGAACATGAAAAACAACTAGTAGAACATGAAAGTCAATCAATAATATAATGAAAGACAACTAGATGAAGATGAAAAAATAACTAGTGGAAATTGAAAGACAACTAGAAGAAAATTAAATACAAATAGTAGAACATGAAACACAATCAGGACAAGATGAAAGACAACCAGTTAAACATGAAAGATCACTAGTAGAACACGAAAGACAACAAGTAAAAGATGAATGACAACTAGAAGAAAATGAAAAACAACATGAAAGACAACATGTACAAGATGAAAGACAACTACAAGAAGATGAAATACTACCAGTAGTTGATGAAAGGCAACCAGTAGAACATGAAACACAACTAGTAGAACATGAAAAACAACCAGTAGAACATGAAAGACAACCAGTACAAGATGAAAGACAACCAGTAGAACATGAAAGACAACTTGTATAGGATGAAACACAACTACAAGAAGATGAAAAACAACTAGTAGAAAATGCAAGACAACAAGAAGAAGGTTACATACAACTGTATTAGATGAAAGGCGACAAGTAGAATACTAAAGACAACAAGAAAATGAAGGACAACCAGTACATGATGAAAGACAACCAGTAGAATATGAAGGACAACAAGTACAAGATGAAAGACAACCAGCAGAACATGAAAGACCACCACTAGAACACAAAAGACAACAAGTACAAGATGAAAAACAACCAGAAGAAGATGAAAAACAAGTAGTAGAAGGTGAATACAATTAGTAGAACATGAAACACACCCAGTACAAGATGAAGGACAACAAAAAGAAGATGGAACAAAACTAGTACAAGATGAAAGACAACTAGAAGAAGATGAAAGACAACTAGTAATAGATTAAAGACATAGCAGAAAATGAAAAACAACTAGCAGAACATGAAAGACAACCAATACAAGAGGAAAGACAACTAGAAGAAGATGAAGAACAATTAGTAGAAGACAAAAAATAACTAGAAAAAGATGAAATACAACAAGTAGTAAATGAATGACAACCAGTAGAGCATGAAAGTAGAACATGAAAACCAACAGTACAAGAAGACATACAATCAGCAAAACATGAAAGACAACTTTGTATAGCATGAAATACAACAAGTAGTAGATGAAAGATAAACAGTAGTGCTTGAAAAACAACAAGTAGAACATGAAACCAACAATACAAGATGACATACAATAAGTAAAACATTGACAATAACTAGTATAGCATGAAAGACAACCAGTACAAGATGAAAGACAACTAGTACGAGATTGAATACAACCAATAGAACATGGAAGACCACCAGTAGAACACGAAAGACAACTAGTACAAGATGAAAATCAAGTAGTAGATGGTGAAAACAATTAGTAGAACATGAAAGACAACCAGTACAAGATAGAAAACAACAAGTAGAAAATGAAAGACAACTAGCAGAATATGAAAGACAACCAAATACAAGAGGAAGAGAACTACAAGAAGATGACAAAACAACTAGTAGAAGATGAAATACAATTAGAAAAAGATGAAATACAATGAGTAGTAGATTTATGACAACCAGTAGAGCACGAAAAACAATAAGTAGAAAATGAAAGACAACCATTACAAGATGAAATACAATCAGGATAATTTGAAAGACGACAAAAAAAGACAACAAAGTATAACATCAAAAACAACCAGTACAAGATTAAAGACAACCAATAGAACATAAAAGACAATTAGTACAAGATGAAAAATAACTAGAAGAAAATGAAATACAACTAATAGTAGATGAAAGACAACCAATAGAAAATGAAAAACAACCAGTATAAGTTGAAAGACAACTAGTAGAAGATGAAATACAACTAGTAGAAGATGAAAGATAACTTGTAGAAGATGAAAGACAACCAGTAGAAGAAGAAAGACAACAAGAGTATAACACGAAAGATAACCTGTACCACATGAAAGACAGTACAAGATGAAATACAATAAGCAAAACATGAAAGACAACCTGTGGAACATGAACGACAACAAGTATAACGTGAAAGACAACCAGTACAAGATGAAAGACAACTAGTACAAGATGAAAGACAACCAGTAGAACAAAAAATACAACAAGTACAAGATGATAAACAACCAGTAGAACATGAAATACAACCAGTACAAGATGAAATACAACCAGTAGAACATGAACGACAACCAGAACAAGATGAAAGACAACTACAACAAGATTAAAAAAAACTAGTAGAAGATGAAAGACAACTAGAAGAAGATGAAACACAACTAGTAGTATATGAAAGATAACCAGTAAAACATGAAAGAACTATTACAAGAAGAAAGACAATTTGAAGAAGATGAAAATCAACTAGTAGAAGATGAAAGACAACTAGAAGAAGATGAAATAAAACTAATAGTAGATGAAAGATAATCAGTAGAACAATAAAGACAACAAGTACTAGACGAAAGACAGCTAGAAGATGAAAAACAACTAGTAGAAGATGAAAGACAACTAGAAGATGAAAGACAACAAGTAGTAGATGAAAGACAATCAGTAGAACATGAAAGACAACAATGAAACATGAAAATCAACTAGAATAAGATGAAATATAACTAGAAAAAAATGAAATAAAATCAGCAGAACATGAAAGACAACTAATAGAACATGAAATTCAATCAATACATGATTAAAGACAACTAGAAGAAGATAAAAAAAATTACTAGTAGAAGATGAAAGACAACTAGAAGAAAATGAAGAACAATTAGTAGAAGACGAAAAATAACTACAAAAAGATGAATGACAACTAGTAGAGCATGAAAACCAACAAGTAGAACATGAAAACCAACAGTACAAGAAGACATACAATCAGCAAAACATGAAAGACAACTAGTATAGCATGAAATACAACAAGTAGTAGATGAAATACAACCAGTAGAGCATGAAAAACAGCAAGTAGAACATGAAAACCAACAGTACAAGATGACATACAATCAGCAAAACATTAAAGACAACTAGTATTGCATGAACAACCAGTAGAACATAAAAGACAACCAGTAGAACATAAAAGACAACCAGTACAAGATGAAATACAACCAGTAGAACAAAAAAGACAACTAGTACAAGATGAAATACCACTAGTAGAACACGAAAGACAACTAGTACAAGATAAAATACCACCAGTAGAAAACGAAAGACAACTAGTACAAGATGAAAATCAAGTAGTAGAAGGTGAAAACAATTAGTAGACATGAAAGACAACCAGTACAAGATGGAAGACAACTAGTAGAAAATGAAAGAAAACTAGCAGAATATGAAAGACACCAATACAAGAAGAAAGAGAACTACAAGAAGATGACAAAACAACAAGTAGAAGATGAAAGACAACCAGTAGAAGAAGAAAGACAACAAGAGTAGAACATGAAAGATAACCTGTACCACATGAAAGACAACCAGTACAAGATAAAATACAATAAGCAAAATAATGAAAGACAACATGTGGAACATGAACGACAAGAAGTATAACGTGAAAGATAACCAGTACAAGATGAAAGACAACGAGTACAAGATAAAAGATAACCAGTAAAACATAAAATACAACAAGTACAAGATGAAAAAAAAAACAACCAGTAGAACATGAAAGACAACCAGTACAAGATGAAATACATGCAGTAGAACATGAACGACAACCAGTACAAGACGAAAGACAACTACCACAAGATAAAAACAACTAGTTGAAGATGAAGGACAACTAGAAGAAGATGAAACACAACTAGTAGAAGATGAAAGACAACTAGAAGAAGATGAAACACAACTAGTAGTATATGAAAGATAACCAGTAAAACATGAAAGACAACCATTACAAGAAGAAAGACAATTTGAAGATGAAAAACAACTAATAATATTAGATGAAAGATAATCAGTAGAACATTATTGACAACAAGTACAAGATGAAAGACAACCAGCAAAAGATCAAAAAACAACTAGTAGAAGATGAAAGACAACTAGAAGTAGATGAAAGACAACAAGTAGTAGATGAAAGACAATCAGTAGAACATGAAAGACAACAATGAAACATGAAATACAAACAATACAGGATGAAAATCAACTAGAATAAGATGAAATATTACTAGAAAAAAGATGAAATAAAACCAGCAGAACATGAAAGACAACTAGAAGAAGATAAAAAAAATTACTAGTAGAAGACGAAAGACAACTAGAAGAAAATGAAGTATAATTAGTAGTAGATGAAATACATGTAGTAGAACATGAAACACAACCAGGACAAGATGAAAGAGCACCAGTAGAACATGAATGACAATAAGTACAAGATGAATGACAACTAGAAGAAGACGGAAAACAACATGAAAGACAACCTGTACAAGATAAATGACAACTACAAAAAGATGAAAAACAACAAGTAGAAGATGAAAGACAACTAGAAGAAGATGAAATACTACCAGTAGTATTTGAAAGACAACTAGTAAAACATGAAAGACAACAAGTAGAACATGAAAGACAACCAGTACAAGATGAAAGACAACCAGTAGAATATGAAAGACAACCAGTAGAACATGAAAAACAATCAGTAAAAGATGCAAGACAACTAGAAGAAGTGACATACAACTTTATTAGATGAAAGACGACCAATAGAACACTAAAGACAATAAGAAGAAAATGAAAGACAACCAGTAGATTATGAAGGACAACAAGTACAATATGAAAGACAATCAGTAGAACATGGAAGACCACCAGTAGAACACGAAAGACAACAAGTACAAGATGAAAGACAACAACAAGAAGATGAAAATCAAGTAGTAGAAGGTGAAAATAATTAGTAGAACATGAAAGACAACCAGTACAAGATGAAAGACAACTAGAAGAAGATGAAATACAAATAGTAATAGATTAAAGACAACAAGTAGAAAATGAAAGACAACTAGCAGAATATGAAAGACAACCAATACAAGAGGAAAGACAACTAGAAAAAGATGACAAAACAACTAGTAGATGATGAAAAACAACTAGAAAAAGATGAAATACAACGAATAGTAGATCAAAGACAACCAGTAGAGCATGAAAAACAATAAGTAGTACATGAAAGACAACCAGTACAAGATGAAATACAATCAGGAAAATTTGAAAGACAACCAATAGAAAATGAAAGACAACCAATAGAAGATCAAAAACAACATGTAGAAGATAAAGCACAACTAGAAGTAGATGAAGGACAACAAGTAGAACATGAAAAGACAACAATAAAACATGAAAGACAAACAGTATAAGATGAAAATCAATTAGAAGAAGATGAAAGACAATTAGTAGAACATGAAAGTCAATCAGTACAGAATAAATGACAACTAGATGAAGATGACAAAATAACTAGTGGAAATTGAAAGACAACTTGAATAAAATTAAATACAATTAGTAGTAGATGAAACACAAGTAGTTAGAACATGAAACACAAACAGGTCAAGTTGAAAGACAACCAGTTGAATAAGAAAGACAACCAGTAGAACACGAAAGACTACAAGTAAAAGATGAATGACAACTAGAAGAAGATGAAATACAACTAATAGTAGATGAAAAATAATTAGTAGAACATTAAAGATGAAAGACAACCAGCATAAGATGAAAGACAACTAGTAGAAGATGAAAGACAACTAGAAGTAGATGAAAGACAACAAGTTGTAGATGAAAGACAATCAGTAGAACATGAAAGACAACAATGAAACTTGAAATACAAACAATACAAGATGAAAATCAACTAGAATAAGATGAAATATAACTAGAAAAATATGAAATAAAATCAGCAGAACATGAAAGACAATTAGAAGAAGATAAACAAATTACTAGTAGAACACTAAAGATGACAAGAAGAAAATGAAAACAACCAGTAGACTATGAATGACAAGTACAATATGAAAGACAACCAGTAGAACATGGAAGACCACCAGTACAATACGAAAGACAACCAATACAAGATGAAAGACAACTAGAAGAACATGAAGTATAATTAGTAGTAGATGAAATACATATAGTAGAACATGAAACACAACCAGGACAAGATGAAAGATCACCAGTAGAACACGAAAGACAATAAGTTCAAGATGAATGACAACTAGAAGAAGACAAAAAACAACATGAAAGACAACATGTACAAGATAAATGCAACTACAAAAAGATGAAAAACAACTAGTAGATGATGAAAGACAACTAGAAGAAGATAAACTACTACCAGTAATAGATGAAAGACAACTAGTAAAACATGAAAGACAACAAGTAGAACATAAAAGACAAACAGTACAAGATGAAAGACAACAAGGAGAATATGAAAGACAACTAGTAACAGATGGAAGACTGATAAGCCAATTTTATATACACCGTAGGATAGGGTTTGACCTCCAAACTGTACCAATTCTTTGTATTTATACTTATTTTAGTGTCAAATACATCCAAAGAATCAAGTTACTGCCAAAGTGTATTTAAGTTATAGGAAATTGAGCAAATTGTAGATCTTCTCGCAAGCTTTCTGAAAAGTGGTAGAACACTGAAAACGGAGTTACGGATCATGAGTTATGCCTGTTTGAATTACAGAAATTCAGAGCACAACACAGGGGAAACAGAGCCCAGTGCGGACGCACTGACCCAGAGTGCGGACGCACTCAGCCATAAGAAGATGAAAACAGAAATGTCCGAGCGCAGTGCGGCCGCACTCTGGACGCACTCAGCAACACATAGTTCGTATTTTGGCCATATCTTGGTCATACGAACTCCGATTTGAGTGAATCAAAGCTTGGAAGAACTGTGAAAAAGAGATCTACAATTTCATGAAGGAAACAAATCCAAATTCGGAATGTATAATTTTGTGCAGCCGCAGTAATGGCCCTACCAGCCTGAAAAATGCTAAATATGGAAAGTTAGTGGGCTTAGTGGGCGCCAAAATTAGAATAACTTGGTCTCCAAGTTCAGAAAATGTTATATAAGGCTAAAGAGGCCACAAGAGAAGTTATCACTGCTCATCATTGCTCAATTGAAGTTATTCTGCTCCACTTTCCGGCGGTGATCAAAGTTACGACAAATTTCAAAGGAAGAGAAGGAAGAAGTCGAGGTTTTGCTTGAGCGACAAGGGAAGAACTTGGGCAGGAACTAGGAGATTGGTTGTATTCTTTTCTCTTACGTATTTTCTCAGTTTTTACCATTTTCATCTTGTATTTTCTTGTGAATGCTTGCATCTCCATGAAAGGCTAGATTTCCTCTCTAGGGGTTTAGGTCATGTAGCATGAACTTGTTTAATTTTATCTTACTCGGATTTTAGTTTTTATTATGATTGTTTGATTTGATGTTAATTTCTGTGATTTATTCTTTGTGATGTTCCATGATTTGTGCTTGAATTGTAGTTATCCCGCTTAGGTCTTTTAGACTCAAAGTAGAATGGATCATATAGGATAGTACAAATTGTGATCACAAATACCTTAGGATTTGGATTAGAATGGACCAAATTTGAACTCCAAGGAATTACAGGAATTAAGGTTAGGGTTTGGTGAGGGACTTAAAGTGTGAAGTCAAATCCCTAATTAGGACCCCTAGATTGAATTAGATGCTGGTATGAAGGACTTAATCGTGAAGTACCAATATCTAAGGATATGATAGGCTAACATTGAACTTCATGGTCTAGATATCTAGGCACGTTATTTAATCACGGATGTGACCCTAGGTAACATTTTAGGTTAGAAACCTTGTCATATAAAACATGAATTTAAACAAACCGAGTAGATAGAATTAGCAAGAGATTGTGGACCGAATATCCCTAGACTTCTCCAACTTGATTTACACTCGACTTTTAATTGCTTTTTGTTACGAACCTTTAATTTTCATTAAAAACGAAATTGCACAAAACCCCCCCTTTTACTTTTATAGTTTAGTTTTAATAGTAGTTTTCTTTATTAAAAATTAATATTTCCTTATCTCCCTGTGGATCGATACCTCAAATACTACAAGGATTAGGTTGTGCGCTTGCAATCGACCATATCTTTGAGTACTAGGTTTATAAATTTAAAAGTCTAAAGAGTATAAAAACCCTATACCTAAAATACTCAACAAAGACAACCAGTAGAATATGAAAAACAACAAGTAGATTGCAATACAACAAGAAGAAGATGACATACAACTGTATTAGATAAAAGACGACCAGTAGAACACTAAAGACAACAAGAAGAAAATGAAAGACAACCAGTAGACTATGAAGGACAACAAGTAGAATATGAAAGACAACCAGTAGAACATGGAAGACCACCAGTAGAACACGAAAAACAACAAGTACAAGATGAAAGACAACAAGGAGAAGATGAAAATCAAGTAGTAGAAGGTGAAAACAACCAGTACAAGATGAAATACAACCAGTAGAACATGAAAGACAACTAGAAGAAGATGAAATACAAATAGTAATAATAAAAGACAACAAGTAGAAAATGAAAGACAACTATCAGAATATGAAACAGGAAAGACAACTACAAGAAGATGGCAAAACAACTAGTAGAAGATGAAAAACAACAAGAAAAAGATGAAATACAACGAATAGTAGATAGAAGACAACCAGTAGAGCATGAAAAATAATAAGTAGAACATGATAGACAACTAGTACAAGATGAAATACAATCAGGAAAATTTCATAAACAACCAATAGAAAATGAAAGACAACAAGTATAAGATGAAAGACACGAAAGACAACCAGTAGAAGATTAAAAACAACTTGTCGAAGATAAAACACAACTATATGTAGATGAAGACAACAAGTAGAACATGAAAGACAACAATAAAACATGAAAGACAAACAATACAAAATGAAAAATCAATTAGAAGAAGATGAAAGACAACAAGTAGTAGATGAATGACAACCAGTAGAACAAGAAAGTCAATCAATACATAATGAACGACAACTAGGTGAAGATGAAAAAATAACTAGTGGAAATTGAAAGACAACTAGAAAAAAATTAAATACAACTAGTAGAAGATAAAACACAAGTAGTAGAACATGAAACACAATCAGGACAAGATGAAAGACAACCAGTTAAACATGAAAGATCACTAGTCGAACACGAAAGACGACAAGTAAATGATGAATGACAACTAGAAGATGATGAAAAACAACATGAAAGACAACATGTACAAGATGAAAGACAACTACAAGAAGATTAAATACTACCAGTAGTAGATGAAAGACAACTAGTAGAACATGAAAGACAACTAGTAGAACATGAAAGACAACCAGTACAAGATGAAAGACAACCAGTACAAGATAAAAGACAACCAGTAGAACATGAAAGACAACTTGTACAAGATGAAACACAACTAGAAGAAGATAAAAAATAACTAGTAGAAGATGCAAAACAACTAGAAGAAGGTGACCAATAGAATACTAAAGACAACCAGTACACGATGAAAAATAACCAATAGAACATGAAAGACCACCACTAGAACACAAAAGACAACAAGTACAAGATGAAAAACAACCAAAAGAAGGTGAAAAACAAGTATTAGAATATAGCATAAAACACAACCAGTACAAGATGATGGACAACAAGAAAAAGATGAAACAAAACTAGTACAAGATGTATGACAACTAGATGAAGATGAAATACAACTAGTAATATATTAAAGACAGCAAGTAGAAAATGAAAGACAATTAGTAGAACATGAAAGACACCCAATACAAGAGGAAACACAACTAGAAGAAGATGAAGAACAATTAGTAGAAGACGAAAAATAACTAGAAAAAGATGAAATACAACAAGTAGTAAATAAAAGACAACCAGTAGATCATGAAAAACAACAAGTAGAACAAGAAAACCAACAGTACAAGATGACATACAATCAACAAAACATGAAAGACAACTAGTATAACACGAAATACAATTAGTAGATGAAAGACAACCAGTAGAGCATGAAAAACAACAAGTAGAACATGAAAACCAACAGTACAAGATGACATACAATCAGCAAAACATTAAGACAACTAGTATAGCAAGAAAGACAACCAGTACAAGATGAAAGACATCCAGTAGAACATAAAGGACAACCAGTGTTGGGTAACGGTGTACCCTTGTTAAGGCTTACGGTGCGGAAAGAACGTAAAATTCAAAATTTTACTTCTACCGTAAGCTTAGGATTAAAGGAGGTACGTCGGAAAGACCACCGAAAGTTCCTTTTCCAGTCTTTCCCTTGACGTAATCTTTTCGTCCTTTGAGGATCTACTCCTCGATTGATTTCTAAAATAATATTTATTTAACATTTAAATAAATATAAATAATATTTATACATTTTTCCAAATTCGAATTGGAATGCTGTATGGCTCAGTAGCTTAGCACCAGAAATCTGATGCCTCTATCAGATGTCCACCAGGAACAATCAGAGAGTCGGTATTTCTTTTGCCAGAAATACTGTACCGACTTTTTATGCCAAAACACTATTCACGAAAATCGTAAAAACTGTTTTTCGCAACTTTTGCAAAAACAGATTCACGAAACTTCGCGGGAACACTATTCACCGTAAACACTATTCACAACTCGCAAGATATACGTAATCATATTACGTATTATTTCTTTTCTTCGCAAACACTATTTGGGAGAGAAAATGAGAAAGAGAACGATAACCGAACTCAGACTTTCTGAACTTATGAATTCTCTTACCCCTACCCCTCTATTTATAGGGTTTTTGAGGTGCTTGCAAGCTGCTTGCAGGGAGGTGCTTGCAAGCTGCTTGCAGGGAGGTGCTTGCAAGCTGCTTGCGTGGAAGTGTTTGTTGCAATAAATTTATACAACGTGTCGTACACGCTTATAAATTTAATGTGTTTAAGCTTGTCATCTCTATGACATTTATTTATTAATTATAACATTTATAATTAATCAAATAAATTAATTCTCTGATTACTTTCCTATTGGTGTGACCCGATAGGATCTGTGTTATGTTGGCAATAGAATTAAAACTCCTTTTAATTCTATAAATCATAAGCGGCACCTGGCATAATGCATTATGACTATCCAATTGACACAGATGATCTTGTACAATACAATATCACGATCCAGTAAACAATTTACTCGTGTTAATTCTTATGTCTCATAGTATCAGATCAGTTTCAAGGTAGGTATGTGTCATCCTTGCAAACTTAATATTTTCTTGATCTTAAGTTAGATTATCAAATATGATTAACTCTTTAATCATACCGTGCACAGATAATCTTACTTTATCAAGGGGCCCAGTTTACTCGTATTAAATACGAGGGACAATAGTAGTCTTGGTGAACATCTCTCCTCTGCAAAAGTCATGTATACTGAAATGTCATCGTTATAGCTACTTTTTACGGATAGCGTTAAACAACACTCACAAATATACATTTCTTATGTAGGAAATGACGAACCACCTCATACTTTAGAACTTAACACTAAATGAAAACATTAATGACACAAACACAATTCCGTATAATGTTTCATTGAGGGTCTGTCAAATACCATGTTCTCTAACATGTATCTATGTGATTAAAATGACAACTCTTTGTCTATGGTCTGTAAAACTTAACCATCATTTAATCCACATACTAACATTTAATTGGTTAATTAGTGTTTTTTGCTAATTACCTCGGTCAGTGACTATTAAGAGTATTTATCATCTATTATGAAGTTTTACAATTTCAAGTCATGAATTCGAAATTATCATAATTCGATAAAACTCAAAGAACAAAATGATAATTTTATTAATCATCCATTACATGAACAAAATATATATATAATAAAATTATCCTTTGATTGACTTCTAGATTATTATACTAACAATCTCCCACTTAAGCTAGAGCCAATCATATTGCCCTGCTAATTATACAAGTCTCTATATTCTCAAAGATCTCGCAGATCCCAAGAAAATCTCACAGCCAATTGCCTATGCGTCTCAGACCCATATCATCATTATGCATCATATGCTTGGCTTGAGGAAGAGACTTTGTAAGTGGATCAGCTGTGTTGCTGATTGTGTCAACCTTACAAATCTTTACATCACATCTGTTTTCGATATCTTATATCAGGTGATAACGTCTTATTTTTACTCGAGTCGTCATGGTCGATTTGGAAACTTGCATCGGTGTAACCATTTATAACGAGTTCAGAATCACTGATCACTCAAAAGAGAGCAATGTTTCTTTTAATATTTATAAACTCGGAAATGCTATCGGTTCGGACTGCAAGCGCACAATCCTATCGAGTAGTATATTCGAGGTCGATCCACAGGGAATATTGGTTCAATGCTTTGAGCGATCGAATCACAATCTTTCGAAAGGCTAGACGAAATCTGAAAATTGAGAGATGTTTGTTGATCAATGTAAATTAGGAAACAATTAAAAGTAATTAAAATAAAGATAGAGATGAGAATTCCTAGGGTTTCGGCACACCATTGCCACTCAATCCGCCTTTGACAATATATTCCTGTTGCGTCTGATTTCCCGTTGTTGTTTTAATGAAAGACACCACATAGGTCACTGCGATTTATGTTACGCAAGAATGACAGATCTTTCACCGAGATTCTACACAGGACACTGCGATTTACCTTACGCAAATGTCTGATCTCTCAAATACCCCAAATTACTACACAGATCACTGCGATTTACTTTACGCATGTGATGGAATTTGGTACGCGTTTTGTTGGTCTGGTTTATGGTTTCCCCGCTAAGGTTTTCTTCACATAAACCTAATAGATCTCAACGAGGCTAATTCATACAAATAGTTTCTCTTACCATTAAAGTACTGTCACTACCCTAACGGACTCAAACTAGATCATTGAAATTAGATGAAGAGATAATAAATCACAAAAGCATTTTAGCACAACAACAAGAAATCATAATCAACAGAAATATATATATCAAAACATCAAGAGTAACAAGGTTTACTGCCTAGCCCTAAGAAAAGGAACTTAGCCGCGGAACGGCATGGTTACAAGCACTCCTCTCTTCTCACTTTAATCAAATCTAACCCTAATTACAAAGATGATGTATTCTTCTGCCCAGGGGCCTTATATAGGAGTGTAGGGACGTGTAGAGGTTGATTGGAGGCTAAGAAACTGATCTGGAAACAGCTGTCGGCAGTTATTCCCCAAGAGATGCCTTCGGATACGGGCCGTATCAGGTGATACGGTCCGTATTAGGACCTTGGCAGTTAGGGTTTAAATGCTTCCAGCGCTATCTTCTGGTCTGTGCTAGGCCTGGTCCGTATTGGTCAATACTGGCCGTAACAGGGACTTAGTCGATGAGCGTCGCTGATCCGATTGACCCGATTCTTGCTCCATTTGATGTAAAATAGTCCCAAAACTTGTTTCCTGCAATAAAACATAAAGAAGGGTGACAGTAGCCTTTTTCTCTAATTAATTAAACATAAATGTGAGAAAGTATGCAAAACCTAAGCCAAAACCCTACGTAAATCATCATTATTTTGACTCTGATCACGCCTCCCAACTTGAATTGTTGCTTGTCCTCAAGCAACGACATCCCAGCTGGTCAAAGATTCGGTCTAGGTTAAACCATACAATCTCAAGGTCTTGTTTAAAAATTAAATTAGGGCTTAGGTTAGGTACAATTGGCATGACAATAAAAATCTAGAACTTTAAAAATATTCATAACCTCTCCCTTGAACAATTTATTCACCCCATGATTGACCTCATTGTGCTTACCCTAGAAAAATTATTATCGAACAATTTACTTCACAAATATCCTTAAAATTGAGAGTATTAATTTCCCCTTTGATTATAAATGGATCCCTTCCAATCAATAGGAATTCTAATGATATAAATTTTGATTTTCCTTCCCAATTGATTGGAGCAAAGTATGACAACTAAGTGTGTTGGTACTTGTGACTATTTTTTGAAAAATTAAATATGTACAAGAATTTAAATTTGGGAGGTTTTCTCGAGCCTATTGGTAACCAGTCTTGCGTAGGCACCCGTACTCTTTTTATCCTCCATCTTTTATTCTATTTTTTTTTCTTTTTCTGGATTTTTCTATTTTTTTTTTGGATTTTTCTCATTTCTGATTTTTTTGTATTTTTCTATTTTTCTGAAAATAAAATAAAATATTTTTGTGTCACAAGCACCATGATTACACACAATTTCAAGTATTCATTCATACAAGAAATTATTGCATAGTTTCGCTAGGGGTCTATCTATAATAAATGGGTATTCTAAAACACTATCAAATTTAAAAGACTTTGCAAAAATAAATTACTCAATATAAAAATTCTAGGGTTTGCAATTTTGATCAACTCTCATGGTTAGCAATTAATTGTTCATTTTGAGACTACAAATAATTTTAAAAATTCTGAATTTTTGGTATCATGGCCAATTGTCTAAACCTTAGCCTAATTAAAATTTTAAAACAATTCCTATTTGATTAACCTAATCCTAAGGAAAAATAAAAATGCAAGCTAGCTAAAAAGCTCAATTTAATCATTCTAGGATTTTTGGTAAAGCCTCCAACCCTAGTCAAAAATTGAGTAAAACTACTAGCACCTAAGAATTTAAAATGCAAAAATTTTAAAGATACATGGTCAATTTTACTTTCCTACCCCCCGAATAAAATTGAGCATTGTCCCCAATGCTCGAGAGATAAAAATAAAGGAAATAGTAAAGTAAAAAGACCGAGGAAGAGATACGACTCACTGCACCTCAATCCTGAGGTGGTGAAGGTGGTGGTGGGCGGTGGATCTCCTCGTAGAATGACGGGTCGAAGAGTCCATATGGTGGCGGCTGGTACTCGAATCCGGAGCTGAAAGCATACTGATAATACTGCTGTGCCATGTAGCGCGTCTGCTGGATCTCGCGCCTGCTCTCATCAACACTCCTCCGGACCTCCTCCATGCTGTTTCGAATTTCGCCAACCTCTTGGCGAAGTGATGAGCCATTTTGTTGCATTTGTTGGGTGGTCTCTCCCGTCGTCAAGGTGAGCTCATTGAGGTTCGAGTTCATCCAATCTACCATTTGAATGAACTGATCAAGCTCAGCTGTAGGGGCATCAGATGGTGCCGCCCCTGAAGATCCGGCTCTAGCTGCCGATGTGCCTGCCTCCCTATATGCATCAAAAGGGGGCTCCTCCTCTTCTCTTTGCTGCCGATCAAAGTTAGCCTGATTTCTCATTGCGGCTTGGCTCTCGATTACATCCATGTAATCTTGAGGAGGCTCATAAGTCGGGCTCGCGGGTCGTGCCATCTTCCAGGAGGCCCTACTGCGGAGATTGAGGTGTCGGAAGGGGAATTGGAGAATTCCCTTCGGTGAATTGTAGAAGTAGGGGCCTGGATAGTGGCCGGTGACGAATTTCATGGCTTGAAGGCATGACATGTCAATTTGTGTGAGCCCACTTGCCTCTTTGAGATGATCGATCTGCAGAGCGAGATGGTTGGCCAAGATCGTTGCCACGAACCCAATGGAAATCTTTCCATTACCTTTCTTAGCACGGGCGACCTCACGGATTTGATTGCAAAGGAGATGGCCGAGGTGAGGTCGCACTGGTGTTGGCTCGATCATGCACTTGAGAAGATAGAGTTCGGGTAATGTCACCTTGGATGAACTCTCGCCTCTTGCAAAAATGGAATTGGCAAGGATTACTTGCAAGAGGCGGACTTGGGGATGGATGATTCTGCTTGCCGGTCGAGTTGAGTTTTGGTTGTCTTCAGTGATGCTGTTCTAGAACTCTCGACAGTCAGGAGAATCAGAGGTACCATTGTTGGTGAGGTTGAAGATGGCGCAGAAATCATCCATGGTGACTTCGTATTGCTCGCCAATCATCTGGAAAGTGATGGAGTCTTCATTGTATCTGAAAGTCGTAAGGAACTCCTTCGTGAGCACCTTGTAAATTTTGACTCCTTGGATCAGTTGAAGGAATTACCAGAGGTGGATGCGGTTTGCGAGCTGCTCGGTTTGTGCAAGGAGGCCTAGTCGCTCGAGTGTCTCTGTGTTGATGGATTTGTGGTATATGACCTCCCTTGTTTGCATCTTCGCGTAATTGTTTCTGAATTGTGGATGCTGAAAGATGGGTTGGTACTCGGCTGGTTGAACCTCCTCCATTGATTCATCGGAGTCTTCTTCCTCAAGACCGAAATCCCGAGGGTTGAACTCCTCCGGGTTGTAGTCCGCATCTGAGACTGGTGTGTCTCTGACCGACTGCTGTGCGTCGGAATGAGAAGACGAACGGTTGGAGGATTGTGGTTGCGAGCCGGAGGACCGGGAGGATCGGCTAGAGGAGCTCTGCGGTGAACTACTCGGGCCGGCACCCCCGAGAGCTTTCCTGGCACTCCTTGTAACTGCCCCTAAAATATTTTTCATTTTTGGAGCCATTTGTTAAGAATTAATATCTCTGTTACGGACCGTATCGGTCAATACGGTCCCAATACGGACTGGTTGGTTGGTGAAAATTAACCAAGTACAAGACTGAATACGGACCGTATTGCCAATACGGACCGTATCAAACGGTATTTCTGGAAAGCATAAGTACTGGTTCTGGTAAACTATTACGGACCGTATTGGGTCAATACGGACCGTATTATACTGGTAAAAATTGGGAAAACCGACAGAAACCTAATTTTTTTTGTGATTTTTGTGAAATAAAACCTAATTAACTAAATTAATGCAACAGAGATTAAATCAAAACAAATGTATAAATGATTTTTAAATTTCAAAATTGAATTAGGGTTTAGAAAAACCGAATTTGGAGAAGAAGGTTCGAGAGGCCGTCGGATACGGGCCCGGTACGGTCCGTATCAGGGTTGAGGCGCGGAGAAGAAGGCCGGCGGCGGCTCCAATGGTGTGTGGAGATGAGTTCGGCGATGGAGATCGGTGGCAAGAGTGGAGGTTTGATTTTCGGGCAAGAATGGAAGAGGGAGCAAGGAAGGAGATGGAGGGGAAGAGAATAGGGAGAGAGAGGAAGAGAGGGTTTAAGGAATTAAAACGAAACGAATTAGCAGTTTTGAGACGTGATTCGCGCGGGATTTCAAACGTCTCTTCTTAACGGGTTCGCATCTCCCGAATTGGCCTTCATTACGGACCATATCAGCCAATACGGTCTGTATTGAGTCCGTCATGCTCAAACCCAATAACCGCTAAGTTTTAATTCCTTTGGATACGGGCCGTATCAGCCAATACGGGCCGTATTCACCACTTGTTTCCTGGCTTCTCATTCTATCGCCCCCGTACCCATTGGTATGGTCTGTATCAGCCAATACAGGTCGCAACAGAGAGTATTTTTCCGTCTTCCGAGATGTCTTTTAATCAAGCATTTCCTCCAGTACGCTTACCTGATCATAGGAAAAAGGTGTGTATGAGTTGTTTCTTTGTTTAAGTCCTAATTAAACTGAAAATTAAATAATTATACGGAGATATAAAAAGTGGCCTTGGGTTGCCTCCCAAGAAGCGCTTGTTTAAAGTCATTAGCTTGACTTTGTGTTGCATCAGTTTCTTCCGGATACCCTCCCGTCAATGCAAGGGGGTTGCTTGTCGGGTGGTTCGCCTTCAGCATCTTCTGTGGTTTCATCATCACTGCCTTTCTCGAAGAAGTCGGTTGGTGTTTGAGGTCCGGGGTCGAATGCCAGACTCACACCGAGTTCGGCTTCGATCTCGTCCAGTCTTTGAGACATTGCATCGAGTTCTTCGCGTAGGATTTTGATTATTGCAAGGGCTAAGAGAGAATGATTCCTGTTGTTTGCGATATTGGGGCTCTTGTTCAGATCATCGGTTTGTTGTGTCACGGAGGTTGGATGGACCTGACCGTCATCTTGTACAATGAACAATCTCTCCATTTCTGCTTCGTGCATCATCTCCTCGATATCTTCAAATTCATCCATTCGCAATTCATCATTGCCATCTCGTCCATTGTTTCTAAATTGTAGACAAGATTTATGTCAGGTGGGCCTTTGGTTTCATTCATGTTGAAGATCATTTTGTTCTCGCCAACATTGAGTGAAATCTTTCCATTCCTAACATCAATCATTGCCCCACATGTGGCGAGGAATGGCCTTCCAAGGATGATCAGAATCTGCTCATCTTCTTCCATATCAACTACCACAAAATCTGCTGGTATCCAGAATTTACCGACTTTGATTGGGATATCAAGCAACATTCCTTCAGGATATCGAATTGATCGGTCAGCTAGTTGCAATGAGATCCTTGTTGGTGATAGGTCTCCACATTCCAATTTATCAAATACTACCTTAGGCATCAGACTCACACTTGCCCCCAGATCACATAAAGCTCTCTTAAAATCGGTTGTGCCAATGGTGCATGGTATCGAGAAGCTTCCCGGATCTTTCAACTTTGTCGGTAATTTGCTTTGCACGAGCGCACTGCATTCCAGATTGAGCGGAACTGTTGAGAATTCTTGGAGTCTACTTCGGTTTGAGAGAATCTCCTTCAGAAATTTAGCATACGAGGGTATGCTTGCAATTGCCTCAGTGAAGGGGATTGCGACATGTAATTGCTTGAGTGTCTCCATGAATCTCGCGAATTGCTGCTCTACCTTGTGCTTGGCAGGCCTTGGAAGGAATGGCAGAGGTGGCTTGTAGGGGTGCAATATATTCAGGTTCGGGTTGTCGCTCTTCTCCACCTACGGTGTCATCCTGCTCCTTAGTAAGGTCTGTCTGCAGTTCAAATACGGGCGGCTCCGGTGGTTGCGGCTCGTATTCTTCGGAATGTGATGGTTCTGCATGCATCTCATCGAAAGTTTGGTCGGGCATTGAAGGTCCCTGATAAGCTGTACCGCTCCTTAATGTTATGCTCTTGCAAGTCTCTCTCGGGTTTTCTTCCGGTTGGCCCGGAAATTTGCCTTTTCCGCGTGTAATACTCGAGAGTTCTTTAGCCATCTTAGAGACATTGTCTTCTAAGTCTTTGTTGCGGTTTGTTAAGGATTCGATCTTTTGCGCGATTTCGGCGTTAGCCTTATCTTGCTTCTCTAGGAATCTCTCCATTAAAGATGTGATGTCAGGTTGCTGTGGTTGGTTGTACTGCCTTGGTTGATAATTCTGTTGAGGATTGTTGTATCTCGGTTGATAATTGGGCTGTGGTTGGTAGTTCTGTTGGGGTGCAGCAGGCCTTTGATTGTTTGCGTATGAGAGATTTGGATGGTTTCGGTTGTTTGGATGGTATGTATTGTAAGCGGGCTGAGGTCGAAAGCTGTTATCGATTGCGTTTGCTTGCTCCATTTCTTCCTCAGTTTGCGTCACATTCATACATTCGGTCATCTCATGCGCTCCTCCGCAATAGCCACATGTTGTTGCGGCATTGACTGCTGCTACCGTTCGCTGCTTGGTTTGCTTGTTAAGTGCCATTTGCAAAGCATCAATCTTTGCGCTCAGCATGGATATATCATCTACTCGGTGCATGCCAGGTGTTGGACTTGGCTTCTTTCGCTCAGGGATCCAGTAGTGTTGGTTGATTGCAATCTCTTCAATTAGGTTGTAAGCCTCGTCAGGTTCCTTGTTCATGATTGCTCCCCCTGCGGAAGCATCAATAGACAACCTATCGGTAGGGTTTAGACCATTATAAAAAGTTTGGACAATCAGCCATCTTTCTAGACCATGATGTGGACAACACCTTAACATATCCTTATATCTATCCCATGCCTCACACAATGTTTCACCATCCCTTTGTTCAAAATTAGTAATTGCATTTCTAAACCTCGAAGTTTTGGATGGTGGAAAATATTTTGCAATAAACACATTAAACAATTGGTCCCAAGTTTGAATGGAATTGGCCGGTAAGGAAAACAACCATGCTCTTGCTTTATCTTTTAATGAAAATTGAAATAGCCTTAGCCTGATTGCTTCATCGGTAACTCCGTTGATCTTTATCGTCTCGCATATCCCTAGGAAAATTGACAGATGAAGATGTGGATCTTCATGTGGAAATCCTCCAAATTGCTGTTGTGAAACCATATTTATGAGAGCAGGTTTGATCTCAAAATTACGGTTTGTAACAGTTGGCGGGTTTATACTAGAATTAGGATCATTCGCGCGCGGTACGCAATAGTCTCGTAGAAGTTTGGGTCTTGCTGCATCGTGAACTCTATTATCACCATTGTCTTGTCTTCCATTGTTAATCGGTTCGTTCGGTGGGATATTCATGTTGATCGAATCTGAGTCTTCTTCGCTTTCAAAATTACTTGATGAAGAACTATGATTGGTTCTTATCGGTGATGTGGAAGCGAATTGTCCTCTTCTACTAGCAATCCTCTCGGATCTTCGTACTGATAATTCGGCCAGCGTGCAGTTTCCTACAAAGAAAAGAAAATCTGAAAATTAAACTAAAAACTGAAAATAAAAAGGAAAATAAAAATAAAAACGAAATTGAAAAATAAAAGAGAAAAAAAAAATAAAAATGCAGAAAATAAAAAGAAATCTAGGCGTTTCTAATTAATTGGATTCAAGGGTCAAAGCAAGGGCGTCTCGCGAGGCCTTGCACAATGAACCGTTATTCCCCGGCAACGGCGCCAAAAAGCTTGATCACTCAAAAGAGAGCAATGTTTCTTTTAATATTTATAAACTCGGAAATGCTATCGGTTCGGACTGCAAGCGCACAATCCTATCGAGTAGTATATTCGAGGTCGATCCACAGGGAATATTGGTTCAATGCTTTGAGCGATCGAATCACAATCTTTCGAAAGGCTAGACGAAATCTGAAAATTGAGAGATGTTTGTTGATCAATGTAAATTAGGAAACAATTAAAAGTAATTAAAATAAAGATAGAGATGAGAATTCCTAGGGTTTCGGCACACCATTGCCACTCAATCCGCCTTTGACAATATATTCCTGTTGCGTCTGATTTCCCGTTGTTGTTTTAATGAAAGACACCACATAGGTCACTGCGATTTATGTTACGCAAGAATGACAGATCTTTCACCGAGATTCTACACAGGACACTGCGATTTACCTTACGCAAATGTCTGATCTCTCAAATACCCCAAATTACTACACAGATCACTGCGATTTACTTTACGCATGTGATGGAATTTGGTACGCGTTTTGTTGGTCTGGTTTATGGTTTCCCCGCTAAGGTTTTCTTCACATAAACCTAATAGATCTCAACGAGGCTAATTCATACAAATAGTTTCTCTTACCATTAAAGTACTGTCACTACCCTAACGGACTCAAACTAGATCATTGAAATTAGATGAAGAGATAATAAATCACAAAAGCATTTTAGCACAACAACAAGAAATCATAATCAACAGAAATATATATATCAAAACATCAAGAGTAACAAGGTTTACTGCCTAGCCCTAAGAAAAGGAACTTAGCCGCGGAACGGCATGGTTACAAGCACTCCTCTCTTCTCACTTTAATCAAATCTAACCCTAATTACAAAGATGATGTATTCTTCTGCCCAGGGGCCTTATATAGGAGTGTAGGGACGTGTAGAGGTTGATTGGAGGCTAAGAAACTGATCTGGAAACAGCTGTCGGCAGTTATTCCCCAAGAGATGCCTTCGGATACGGGCCGTATCAGGTGATACGGTCCGTATTAGGACCTTGGCAGTTAGGGTTTAAATGCTTCCAGCGCTATCTTCTGGTCTGTGCTAGGCCTGGTCTGTATTGGTCAATACTGGCCGTAACAGGGACTTAGTCGATGAGCGTCGCTGATCCGATTGACCCGATTCTTGCTCCATTTGATGTAAAATAGTCCCAAAACTTGTTTCCTGCAATAAAACATAAAGAAGGGTGACAGTAGCCTTTTTCTCTAATTAATTAAACATAAATGTGAGAAAGTATGCAAAACCTAAGCCAAAACCCTACGTAAATCATCATTATTTTGACTCTGATCAATCACCGCCGTAGATAAGGATCATATCCTTAGTTCTTCTCAAGTACTTAAGGGTATTCTCTGCAGCGTTCCAATGTTCCAAGCCTAGATTAGCCTGATATCTACTCGTTACACTCAAAGCGTACGAGACATCAGGGCGAGTGCACAACATGGCGTACATGATAGACCCAATAGCCGAAGCATATGGTACTCTACTCATCACGCTTCGCTCATCAGTTGTCATAGGACACTGAGTCTTGCTAAGCTGAACACCATGCGACATTGACAGGAATCCCTTCTTGGAATCCTACATGCTGAACCGATTCAGCACTTTGTCAATGTACGTGCTTTGACTCAATCCTATGAGTCTCTTTGATCTATCTCTATAGATCTTTTATGCCTAGTATATAGACAGCCTCGCCCAGCCTCGCCCAAATCTTTCATTGAGAACACTTTCTTTAATGAAGACTTGGCTAATTTGAGAAAAGGAATATCGTTCCTGATTAGGAGTATGTCGTCTACATATAAGATTAGAAAAGCGATGGCACTCCCACTAGTCTTCCTGTACACACAAGGTTCTTCTTCGCATCTGACGAAGTCAAACTTTTTGACTTCTTCGTCAAACCGAAGATTCCAACTCCGTGATGCTTGCTTCAATCCATAAATGGATCTAAGAAGCTTGCACACTTTCCCAGCATTCTTTGGATCTTCAAAACCTGAGGGCTGTATCATATACACGTCCTCTTCTAAGTTTCCGTTTAAGAAAGCGGTTTTGACATCCATTTGCCATATTTCATAATCATGAAAAGCGGCAATTGCTAGGAGTATTCTAATTGACTTGAACATGGCTACGGGCGAAAAAGTTTCATCATAATCAACTCCTTGAATTTGTTTGAAACCTTTTGCTACTAGCCGTGCTTTGTAAACAGTCAAATTACCATCCATGTCTGTTTTCCTTTTGAAAACCCACTTGTTTCCTATGGGTTTTACCCCATCAAGTGGTTCGACTAGGTTCCAAACCTGATTGTCGTACATGGATTGCATTTTGGATTTCATGGCCTCCAGCCATTTATCGGAGTCGGGCCTATCCATTGCTTCCGCATAAGTCAGAGGATCTTCAGTGTCAAACACTGAGACTTCGTGAAGTCCCATGTACCTCTCAGGTGCATGTACTATCCTTTCTGACCTACGTAGGACTCGTGCTTCCGGCTGTTGAACTTCATCCACAACTGTTTGCGGGTTCAGTTCTACTTCAACTTGCGTCGAAGTATTTGAGCTCGGGACTTGAACCTCTTCCACAACTGTTTGTGGATTTGGTTCTTCCAAACGCTCATCGGCCGAAGCATCAAGTTGTGGGATTATCTTATCAACATTTGATACGATATCCTGTGATGTATCTCGAACCTCTTCAAGTATTACATTACTCCCACTATTTTTTCTTGCAAGAAACTCTTTCTCCAAGAATACATCATGACGAGCAACAACTATTTCTTCTCGGATTGGTGATAAAAGTAATATCCTTTCGTTTTCGTAGGATATCCTACGAAAAAGCATTTATCAGATTTGGGTCCAAGTTTGTCAGACGTCATACGTTTGACAAATACTTCGCAACCCCAAATTTTAAGAAAAGATATATTTGGAACCGTTCCAAACCATAACTCGTACGGTGTCTTTTCTACTATTTTAGATAGAACCCTATTTATCATTAGTGCTGTAGTTTCTAGTGCGTGTCCCTAAAACAATTTTGGGAGGGTAGCATCACTCATCATGGAACGAACCATGTCTAACAAAGTTCGATTCCTTCTCTCAGAAACACTGTTCTATTGCGGTGTCCCTGGAGGCGTGAGTTGTGAGACTATCCCACATTCTTTCAAGTACGTTTTAAATTCCTTACTCAAATACTAGCCTCCACGATCTGATCGTAAGGCTTTGATCTTTTTGTCGAGTTGGTTTTCTACTTCAGTCTTGAATTCCTTAAACTTTTCAAAGGATTCAAACTTATGTCTCAAACTTATGAAAAAGAACTAGTAGAAGATGAATGACAACTACAAGAAGATGGAATACTACCCGTAGTAGATGAAAGGCAACCAGTAGAACATGAAAGACAACTAGTATAACATGAAAGACAATCAGTGCAAGATGAAAGACAACCAGTTGTACATGAAAGAGAACTTGTAGAAGATGAAACACAACTAGAAGAAGATGAAAAATAATTAGTAGAAGATGCAAGACAACTAGAACAATGAGACAGACGACTGTATTAAATGAAAGACGACCAGTAGAATACTAAAGACAACAAGAAAATGAAAGACAACCAGTACATGATGAAAGACAATCAGTAGAATGTGAAGGACAACCAGTACGAGATGAAAGACAACTAGTAGAACATAAAAGACAACTAGTAGAACATAAAAGACAACCAGTACAAGATGAAATACAACCAGTAGAACATGAAAGATCACCAATAGAACATGAAGACAACCAGTACAAGATGGAAGACAACTAGTAGAAAATGAAAGACAACTAGCAGAATATGAAAGACAACCAATACAAGAGGAAAGAGAACTACAAGAAGATGACAAAACCACTAGTAGAAGATGAAAAATAATTAGAAAAAGATGAAATACAATGAGTAGTATATAAAAGACAACCAGTATAGCACGAAAAACAATAAGTAGAACATGAAAGACAACCAGTATAAGATGAAATATAATTAGGAAAATTTGAAAGACAACATGTAGACAAAAAAGACAACAAAGTATTACATGAAAGACAACCAGTACAAGATTAAAGACAACCAGTAGAATATAAAAGACAATTAGTACAAGATGAAAAATAACTAGAAGAAGATGAATACAACTAATAGTAGATGAAAGACAACAAATAGAAAATGAACAACAACCAGTATAAGATAAAAGACAACTAGAAGAAGATGAAACACAACTAGTAGTATATGAAAGATAACCTGTCCCACATGAAAGACAACCAGTACAAGATGAAATTCAATATGGAAAACATGAAAGACAACATGTGGAACATGAACGACAACAAGTATAACGTGAAAGACAACCAGTAGAACATAAAATACAACAAGTACAAGATGAAATACAACCAGTACAAGATGAAATACAACCAGTAGAACATGAACGACAACCAGTACAAGACGAAAGACAACTACAACTAGATAGAAAACAACTACTAGAAGATGAAAGACAACTAGAAGAATATGAAACACAACTAGTAGTATGTGAAAGATAACCAGTAAAACATGAAAGACAAACCATTACAAGATGAAAGACAATTTGAAGAAGATGAAAAACAATTCGTAGAAGATGAAAAATAACTAGAAGAATATGAAATACAACTAGAAGTAGATGAAAGACAACAAGTAGTAGATGAAAGACAACAATGGAACATGAAATACAAACAATACAAGATGAAAATCAACTAGAATAAGATGAAATATAACTAGAAAAAAGATGAAATAAAACCAGCAGAACATGAAAGACAACTAATAGAACATGAAAGTCAATCAATACAGGATGAAAAACAACTTGAAGAAGATAAAAAAAATTTACTAATAGAAGATGAAAGACAACTAGAAGAAAATGAAGTAGTAGGACATGAGACACAACTAGGACAAGATGAAAGATCACCAGTAGAACACGAAAGACAATATAGTACAAGATGAATGACATCTAGAAGAAGACGAAAAATAACATGAAAGACAACATGTACAAGATAAATGACAACTACAAGAAGATGAAAAACAACTAGTAGAAGATGAAAGACAACTAGAAGAAGATGAAATACTACCTGTAGTAGATGAAAGACAACAAGTACAAGAACATGAAAGACAACAAGTAGAACATGAAAGACAACATGTACAAGATGAAAGACAACCAGTAGAATATGAAAGACAACTAGTAACAGATGAAAGACAACCAGTAGAACATGAAAAACAACCAGTAGAAGATGCAAGACAACTAGAAGAAGATGACATACAACTGTATTAGATGAAAGACGACCAGTAGAACACTAAAGACGACAAGAAGAAATTGAAAGACCACCAGTAGAACACAAAAGACAACTAGTACAAGATGAAAGACAACTAGAAGAAGATGATATACAAATAGTAATGGATGAAAGACAACAAGTATAAAATGAAAGACAACTAGCAGAATATGAAAGACATCAAATACAAGAGAAAAGACAACTACAAGAAGATGACAAAACAACTAGTAGAAGATGAAAAATAACTAGAAAAAGATGAAATACAACGAATAGCAGATAAAAGACAACCAGTGGAGCATGAAAAACAACAAGTACATGAAATGCAACTAGTAGAACATGAAAGACAACTAGTAGGACATGATAGACAACCAGTACAAGATGAAAGACAATCAGTAGAACATGAAAAACAACTTGTACAAGATGAAACACAATTAGAAGAAGATGAAAAACAACTAGTAGAAGATGCAAGACAACTAGAAGAAGGTGACATACAACTGTATTAGATGAAAGACGACCAGTAGAATACTAAAGACAACAAGAAAATGAAAGACAGCCAGTACATGATGAAAGACAACCGGTAGAATATGAAGGACAACAAGTACAATATGAAAACAATCAGTAGAACATGGAAGACCACCAGTAAAACACGAAAGACAACAAGTACAAGATGAAAAACAACAAACAAGAGGAAAGACAACTACAAGAAGATAACAAAACAACTAATAGAAGATGAAAAACAACTAGAAAAAGATGAAATACAACGAATAGTTGATAAAAGACAACCAGTAGAGCATGAAAAACAACAAGTAGTTGAAAGGCAACCAGTAGAACATGATAGACAATCAGTACAAGATGAAAGACAATCAGTAGAACATGAAAAACAACTTGTACAAGATGAAACACAATTAGAAGAAGATGAAAAACAACTAGTAGAAGATGCAAGACAACTAGAAGAAGGTGACATACAACTGTATTAGATGAAAGACGACCAGTAGAATACTAAAGACAACAAGAAAATGAAAGACAGCCAGTACATGATGAAAGACAACCGGTAGAATATGAAGGACAACAAGTACAATATGAAAACAATCAGTAGAACATGGAAGACCACCAGTAAAACACGAAAGACAACAAGTACAAGATGAAAGACAACAAGAAGAAGATGAAAACCAAGTAGTAGAAGGTGAAAACAATTAGTAGAACATGAAAGACAACCAGTACAAGATGAAAGACAACTAGAAGAAGATGAAATACAAATAGTAATAGATGAAAGACAACAAGTAGAAAATGAAATACAACTAGCAGAATATGAAAGACAACCAATACAAGAGGAAAGACAACTACAAGAAGATGACAAAACAACTAGTAGAAGATGAAAAACAACTAGAAAAAGAGGAAATACAACGAATAGTAGATAAAAGACAACCAGTAGAGCATGAAAAACAATAAGTAGAACATGAAAGACAAATAGTACAAGATGAAATACAATCAGGAAAATTTGAAAGACAACCAGTACAAGATGAAATACAATCAGGAAAATTTGAAAGACAACCAATAGAAAATGAAAGACAACAAGTAAGATGAAAAACATGAAAGATAACTAGTAGAAGATTAAAAACAACTAGTAGAAAATAAAACACAACTAGAAGTAGATGAAAAACAACAATTAGAACATGAAAGGCAACAATAAAACATGAAAGACAAACAGTACAAGATGAAAATCAATTAGACGAAGATGAAAGACAACCAGTAGAACATGAAAGACAACTAGTAGAACATGAAAGTCAATCAGTACATAATGAAAGACAACTAGGTGAAGATGAAAATATAACTAGTCGAAATTGAAAGACAACTAGAAGAAAATTAAATACAACTATTATTTGATGAAACACAAGTAGTAGAACATGAAACACAATCAGGACAAGATGAAAGACAACCAGTTGAACATGAAAGATCACTAGTAGAACACGAAAGACAATAAGTAAAAGATGAATGACAACTGAAGAAGTTGAAAAACAACATGAAAGACAACATGTATAAGATGAAAGACAACTACAAGAAGATGAAATACTACCAGTAGTAGATGAAAGGCAACTAGTAGAACATGAAAAACAACTAGTAGAACATGAAAGACAACCAGTACAAGATGAAAGACACAGTAGAAAATGAAAGACAACTTGTACAAGATGAAACACAACTAGAAAAAAATGAAAAACAACTAGTAGAGGATGCAAGACAACTAGAAGAAGAAAGACGACTAGTAGAATACTAAAGACAACAAGAAAATGAAATACAACCAGTACATGATGAAAGACAACCAGTAGAAGATGAAAAAGAAATAGTAGAAGGTGAAAACAATTAGTAGAACATGAAACACAACCAGTACAAGATGATGGACAACAAGAAGAAGATGAAACAAAACTAGTACAAGATTAAAGACAACTAGAAAAAGATGAAGTACAACTAGTAATAGATTAAAGACAGTAGAAAATAAAAGACAACTAGTAGAACATGAAAGACAACCAATACAAGAGGGAAAGACAACTAGAAAAAGATGAAGAACAATTAGTAGAAGACGAAAAATAACTAGAAAAAAAGATGAAATACAACAAGTAGTAAATGAAAGACGACCAGTAGAGAATGAAAAACAACAAGTAGAACATGAAAACCAACAGTACAAGATGACATTCAATCAGCAAAACATGAAAGACAACTAGTATAGCATGAAATACCACAAGTAGTAAATGAAAGACAACCAGTAGAGCTTGAAAAATAACAAGTAGAAAGACAACTAGTATTGCATGAAAGACTAGTACAAGATGAAAGACATCCAGTAGAACATGAAAGACAACCAGTACAAGATGAAAGACAACCAGTAGAACATAAAAGACAACCAGTACAAGATGAAATACAACCAGTAGAACATGAACGACAACTACAACAGGATGAAAAACAACTAGTAGAAGATAAAACACTACTAGTAGTATAAGAAAGATAACTTGTACCACATGAAAGACAAGTAGAAAGACAACTAGAGTATTATATGAAATACAACAAGTAGAACATGAAGGACAACTAGGGGTGTTCAAACGGTTGGTTCGGTTCAAACCGAACTAAATTTGCCAACCAAACTTTTTTTGGTTTTTAAAAACCCAATCGAACCGGCCGAATTAAAATGCCAAACCGAACTAAAACCGAACTAAACTTCGGTTTGTTTGGTTGAACTGAATAGAGGATTTCAATCTTAAAAAATCAAAACTCAATACATAAGCCAATACATTCATAATTTCATTGGAATGATAATTAAGATACCATTACACACATGGTTCAATTTTATACAAATACATTGATGTTCTAAAATATCCAAAGTTCCAGATCAATATTTATTCTTGATTTTTAAATCGAAAAAAATAAAAACATTGTCTAACATCCAAAATTAACATACATAAAGGGTACACAAAGGTTACAAAATTTACATCCAAAATTAACATAACATACATAAAGGGTACATAAGAGATGTAAAACAACAAGACACTATATGATGGGAGTTCCTTGTTCGCGCGAAAGCGCAACGCAAGTTTCGGTACGCTTGAGGGCGTACCTTTTAAAACCGCGCTTACACTTCACGAGTAAGGGTTGCAAGTGCACAACCCCTATCGAGTAATATAATCGGGTATCGATCCACAGGGACGGGCAATTGCTGGGTTAGAATCCACCGAACTCAATTAAAAACTAGAAGTGAGAAAGATTGGGTTTGGTATTTAAGTTCCTAAAAGATCAATTCAAACAAATCGAACAATGCAAACAGATGTAATAAAGTGCTAAAAGAAATGTAAACTGTGTTTTGATTATGGATAAAAGGCGTTTCCAGGGTTTCAGACTTCATCTGTGATCTGCCTCTAGTGGTACGGCCCGTACCAAGTTGGTACGGCTAGACCGTACTCTACTTAGTAAGGCAAGGCCGCACCACTCTGGTAAGACCCGTACTGGCTTGCCAGAACAGAGCTTACCAGTTCGAGTTGATGCATTTCTTGCTGGTACCTTGTGCTAAACTCTTTAGAAAGGTTCAATTGACCACGCCTAAGGTTCCTAAGCCTCAACTCTCGTGTATTGGATCAAGATCTAGGTTGGAATGCAATTGATTGCCTTTTAGGGATTTCTACACCTCAATTTTCATATGTTGGTACAGATCTACCCTAGCTGGTTGATTGGAGACCTAAGGTACCCTCTGATCTGTCAATTAGAGGGGAATTCAACCTCTCGGCTTCAATTCGAACAAGTCTACCCTAAGCAATTGATTTGGTTGAGAGATTGAGATGATCACATGACCTTGACAGGTTTGATCTAGACCTAGAGGTTCACCATACTCAATCACAGCAAGCAAAGCAAGAGATAGCAAAGAAATCACAATCAATCAATCAAAAGAGTTCATACAAGATACAAGTCAAAGAAAGTCAAAGCAAATCAAGAATCCATCTCAAAACCCTAGAAACTAAAGCAACTACTCACAGCACATGATCTGATCTAAAAATGCAATAAAAGAGGTAAAGAAAGCCATGGATCGAAGGGATCGAGTGGAGGAGGCTTGATCCGTCGAGTTTCGCCTCTTTCCTCTTCCTTCCTTCTTGCTCCTAGCTCCTCAGCTCTCTTTCTCTCTCTTACTGTGCTCTCAAATGTCTCTGGAATGAATCATAATCCTCGAAATTGGAGAGCTCCCCGCCTTAAATAGCCTCTGCCAAGATTTGAATCTGTCAGGCCGCCTTTAGGTACGGCCCGTACCAAAGTGGTACGGCCTGGCCGTACCAGGCGTGATGAGCTGAAATCGGCTAAGTCCGGTGAGACCCGTACCAAACCTGGTAAGGGCCGTACCAGATCATCCCAAATCGCCGTTTCTTCGTGTGTTTTGCTCCAAACCTGCAGAAAACAAACAAACACTCAGCAGTACCAAATTCTAAAGATATATCGATGAAATGCACATGATTCTGGTGAATTAGGGCACGAATCTGGTACTAAAACAGGCCTAAAATAGACTAAATATGCGAGGTATCAAATTCCCCCAAGCTGAACCTTTGCTTGTCCTCAAGCAAAAAAAAAAAAAAGTTTCAAACTCGGGTAAAAGTGCTGGACAACTAAATCTAAATGCGGATACAAGTCTAAATGTGAAAACCTACGTGAGTCTGCTATAGTCAAGAATTGCTAGAATCGATTCGGTTGTAATTCAAACATCCCTTTATAAACCTTGATTCACTCCACCAATTGGTCAATTGAACTTCTTATTTTGAGATGCTTCTAACAATGTAAAGACTAATTACTTAGGTTTGATCGAAACAATTTCATTCTTTTTCCGAGTCAGTGCTTTTATTCAAGGTGATTTTTCTTTTCATTTTCCCTCCCCCAAGCTTGAATCAAGCTTAAGGGTAAGAAAGCTGCGAACGAAGTGTGTTGGTACGAGCAAAATTCTCTCTTTATTTCTAATTTTTCCTAGGTTGGGAGGCGAGCTCAAAGGCGCCTGATTCTCATTTTGAGTCAGACTTATTGCCAGTACTCGCTTATTGCTCCTCTTTTTCATTTCTTTTTATTTTTTATTTTTTATTTTTTTTATTCTCTCTGGTTTGCTCATACCATGAATACACACATCTATTGGTATTCACTCATACCAATGGATATTCCAAACTTTCTTAATTTGAAAATCCCAATTCCTAAAGGCACAGTTCAGTTTTTTCGAATAATCTCGTTCGATTCAATTCTAAGTTTGTTTCATCTTTTCAATTATTAAAAACATCTCAACCTAAGCAGTTCATTAACCAATCATGGGTTAGTTCCAGTTCACTCAGGTCTATCCTAATCACAACCAAATTGTTTCAAAGTTATTCTCAATTCTAGCAGTTCACGCAAATTTTCACCTAACAATGCACGAAAATACGAAAAAAATGCAAGAAAAATAACGGTAAAGCAAACATGACCTACATGCAAATGTCGCCCCCCAAGCTTAGCCTGAGCATTGTCCTCAATGCTTCAAGACTATGAGATAAAAGAAATAAAAGAAGCTCGGGGAAAAGAGAGCGAACCTGATCAGTCCTCGGAGAGGTCGTACCAGCGCCAGTCGCGCAACTCGTCCTCTATCCCAGCCACCCGCTGCTGGAGATCATGGAGTGCGGCGCCCTGCTCATAGAGTGCAACACCCTGCTCCTGACGCATGTCGTACATCAGCTGGTAGACATCCCGGATGGTGGGCTCAGTGACTGGAGGGGGATACACGGGTCTACCGTAGGAGGTGGAGGGTCCGGCTGCGTAGGCAGAGGGTCCGGCAGCGTAGGCGGAGGTGGATGGGCCAGTCTGGTACGTGGAAGGGCCAGCTCCATATGATTAGGTACCGTTGGTTTTGATGGTCGTGATGCACTCGAGGAAGGTCTGGAGGTGAGCGTGCGGGTCCTCGTGGTAGAGTCCGTGGAAGGTGTTCTGCTGCACCATGTTGACAACCCCCGGATTGAAGTTCGGTTGCTGTCCTGGAATGTGTGGCAGCCGGATCGCACCTCGCACGTCTACAGCTCTCGGCACGTTGAACTCCCGCAGGGTCCGAGGCATGAAAACATCTGCATCATCGTCCGTCAGACGGCCTTCTTCTTCTCGCCTTTCTCTTTCTCTTTCCCTGGCCTCTGCCTCCAGTCTGATTCGGGCTTCGTCCTCTGCCTCAGCCATCTCTTCAGGTTCAGGTGCTTTGGTACGGGTCGGACCAGATTGGTGCGGCCGTGCCTGAATCGGTGCGGGTCGGACTAGATTGGTGCGGCCTGGCCGTGCCTGAATTGGTACGGGCCGTACCAGAGGGTGGCTGAGCAGTCTCGGCTGAGTCTGGAGGAGTTTGATCGAACAGTGGGCCCTTGCTTCTCAGATGATATTTCAACCTGTATTGGCCTGCAGGGGGGGTTCAAAAGCCAGTTTTTAGTGATTTTGAATAAGAAAAAGCAAGAAAGATACAAGATAAAATCTAGATTAACTAAGTAAGGTAAAATCTAACTAGGCAATTGGTTACCGTCCCCGGCAACGGCGCCAAAAACTTGTTCGCGCGAAAGCGCAACGCAAGTTTCGGTACGCTTGAGGGCGTACCTTTTAAAACCGCGCTTACACTTCACGAGTAAGGGTTGCAAGTGCACAACCCCTATCGAGTACTATAATCGGGTATCGATCCACAGGGAAGGGCAATTGCTGGGTTAGAATCCACCGAACTCAATTAAAAACTAGAAGTGAGAAAGATTGGGTTTGGTATTTAAGTTCCTAAAAGATCAATTCAAACAAATCGAACAATGCAAACAGATGTAATAAAGTGCTAGAAGAAATGTAAACTGTGTTTTGATTATGGATAAAGGGCGTTTCCAGGGTTTCAGACTTCATCTGTGATCTGCCTCTAGTGGTACGGCCCGTACCAAGTTGGTACGGCTAGACCGTACTCTACTTAGTAAGGCAAGGCCGCACCACTCTGGTAAGACCCGTACTGGCTTGCCAGAACAGAGCTTACCAGTTCGAGTTGATGCATTTCTTGCTGGTACCTTGTGCTAAACTCTTTAGAAAGGTTCAATTGACCACGCCTAAGGTTCCTAAGCCTCAACTCTCGTGTATTGGATCAAGATCTAGGTTGGAATGCAATTGATTGCCTTTTAGGGATTTCTACACCTCAATTTTCATATGTTGGTACAGATCTACCCTAGCTGGTTGATTGGAGACCTAAGGTACCCTCTGATCTGTCAATTAGAGGGGAATTCAACCTCTCGGCTTCAATTCGAACAAGTCTACTCTAAGCAATTGATTTGGTTGAGAGATTGAGATGATCACATGACCTTGACAGGTTTGATCTAGACCTAGAGGTTCACCATACTCAATCACAGCAAGCAAAGCAAGAGATAGCAAAGAAATCACAATCAATCAATCAAAAGAGTTCATACAAGATACAAGTCAAAGAAAGTCAAAGCAAATCAAGAATCCATCTCAAAACCCTAGAAACTAAAGTAACTACTCACAGCACATGATCTGATCTAAAAATACAATAAAAGAGGTAAAGAAAGCCATGGATCGAAGGGATCGAGTGGAGGAGGCTTGATCCGTCGAGTTTCGCCTCTTTCCTCTTCCTTCCTTCTTGCTCCTAGCTCCTCAGCTCTCTTTCTCTCTCTTACTGTGCTCTCAAATGTCTCTGGAATGAATAGCTTCTCGAAATTGGAGAGCTCCCCGCCTTAAATAGCCTCTGCCAAGATTTGAATCTGTCAGGCCGCCTTTAGGTACGGCCCGTACCAAAGTGGTACGGCCTGGCCGTACCAGGCGTGATGAGCTGAAATCGGCTAAGTCCGGTGAGACCCGTACCAAGCCTGGTAAGGGTCGTACCACATCATCCCAAATCACCGTTTCTTCGTGTGTTTTGCTCCAAACCTGCAGAAAACAAACAAACACTCAGCAGTACCAAATTCTAAAGATATATCAATGAAATGCACATGATTCTGGTGAATTAGGGCATGAATCTGGTACTAAAACAGGCCTAAAATAGACTAAATATGCGAGGTATCAAATTCCCCCAAGCTGAACCTTTGCTTGTCCTCAAGCAAAAAAAAAAAAAAAAAAAAAAAATTCAAACTCGGGTAAAAGTGCTGGACAACTAGATCTAAATGCGGATACAAGTCTAAATGTGAAAATCTACGTGAGTCTGCTATAGTCAAGAATTTCTAGAATCGATTCGGTTGTAATTCAAACATCCCTTTATAAACCTTGATTCACTCCACCAATTGGTCAATTGAACTTCTTATTTTGAGATGCTTCTAACAATGTAAAGACTAATTACTTAGGTTTGATCGAAACAATTTCATTCTTTTTCCGAGTCAGTGCTTTTATTCAAGGTGATTTTTCTTTTCATTTTCCCTCCCCCAAGCTTGAATCAAGCTTAAGGGTAAGAAAGCTGCGAACGAAGTGTGTTGGTACGAGCAAAATTCTCTCTTTATTTCTAATTTTTCCTAGGTTGGGAGGCGAGCTCAAAGGCGCCTGATTCTCATTTTGAGTCAGACTTATTGCCAGTACTCGCTTATTGCTCCTCTTTTTCATTTCTTTTTTTTTTTTTTTTTTTATTCTCTCTGGTTTGCTCATACCATGAATACACACATCTATTGGTATTCACTCATACCAATGGATATTCCAAACTTTCTTAATTTGAAAATCCCAATTCCTAAAGGCACAGTTCAGTTTTTTCGAATAATCTCGTTCGATTCAATTCTAAGTTTGTTTCATCTTTTCAATTATTAAAAACATCTCAACCTAAGCAGTTCATTAACCAATCATGGGTTAGTTCCAGTTCACTCAGGTCTATCCTAATCACAACCAAATTGTTTCAAAGTTATTCTCAATTCTAGCAGTTCACGCAAATTTTCACCTAACAATGCACGAAAATACGAAAAAAATGCGAGAAAAATAACGGTAAAGCAAACATGACCTACATGCAAATGTCGCCCCCCAAGCTTAGCCTGAGCATTGTCCTCAATGCTTCAAGACTATGAGAAAAAAGAAATAAAAGAAGCTCGGGAAAAAGAGAGCGAACCTGATCAGTCCTCGGAGAAGTCGTATCAGCGCCGGTCGCGCAACTCGTCCTCTATCCCAGCCACCCGCTGCTGGAGATCATGGAGTGTGGCGCCCTGCTCATAGAGGGCAACACCCTGCTCCAGACGCATGTCGTACATCAGCTGGTAGACATCCCGGATAGTGGGCTCAGTGACTGGAGGGGGATACACGGGTCTACCGTAGGAGGTGGAGGGTCCGGCTGCATAGGCAGAGGGTCCGGCAGCGTAGGCGGAGGTGGATGGGCCAGTCTGGTACGTGGAAGGGCCAGCTCCATATGATTAGGTACCGTTGGTTTTGATGGTCGTGATGCACTCGAGGAAGGTCTGGAGGTGAGCGTGCGGGTCCTCGTGGTCGAGTCCGTGGAAGGTGTTCTGCTGCACCATGTTGACAACCCCCGGATTGAAGTTCGGTTGCTGTCCTGGAATGTGTGGCAGCCGGATCGCACCTCGCACGTCTCCAGCTCTCGGCACGTTGAACTCCCGCAGGGTCCGAGGCATGAAAACATCTGCATCATCGTCCGTCAGACGGCCTTCTTCTTCTCGTCTTTCTCTTTCTCTTTCCCTGGCCTCTGCCTCCAGTCTGATTCGGGCTTCGTCCTCTGCCTCAGCCATCTCTTCAGGTTCAGGTGCTTTGGTACGGGTCGGACCAGATTGGTGCGGCCTGGCCGTGCCTGAATCGGTGCGGGTCGGACCAGATTGGTGCGGCCCGGCCGTGCCTGAATTGGTACGGGCCGTACCAGGGGGTGGCTGAGCAGTCTCGGCTGAGTCTGGAGGAGTTTGATCGAACAGTGGGCCCTTGCTTCTCAGATGATATTTCAACCTGTATTGGCCTGCAGGGGGGGTTCAAAAGCCAGTTTTTAGTGATTTTGAATAAGAAAAAGCAAGAAAGATACAAGATAAAATCTAGATTAACTAAGTAAGGTAAAATCTAACTAGGCAATTGGTTACCGTCCCCGGCAACGGCGCCAAAAACTTGTTCGCGCGAAAGCGCAACGCAAGTTTCGGTACGCTTGAGGGCGTACCTTTTAAAACCGCGCTTACACTTCACGAGTAAGGGTTGCAAGTGCACAACCCCTATCGAGTAATATAATCGGGTATCGATCCACAGGGACGGGCAATTGCTGGGTTAGAATCCACCGAACTCAATTAAAAACTAGAAGTGAGAAAGATTGGGTTTGGTATTTAAGTTCCTAAAAGATCAATTCAAACAAATCGAACAATGCAAACAGATGTAATAAAGTGCTAGAAGAAATGTAAACTGTGTTTTGATTATGGATAAAAGGCGTTTCCAGGGTTTCAGACTTCATCTGTGATCTGCCTCTAGTGGTACGGCCCGTACCAAGTTGGTACGGCTAGACCGTACTCTACTTAGTAAGGCAAGGCCGCACCACTCTGGTAAGACCCGTACTGGCTTGCCAGAACAGAGCTTACCAGTTCGAGTTGATGCATTTCTTGCTGGTACCTTGTGCTAAACTCTTTAGAAAGGTTCAATTGACCACGCCTAAGGTTCCTAAGCCTCAACTCTCGTGTATTGGATCAAGATCTAGGTTGGAATGCAATTGATTGCCTTTTAGGGATTTCTACACCTCAATTTTCATATGTTGGTACAGATCTACCCTAGCTGGTTGATTGGAGACCTAAGGTACCCTCTGATCTGTCAATTAGAGGGGAATTCAACCTCTCGGCTTCAATTCGAACAAGTCTACTCTAAGCAATTGATTTGGTTGAGAGATTGAGATGATCACATGACCTTGACAGGTTTGATCTAGACCTAGAGGTTCACCATACTCAATCACAGCAAGCAAAGCAAGAGATAGCAAAGAAATCACAATCAATCAATCAAAAGAGTTCATACAAGATACAAGTCAAAGAAAGTCAAAGCAAATCAAGAATCCATCTCAAAACCCTAGAAACTAAAGCAACTACTCACAGCACATGATCTGATCTAAAAATGCAATAAAAGAGGTAAAGAAAGCCATGGATCGAAGGGATCGAGTGGAGGAGGCTTGATCCGTCGAGTTTCGCCTCTTTCCTCTTCCTTCCTTCTTGCTCCTAGCTCCTCAGCTCTCTTTCTCTCTCTTACTGTGCTCTCAAATGTCTCTGGAATGAATCATAATCCTCGAAATTGGAGAGCTCCCCGCCTTAAATAGCCTCTGCCAAGATTTGAATCTGTCAGGCCGCCTTTAGGTACGGCCCGTACCAAAGTGGTACGGCCTGGCCGTACCAGGCGTGATGAGCTGAAATCGGCTAAGTCCGGTGAGACCCGTACCAAACCTGGTAAGGGCCGTACCAGATCATCCCAAATCGCCGTTTCTTCGTGTGTTTTGCTCCAAACCTGCAGAAAACAAACAAACACTCAGCAGTACCAAATTCTAAAGATATATCGATGAAATGCACATGATTCTGGTGAATTAGGGCACGAATCTGGTACTAAAACAGGTCTAAAATAGACTAAATATGCGAGGTATCATTCCTCACAGACTGAAGCATTAATCTGTTAAAAAGATAACATTTGATCTTAATCCAATTAAAGATATCACATAAAAAAATAATCCAGTAAAAGCAAAGCATGCTAATAAATTTAAAATCACCTTGTTGCAAATAAAAGCACTATAATATCATATTTGCAAAAGAAGATTTGTTCACATATTTTCCAACAAACCTAAAATTGAGGTTCTTGTGATTAAAAACATATGCTTAGTATATATTAACAACTTTGCCACAATTCTAGTGTTATTTCTTCCTCATCCAAAATTAAACAACAATGAAGTCAGGGAAGATGGGGCAATAGTTTTGCTTGTGTTAATTTATATTCCTAGCAAATGTGTATTATGGGCTGAAACTTTATATGAACTAATTAGCAACAGGTAGTAGTTGTTCTGATATGCAGAAAAGGCACAAATCAATATTCAGATTCACAACAAGAATTGAATTAGCACAAGGATTCTATGTTTCTAACAAATACATAAAGTAAAAAATCTCTAAATCTGAGGTACCTTTGCCTTACTCGTAATCGCTCAAGTTTGGACCCTTGTACATTTGAAACCTGAAGGTAAAATGTACAATTCAGTAAGTACAAATTTAAAACCTTGTAAAATAACAAATACAAAAATATAGAAATTTACGAAAGACAAAAATATAGAAATTTACGAAAGATAACTATCTCTGTAGGTGTAGATAATGATAAATGCCTAAAATTTCTTGAAAATAAAGGCCTTGAAAATCCATATTACACGGGAGGTGCTGATTAGATGAGAATACAACAGCTAGCATTCTACATATTATTGAATGGGATGCACAAAGCAACTACACTAACAATATTTAAATACTGCTAAAAACTTCAATTTTATTTGTTCACTATACTGGTACGTTGTAATTCAGTGAGTGAGAGGAGTAGAGCACAGTAGGCGTTCTCTGTATTTAATATTACCAGTATAGTGAAAAATTAAAAAGCACAACCAAACTTAAATTTTAATTTTTCACTATACTGTTAGGGGTGTTTGTAGATGAAACTTTGTACCCTGTTGGTTGTGCTTTTTAATACAAATACCCCTGACAGCTTCTGTCATGGCATTTAAAAAAAACAATATTTAAATACAATTTTGTAATTGGATGTCTTGTACAATGTTTTGTTATTACTCCAGGTGGATGTGTTAGGGATATAAGCAATTTTCAAGTGTGTGTGTGAAATTGAAACAAACACATAAAAGTACATATAAGACTCACAATTTAGAATTTTAGGACAAAGCACAATGGCCGACGCCGACTCTCAAAGTTCTAAGCACCTTGTTTCGTTGCTCTTTCTTGTCTGTAAGAGATTAATCAAAAGGTATTTTTGTTAAGAACAAAAAAATATATATCACAGTTGCAAATTCAAAATAAACGAGAGGAAAATATTGACCTTATCATTCAGTTTGATTGGACCGGAGCCTATGGTTGTCTTTCTTTGAAAATCTATGATCCTTGTGAGTTGTGAGAGTTTGAAAAGAGAGAGAAGAGACAGAAGTTCAAATTGGGTTGGGAGTTGGGGCTTAGGGTTCGGAGGAAAGAGGGAAATTAGGGAATCCAGGGGGAGAGAGAGAGACAGAGAGATTTGAAGACATCGTGTAGTGCAGAGGCTGAGGTGTTCGGCGATTTGACATGTGTTCGGCGATTAGGTTAGGTGAGTAGGGAGGGAGAGCGATGCGACAGGGCATCGTGTAGTAGATGTAGAACATGAAACACAACCAGAACAAGATGAAAGACAACCTGTAAAACATGAAAGATCACCAGTAGTACACGAAAGACAACAAGTACAAGATGAATGACAACTAGAAAAAGATGAAAAACAACATGAAAGACAACATGTACAGGATGAAAGACAACTAGTAGGACATAAAATGCAACTAGTTAAACATGAAGGCAACCAGGAGTAAATGATATACAACTATAAGAAGATAAAATACAACCAGTAGTAGATGAAAGTCAAAAAGTAGAACATGAAAGACAACCAAAAGAAGATGAAAAGCAACTAATAGTAGGTGAAAGACAACCAGTGGAACATGGAAGACAGCCAGTAGTAGATGAAAGACAGCTAAAAGAAGATGAAATACAACTAGTAATAGATGAAAGATAACTAATACAAGATGAAAGACAACCAGTAGAACATGAAAGTCAACCAGTAGAATATGAAAGACAACTTGAAGAAGATGAAATATAACTAGAAGAAGATGAGATACAACCAGTAGTAGATGAAGGACAAACACTAGAAAAAGAAAGATAACCAGTGCACTATGAAACACAACACGAAGAAGATGAAAGACAATAGTAGTAGATGGAATACAACCAATAAAACATGAAACTCAACCAGTAGTAGATGAAAGACAACTAGAAGATGAAATACAACCAACAGTTGATGAAAGACAAAAAGTAGATCATTAAAGACAACTAGTAGTAGATGAAAGACAATCAGTAGAACATGAAAGACCACCAGTAGAACATGAAAAATAACCAGTAGAACATGAAAGACCACCAGTAGAACATGAAAAACAACCAGTAGAACATGAAAGACATTCAGAACAAGATGAAAGACAACTAGAAGAAGATGAAAGAAAATTAGTAGAACATGAAAGATAACCAATACAAGATGAAACACAACTAGAAGAAGATGAAAGACACATCTAGAAGAAAATGAAATACTACCAGTAGTAGATGAAAGACAACCAATATAATATTAAAGACGAAGAAGATTAAAGACAACCAGAAGAAGATAAAATATAACCAAAAGAAGATGAAAGACAACAAGAATAACATGAAAGACAACCAGTATATGAAAGATAACTAGTAGAAAATGAAAGACAACCAGTACAAGATGAAAGACAACTAGAAGAAGATAAAATACATCCAAAAAAAGATGAAAGACAACCAGAAAATATGAAAAACAACAAGCAGTACATGAAAAACCCGCAAGAGGACATGAAAGACAACTAGTACAAGATGAAAGACAACTAGAAGAAGGTGAAATATAACTAGAAGAAGAAAAAATACAACTAGAAGAAGATGAAATACAACTAGAAGAATATGAAATACAGCTAGTTGAAGGTGAAAGACAACCAGTAGTAGATGAACGATAACCAGTGCAAGATGAAAGACAACCCGTAGAGCATGAAAGACAACCAGTAATAGATGAAATACAATCAGTAGTTGATGAATGGCAAATAGTATAACATGAATGACAACTAGTAGTAGATGAAAGACAATCAGTTGTAGATGAACGATAACCAGTGCAAGATGAAAGACAACCAGCAGAACATGAAAGACAACTAGAAGAAGATGAATACAAATAGAAGAAGATGAAATACAACTAGTAGTAGATGAAAGACAACTAGAAAAACATGAAAGATAACCAGTAGTTGATGATAGACAACTAGAAGAAGATAAATACAACTTGAAAAAGATGAAATACAACTAGTAGAACATGAAAGATAACCAGTAGTGGATGATAGACAACTAGAAGAAGATAAATACAACTTGAAGAAGATGAAATACAACTAGCAGTAGATAAAAGACAACTTGTAGTATATGAAAGACAATCATTAGAACATGAAAGGCAACTAGCACAATATGAAAGACAACTAGAAGAAGATGAAAAACAACTAGTAAAAGAGGAAAACAGTTAGAAGAAAATGAAAGACAACTAGAAGAAGATGAAATACAACTAGCAGAAGATGAAAGACAACTAGCAGTAAATGAAAGATTACCATTACAAGATGAAGCACAACTAGAAAAATATTAAAGACAATCATTAATAGATGAAAGACATCCAGTAGAATAAGAAAGACAACTTGTTGTAGATGAAATGCAACTAAAAGAAGATGAAATACAACTAGAAGAAGATGAAATACAACAAGTAGTAGATGTTTGTGAAGTCTTGGGTTCAATTCCCGGTGACTATACTTTTTTGTCTCCTTTTCACATATCATGTATTTTATAGTTTAGCCCTATTCAAGTTTTCTTGTTCTGCCTATCAAGGGAGCTAAGGAAAGAAGCCATGAAGATATTGTTTTTTTTTTTAATTCTGAGGTATACAAATTATATGATGATAAATCTTCCATACACAACCTGTGTAGTCTGTTCCAAGTCAGGAAAAAATAGAAGGGTTGTGATAGGCGTGACGAACTAAATAAAATACAACATTATTTTGGAATGAAACTCTCGCCAGTTGGGTTTCATTTCTAGCCTAACCCAACTTATTTGGAACTAAAAACTTGATTGATGTTGTTGTATAAATATTTCATACATAACCTACTGCAATAATTCAAATTTTGAACCTTAAAAAAAATTGAAAATTTTGAAGTTTCCTTTTTTGATGAAAAATAGAGGTCTAGCCCATATTTAATTAAAAAGCAATATTCTGTTACATTGGAGATGTAACTACATAGACTACAAAAACAATTATATCCAAAGCATATTGGGTATCAAAAATTATCTAAAAAAGAGAAGACAGTAAATAAATGTAAGAAGAGAAGTAGACTAAAATTGCAACAAAGAAAGCTGAATTGGCAGAAATAAAAGTTTGCTTGGTGTGCGGCTTGGACGATCACTCGCTATTCGTTGTTGTTCATTCTCTGATGAATTGTAGTTGCCATAATACTTCATCACTGATGTCTTTAGGCTCTTTGGTTTCCTCCGTAAAGGTTCTGTTGCATCGCTCTCTCCAAATGCAGAATTGCGCTATAAGCATTGTACCCCTTTGTTTTTTGGAAATCTTGCTATCTGTTAGCATCTTTAGTGGAGCAGTGATGGGTATCCTGGGCATCTTAGTAGGTATCATCCTCGATAAATCATGGTAAACCGACTTTCAAATGGTGCAGTCTCGGAACATATGTTTGATCGACTCGCTTTGCATCTTGCAAAGAGCACATCTGTTGACCAATGGCCATCCCCTCTTGTTGAGATTGTCAATTGTGAATAGTTTGTTTTGCAGCATCAACCATCCAAAAATGTTCATTCTAGGTGGTGCGGGTAGTTTCCAGATGTTTCGTGTGTTATTGTGGACAGTTGGAATGTTCTTCATCACGCGGTAGCCGCCTCGTACCGTATAGATGCATGTACTGTCCCACGGCCAGGATATGTCATCCTGTGATAACGGGTTTAGAGGCAGATCCGTTAGAATGGTTCGCAAGCAAAGTAGTTCCTGTTGGGCCTCGATGGATAGGCCGGCTTTTAATTGTGAGTCTAGAGAGGTGTTCTTCATTTGGTGAAGGGTGATGTCCGGGTTTAGAGCAAAGGTGTAGAGGGTCGGCATCTGGGAGGATAGCGTGATCCCATTCCATCTGTGATCCCATAATCTAATTTTCCGTCCGTCGCCTGGTTGGTAGGTGAATGCAAAGTTACAGAATTTGATGGATGTTCGCATGGCCGTGTTGAAGACCGGTGAGTCTGGCAATCCATTGTGACCGATATTTTGTTGAAATATAGATTTGCATAGTGTTCGCTGCGGCTTCCCCCACTGCCAGTACCATTTCAGTAGAAGGGCCTGATTAAAGGTCGATAGGTCCTTAAGACCCAAGCCTCCGAATTCCTTTGGATTGCAGACCAAGTTCCATCGTGCCGGATTCATCTTTCTGTGGGGTATAGGTGTTGTCCCATGCCAAAGAAATGATCGTCGGATTTTGTCGATGTCTTTTATCACCCATTCTGGCAATTTTAGACATGACATGAAATATGTCGGAAGCGAGGATAACACTGAGTTGATCAAAACAACTCTCCCTGCAATGGATAGGTGTTTGGCCGCCCACCCACTCAACCTCTTGTTCATTCTTTCAATTAGTGGGAGATATGCAGTTTTTGGCAATTTTTTGTTGGAAAGGGGTAAACCTAAGTAATTGAAGGGGAGGGTCGCCAACTTGCATCCCAGGACCTCTGCTAACTGCTGTTGTGCCGCTGGTGTGCCCATGGTTATCAACAGCTCTGATTTTGCCAGGTTCACTGAGAGTCCTGATATATGTTTGAACACCGTAAGCACAATCTGAAGCGCCTGGAGTTGTTGAGTGTCTGGTTTGATGAAAAACATTGCGTCATCCGCGTAGAGTAGGCATGGTGTCATTTCTCTAAAAGGCATCCTTAGTGCTCCCATGTTTGTTAATTTTTTCACATATCTAGCGAGGAAATCAATTGCCAGTATGAACAGGAGTGGCGAAAGAGGGTCCCCTTGTCTTACGCCGCGCTTGAGGATGATTTTCCTGCCTAGTAAACCGTTTACCATGATTTGTGAGGATCCCACTAGAATGCAATGTCTGATCCATAGCATCCATCTGTTTGGGAAGCCTTGGGCCTTCATGACCCCCATGATGAATTCCCAACTGACCGTGTCGAAAGCTTTGGTGAAATCCACTTTGAACAACGCAATCGGTATCTTGTCCTTTCGAGCCGTGTGTAAGACATGTTGAGCATATATGAAACTCTCGCAAATGTATCGATTCTTCAAAAAGCCTATTTGCGCCTTTAGTAGTTCTGGTAGTTTTTGTTGCAATCTGTTTGCGAGTATCTTGGAGAAGATTTTCTGAATTCCATGAAGTAAACTAATGGGCCTGTAATCCTGTACGATTGTCGGTGTGTCCTTCTTTGGTAGAAGCACTATATATGATGAATTAAGAGGTTCAAGTGACATACCCATTGTTGTGACTCGTTGGAACACTTTGCATAAGTCTGGGGCGAGTATGTCAATGAAGTGTGCGTAGAACTCTCCGGAAAAGCCATCAGGTCCCAGACTTTTATTTTTTGGCCATTGCTTCACTGTTTGTTTGATCTCCTGGATCGTTATCTCTTCTTCAAGGTTTTGTAGGGCTTGAGCCTGGTGTGAGTATAGGTTTTCCCATTGGATATGTGGCATGCTAGGTGAATGCTGACCTATCAATTCCACATAGAATCGGAAAAAAGCCTGTGCTTTGGAAGCTTGGTCGTTGCAATTTTCTCCCTGGTGTTCAAGTTGCACTATTGTATTTCTTTTTTTTGCTGCTGATACTAGGCCGTGGAAAAATCTTGTGCCTCTGTCACCTTCTAATTCCCATTTAGTGCGTGCCCGTTGTCTCCAAATATCCTCCTCAAGGGCCGACAATTCTGTAAATTTCTGTTTGATTTTTGCCACTATGAATTTTTCCAACCGCGTTGTTTGTCTTGCCTCTTTGACAGTATCGATCCAACCCAAAAAATCGCGACACGTGCCAATCTGTTGCTTGATGGTGGTTCTTCTGTTTTGTGCCCATTCTTTTGTTTTATTTTGGAGGGATTGCAGTTTGATCTGCAGTTCGGTCGATGTTGTTGCCGTCTCAAGTTCTTGCCAGGTCTGTCTGATAAGATCGTTGAATTGTTTAAACCGAAGCCAACAATTCTCAAATCTGAAGAATCTCATTTTTTTGTAACGTGTTTGTGCGATGTAGACAATGGGGCAGTGGTCGGATGAGGTGTTAGGAAGTGCTGTCTGTGTTGCATTTGGAAAAGCTTGATTCCATTCATCTGAAGATAGGAAGCGGTCCAGACGAGCCATGTGCGGTTGTTCTCTCTCATTGGACCAAGTGAATCGTCGACCCTGTAAAGGTGTGTTGATTAGCCCTAGTGTGGAGACTAGAGCTGTGAAAGATAATGTTGTTCGCCATTCAGCTGCCGATGTTGTAGTTCGGTTGTCTAGAGATAATGTAAAATTGAGGTCTCCCCCGAGCAGCCACGGAGTTCCATTCATTGGTTTGATATCAGTTAGCTCTTCTTTAAAATCCGATCTGCCTCCCGGTGTGGAGGGCCTGTAGATACCTGAGAACCAGAAATTTGTCCCATCCTCTCTGAGAGATAGCAGCACACTGACGCTATATCGACGAATCTTCGTATCTATAATTGTGAATTTCGAAGGTGTCCATGCCACCACTATTCCTCCTCTGGTGCCCTCTGCCGGCAAGGCTTGGAATTCTATTAATCTATTGCCGAGCATTTCTCTCCTTATTCTATTGTCAAAATTTTCCAATTTGGTTTCTTGGAGGCAGACTAAATCCGGTTTTTCAATGATTAGTGTCTGTCTCACCACTAAGCGTTTGTTCCTTTCATTCAAACCGCGCACATTCCATGAGATGAATTTTAAATTTACGTTGTGACTCATTGGTAAAATAAAACTCCAACTTTTTCCCGTGCACAGAAATGCCGATACATCCGGTCGTAGCCGATTCTAAACTGAGAAAGTAAATAACTCCAAACTACTGCTAACCACTGTAAATCCTTCCTCCTACCCAAATTGAAAAATCTAAGTTGCTGAAACATTAAGAAAAAGTAAGAACGCTACAATCTTGGTCATTGGTCAGAAGCATTCAGGCCTCAACCAGAGGCATACCAAGAGGCGTGACCGGTGCCTCTGAATCACCGAGTTGGGTCAGTTTGAAGTGCAGGTCTTCGTCAAAATCAATCCAGGCAGCATTTACAACCACTTCGGCCTGGGATGCCGACAGCGGGTCTAAGGTCTTGAGGTAGTCGAATATTTGATTTTTTGGCGCAGCTTGGGGTTTGCGTTTGATAGAGCGGTTTGGTGACGGGGAGACAAAATCAGCTCCGAGGATTTGACATGCTCGCTGTTCTGGAGAGACGTACGGACCTGATGTTCTTTCTTTTATTCTGGGGCTTCTTCGGATGGGGTTTGCCTCTTTGAAAATGTTTTCATATCCTGGTGGGCCGTCGCTAAGCAGAAAAGTAATGGGATCATTTGCCTTTGGATCGGTGTTGGTGGAAGGAACAGGTGTGGGTGTAGTTAGGAGGGCCGAAGGTGAGTTGTTGTTTGCAGATGAGAGAGTTGTGGGGGCAGGCCTTGTGCAGCTGGTGGGATATGGAAATCAGAGATACGGCCTGCTATGTTGGGCCCGTTAGGAGGCCCGTTTGGGAGGTGAGCAGATCCGTTTGGGCATGTGAGCAATTCTGGTGAGCTGCGCATGTGGGGAGGCTCGCTGAGCAGCGCATGTGCTAGGCTGCGCATGTGGTGGGCAGAGTCATTCGAGTTTGGGCCTAGCCAGGTGGAAAAAATATCGGCCTGGTGATCTATAATAGGCGGCCCCATTTTAATTCTTTCTGTGTGAACCCCTTCTGGATAGAATACGCCAAGGGGAGGCTGGGGTAGGTCTATCTGCCATGTGGCGCACGCTTCTTTGCCTTGTGATAAATATTTGGCGTGGAGTGACACGGTATCCCAGGTCTGTTTGAAAATAATCTCTGAAACCATTTTGGTATCCTGTATCTCTAGCTTTCGGACGGCAGTAGTAAAAATTACCCTTTCGTTGTTTTGAATTTGTCACCGTTCTCCAGTTGCGGTTTGTGCGGAGAACTCCAGTTGTGGTGTGGGCCTCTGGATGGGCATGATGGCGGCTTGTACCAGTGTTGGCTGAATCGGCCTGGTGCGCCTGGAGTAGGAGGACCTGGCCCCGGCTTGATACGTGTCAAGCGTTCTCGAGTAGTCGTCAGAGTCCGATGAGTGCCTGTCCGGGCTCGGTGGTGCCCGCCTTCCATGATTTCTCTGTAAGCGAGGGTCGTCGCCTGCTGGTGGTGGTATCTGTCCACCCGGCAAGTGGAGCCAACCCTCCATCTCGACAAAAACAGTTCGCGAGTAAGGATTGGAGGTGTAAATTAGCGTTGGTGGAATAGTGGCCGGGTTGTGACATGAAATCAAGACACGTAGAGTGTCGAAGTTGTCATTGCTGAAAACCGGTGCAATCTTGAGCACGTGGCCAATGTCGGCAAGGAGATGGTCTAGGTCGACGATGTTCCATGCATTCAAAGGCACTCCACGCAGTAAAAGGCGTGTTTTGTATGCAATCGGATCATACGTCATCCCCAAACTCGGTGTCCATTCGGCGAGCTGGACATGAGAGTTGTAATCTATTGCGAAGGCTCCTACATGAATAGCGTGATTCCTCATGTCTATTGTCGGGAAGATGACTAGAAGTGACCCATGGTGCGGTCATGTTTCCCAATTTTGAAATCTTTCGGATGACGGTGTAGTTGTGCGGCTAGGGTGGTGGCGAGACGATGCGGCAAGGTACATTCGTTGCAATTAGGGCCCATGTGAATGACAGCGGCTCTGTCTAAGACTTCATTATTTGGGTGTAAGCCCTCTCTGTTGGGCACGTATGTCCTGCGTAGTTCGTGGTGAACGGCCAGCAACTGGGAATGAGGGAGCATGGCCACTGTTTGCCAATTGTCCATGTCGAATTTCTCTTTTCTCTTTTGGCTGTTGGGGTTGTGTGTCTTTTCTGATTTTTGGTTGCTCTCTTCTCGTTGGCACTGTAGCTCTATTTAAAGGCTTTACAATTGTGAATTTGCAGCTACCAGATTTGTGGCCAAATCCTTGACATTTAAAGCACTTAATGGCATTTATGCATGCAGCTTGTAGGTGCCCCTTCTCCTCACATTTATAGCACTTTCCTTGTGCTCTCAGATCTTGGATTTTCTTAAGCAGTAAAGGGTGGTTATACTTACCTGAATTTGTAGCTTGCGGAACCTTATTTCTGTTCTTTCGTTGCACAGTCTTCCAGCCTTCCTCTTGAGTGTTTCTGCTGCCATGGTCATTGAATAGCTCTGTGAGGCCTGGTAATACTCGCTGGGTATTGGGTGGCGCCCTTGGATAAAATTCTGTCTGTGGTTCATTAATGAAGGGCAAGCTTTCCAGGTGAGAGCTGGGGGTGTACAGTGAATTAATTTGTTGCTCTGGCGGTTTGGTGGATAGCTTAATGGGTTTTGGGTATCCAGTTGTTACTGTAGCATAGGTTGGGATAGGGACGGTGGTATTGAGGGTAGCGATGGCTGCTTGGGTGATCTTCTTGTGCTCCTGGGTGGGAAAGAGCTAGAGTTCGTGCTCCTGGGTCGGGAGAAGCCATCTTCCCGTTCCTCCAAAAAGGGGGGGGGGGGGGGGGGGGGGGGGGGGCGCATATTCAACACATGCAGAATGACACCTCCAATAGATAGTAGAAACTTAGCAGAAAAAAGTGTATCGAAATTTTGAAGTTTCCTTGATCTAATAAAACATTTTGCAGCAATAAATTTATGATCGTAACATATAATTTCATCCTGCAATCAATTAGGTGACACATAAATACATCCGACAGTGTGTGGTATGGCCATTTCATAAATAAAACATTGAAAAAGGAGCAGTACTGTGGAAAATGAAAAGAGAGAAAAGAGGATTTGTTGGGCTCAGTAGTACCACAGTGGGCTTAATAATCAAGCGGGCTCAATGATGAGTTTGACGTAAATGACATTGGAGGTCTCCTGTATTTTGTTAACTGGAGGTCAGAAGAAGGGCTTGTTTGTCCTTATTTGGGCTGGGTTTAGTTTTGATCTATCAATTAATTTGGGGTCAAAATAGTGTGCGGCCCAGGAAAATTAAGTTTATTTAATCAATTCAATGAATGGGGTTGGAATCAATCCTGGGCCTACAGTTTGTTTTACTTGTGGAGGATAAGTCAAGGAAGCTACCAAGATTATTATCTGATTTGATAATTGGTGGCGATATTTTCTATTCTACAGATTAAATTAGATCATGTGAACCATTAAACATTAGAGGAGGGTTTAAATGCTTCCATTTTTTGTGCCTCCACCATATCTCCATTCTTAGAAATTTTAATAACTCAAAATTTAAATTATAAACATCAAAATAAAACCGTTAGATATTATCTATGTTATTTTCTCTATGTGCTCATAAAAAATTATCACATTTCAATTTTGTTTTTATGTGAATCAATAAGTTGAAAAATCAACGTCTAGAAATTATCCACATTAGTACATTTTTTTACTAGCTCTTGATGACAACCAAAACAAAATTGAAATGTCGTAATTTTTTACATGTGCGTAGATAAAATTATGTAAATCATATCTAACGGTTTTATTTTGACTTTTAAGTTTCAAATTTTGAGTTATTAAAGTTTTTAAAAATAAAGGCATAATGGAGGCACAAAAAATGAAAGCATTTAAACCCTCCTCTAAACACTATTAGTTAAGATATATATATATAGGGGCTGGCTACTATGCTTATATAAGCAAAAGCCCACATATGCTTATAACTCATTTTTGCGTTTCCAATGTTCAAATGGTCGATCCGACCGTTCATCTTGTTCTCCATATTAATATGTGCTTGGAGACTAAATTTTACATTTTTCTGAATTTTTTTACTATTTATTAAGCCACTTTGAAAATTGCTGATCTGGGTGAACAGTAAAAACAGTGTTTCCAAAATTCTGGACCATATGATCAGCAATTTTCAAAGTGGCTTAATAAATAGTAAAAAAATTCAGAAAAATGTAAAATTTAGTCTCCAAGCACATATTAATATGGAGAACAAGATGAACGGTCGGATCAACCATTTGAACATTGGAAACGCAAAAATGCTCATTTAAGCATATGTGGGCTTTTGCTTATATAAGCATAATAGCCAAGCACTATATATATATATATATATATATTGTATTTAGGTTAAACAATTAAGACTCTACACCATTTTAGAATAACTTGACAATTTGCTATCAACGTAGAATGTGCCGCACTTATATTAAGATGGTGACTACACCAAATTGATTACTTATTTTTTCATTCTTCTTAGCACTATAATGACAACTTCATAAATTTGGAATGTTATGCTTTAAAATATATGATAACAATAAACTTTTTTCAGAACTTAAACTGAACCGGATTTGGAGACAAAAGTTTCGAGTCAAAACTAATTAAAAACAAAATGATAGTCTGCTAATATGATAATCAGAAAGATTTTTTTTGGAATCTTATTGGAAAAACATTCATAGCGTCACTAAATAGCTCACATAAAATTAGCAATCTCATTCTGTGGTGTTCTTCTATTTTTAGTCGCTTAACACGAGTACTTATCTACAAAATTAGGTTTAAATTTTATCTAGAGTCAGATTTAAACATGCCGATTTACATTGAGAATCGTACAAATAAAAATAAATGGTCCTGTAAATCTACACAATTCACGTGAATTGTAACACCTGTCGGATGGTTTAGGTCCAATTTTGAATAAGATGAAAAAAAAAACCCCAACCTTTTATCAACATATGTTTAATTAGTTATTTTTTCGATCCACAGCTCAACAGAAAGCTAAATACATTGTCTGATTTCATTGTTTATATATATAGAGAGAGAGTTGGGCTATTATGCTTCATGAAGTAAATGACATGTTTTACTTCACGCTCATATTTTATGATTTTAAAGTTCAAATAGTCGATCCGAACCACTCAACCTGATCTTCATATTAAATTGTGTTGGACGGCAAAATTTTACATTTTTTTAAAATTGTTTACTAATTTTTTTTATTTTTTGAAAATCATTATTTCTTAATGGTCCAAATTTTTTCTGAAAAAAAGGTTGAGTGGTTCGGATCATTAAATACTCTATTTGAACTTTCATTCATTTTTTTTTTGTTTTTTAACGGTCCAAAATTTAAAAAAATTTAAAAAGAAATAACAATTTTTTTTCTAAAAATGTAAATTTTAGTCTGCAAGCATATTTTAATATGGAGATCATGTTAAACAGTTCGGATCGATATTTTGGACTGCAGAAACAAAGATATGAACGTGAAGTAAAGCATGTATTTTACTTCATGAAGTACAACCCAATTCTATATATAAACAAAAGTAAACTAAATAGCCTCAAAATAGTTCTGATTTCATTGTTTAGAAATTTGAAAGCTGAGGTGGAATTCAGATTTCAGAACTTGAAAAGAAAACTCACTACAAGTTGCAATTGAACCTCTCTCAATTACCTGCGCAATAAAATATGTCATAAAAAATGTTAAATAATATTAAAATATCAAATCTCCTTCGACAAAATGCCACATTAAAAAAACAAGCAATTACCTGCAATTTAGGTTTATTATATGGTACTGGTAAAGTTGGTATGGACATATTGGGATTGTACCAAATACACTTGGTAAGACTCAATTGTAATAGGCTAATAGCCGTCATATAGCAAGGAAGAATGGTAGAGAAGTATTATAGTGGGAAAGGAAGTTTTCTATTGAAAGGATGGCGTGAGTTTTGATTCGTGTACCCAATCTTTTATCACAAAATTATAGTTTGCAGTCTAATGAATATTCGAAGTCCACGTCATATGTCACATCAACTTTTTTTGTTAAAGTCTTGAACGAACAAACTAACGGAGAGACTAAATCTGAATAGATATTAAAATTCGGTGACTAATTAAAACCATATAAATAAAAGTCGAGTGATCCAAAACGGATTTGAAATAAAGTTTAGTGATTTCCATAAAAAGTTTATCCGTCTTCTATGCTTAGTAATTAAAGGAGTAAGAGCATCTACATTCTAGTAACTCAAATGAGTTTCTAAATAACTGTTAATCACTTTTTAGAAACTAAGGTCTCTAAAATTTCTAACTCCCACATCTCTGAAATTAATTTTAGAGTTTCTATTAAGCCACGTCAACAATAATTAAAAAGAAAAAATAATTTGAGCCAATTATTTAGCCAATGTGGAATTTATAAACAGTTTCTTAATAAGAAACTTTCCTGCATAGTTTCTAAATAAGAAATTTTCTCACATATCTGAAACTGTATTAGAAATTGCCGTATCATATTAGAAACTCTTATAATATCAAAGATGTAAATGCTCTAATGAAGTATAGAGAGGTATGAAATACTGGGGGCGTTTGGTTCGCGCTATAGATCATTCCAGGGAATAGAAGGATTCCAGAGAATGTAATGCCAGGGAATGTCATTCCAGGGAATGTCATTCCAGGGAATGTAATGCCAGGGAATGTCATTCCAGGGAATGTAATGCCAGGGAATGTCATTCCAGGAAATGTGTCATTACCATGTTTGGTTCGCGTATGACTATTGCTTCAGCATTCCAGGATATATGTCATTACCATGTTTGGTTTGCGCATGGCTATTGCAATGGATATCAAAACATGTCTTCACTATTTTTAAATTTTTAAATATATTCCCTCCACTACAACTGCACCCACATTGACATTGCAATATGTACACTTTTCATCTCCTCAGCATTAATTTTTCATTTGTAAAAATTAAAAGTCAGTCTTCTTATATTTAGAATTCAATCAACTTTACATTTTTTAGGGATGCTCCTCTCCCGACGAATGATTAACTTGATTTAGAAATTAATGATTCAATCCCTAGATACATGATACTTTTATCTAAATTAAAAGAGTTTAGTAGGCTAAAAGCATCATATAGATGAGCATGCTGCATAATTAATTATAGCACAAAACAAGAAAGCAAGATTCACAGGAGATATGTTAGATATGCTATAATACCAGTACAACAGTTACTCATATCTACTTCTAATATCATTCAGTCAAAGATTCACCGAAAATCTGCTACAAAAACACAGAATAACAAAAAAATTGTTAATACATAAACCATATACTTCATATCCATTAAAATTTTAAAATGACAAAATAGAAAAATGACTATATCATTCAACTAATAACATATCGACTCAGTGATTATTTCTAGAACTCCTCCACATGGTAAACATTTCATGAGCTAAAGTGTCTCTCCAATTGGTCCATTCATCTATTGATTCAATATGTGTAATTAGCTCATCATCTAGCTCCTCTGATAGTAGATTGGTCTCTTGCATTTCGACATCCAAAGGATCAATAGACATTTCTCTTCGAATATGATTATGAATGAGCGCACATGTTGCAATTATTCAACATTGTATCTTTACAGGATAAAATGATTTTCCCCTAAGAATTGCCCATCTCCCTTTGAGAAGACCAAAACATCGTTCTATGACATTGCGCGCCGAAGAATGTTTGTAGTTATAAAACTCTCGTGTTGTTCTTGGTAATCTGCCATCACTCCAATCACTTAAATGATATCTTTGACCTCTATAAGGCGTAAGAAAACCCTCTCCATTTGGATAACCAGCATCACAAAGATAGTAGTAACCTGTAGTTAAAAAAAATACAAGCTTTTCAAATTGAAACATGAATCTGACATATAAAAGAAATACATAATCTGACATGAACAAAATCAAACTGCAATATTGTGGTAATCAAACTGCTTCATGACTAAATAGAAAACTGAATTTATATGATAAATACTAATTAATATGCTTACCATGAGGTACTTGTAATCCATTTCTCCTAGCAATTGCATCACGTAATACTCTTGAATCAGCGGCAGATCCTTCCCATCCAGGTAGAATATATATGAATTGCATATCTGGAGAACAAACTCCTAAAACATTTGTGGCAACCTCCTTTTTCCTGGTACGGTATCTGGCTTTGTCAATGTCATATACATTCACTTGAATATATGTACCATCTAGTGCGCCAAGACAGTTCTGTTAGATAGAGACAATAGTTATTTGATTTTATTTACCATACCCCAATTGTTGTTTTATATGATTTGTGAATTGTAGAAGTACCTTAAACCATTTCCATCTTTCATCAGTTGAATCTTCAGGTATTGGTTTTGGCTTCTTAAGTAGAATATTATGGCATCTAATAGTGGCATTAAGCACATTACGGAATTGCCTGCTTATTGATTCTCCGGATCTCACAAATTGTCTCTTTATTACTCTATTTTTCTCATCATGCGCCAAAATATGCAAAAAAATTGCTACTGCCTCTTCAACTGATATACTTCCATCACATCTCAACCTCCCCACACTTGACAACATGTCACACAGGCTATAAAAAGCTCTTCGATCCATGCGTGTATTTTCAACACAAAACAAATCACTTTGAAATACCATTCTTTGAAATACCATTCAACACAGAAGCGATCATCATCTTTCGGATTCAAGAAAAATTCGAAGTTTGGAATTAGGAAAGGATAGCGCGCAGAGAGAGATAACAAACCTGATCGGAGATGGAGTGGAGTCGGAGACGGAGTGGAGACTGAAGAGAGAGTCCAGCGGAGATGGTTCTGATTTTGGAGAAGAAGAGGGGAACGGAGAGGAATTTGAAGAGAGAGTCCAGCGGAGATGGTTCTGATTTTGGAGAAGAAGAGGGAAAGACAAAAAAAAATTAAAATATTGCGCGCTGGTGTGATTTCCACGGAGCGGGAATGGAAAAGTTCCGTCTTATTTTTTGCTATAGCGATGGCCATAAATTAGGGAATCAGAATAGCAAGGAATTATCCATTACCGTATCTATTCCCGTATTAATTTTGTCAAACATGGTAATCACATTCCAGGGAATTGTGATGACAGGGAATCACCTTTTAAAAGCACGAACCAAATGCCCCCTAGTTCCTAATTAAACTTGACCATGTCCAGTTCTCAACTAAAGCTCTAGCTTGTATAGTAATGAAGTCTTGCAAAGTTCAAAAGAATTTCAAGGGAGTAAGTTCAATGGGCATCATACTTACTTTCAGGTTCAATGAACTCCAACACCATCTGATTTGCTGTAAGATTCATGCACACAAAAATTGAAACGAGTTTGTACGAATATTAAAACGAAGCATACAGATCTTTAGTTGGATCAAACGGTTTCGAAACTATCGAATCTAAAGTATGACTTTACCAAAAAAAAAAAGAAACAGAGAGAAACTTCTAAGGGAAAAAAGAGGACTCTAGGTCTAGGTCTCCAAAGTTCAACTGTCCCACTCCACCCAACTATGACTTTACCAAAAAAAAAATTGCTGCAGACCAGGACAGTAATATAAAAAAACAAATAAATTTTTTGCGACAGATCAAGACCGTAAATCCGTAATACAAAAAGAATTACAGAACTTTTTTAAGGCAGATCTGAACGGTAATACAAAGAATAATGTTTATAATTCAGTATAATTCGAAAATAATTTATTGTCTCAAATAATATATTAAAATATCAGTATTTTGAAAAGTAAAAAAGTATTTGTAAACTTTATAAATAATATGAAATAAATATCATTTTCATAAAATTTCGTAATTTTTAAAAATACTTTGAAGAGGTACCGAAAAAATAATTCCAATACAATACTTTATTTTTATTTCTATCGGGGACAACTAGGGATGAAAATGGCATGGATAATATCCAATCCGTATTCGAAAAGATGTGGATATCCGATATCCGAATATCCTTGTGGATATGGATATTTATATAGTTTTACGTTTCAATTATCTGTATCCGAATAGTAGATATATATCATATATTTTAATATATATTATGAAAAAAATATTATTATTCACCATTAAAATTAAATAAATATTATAAACTATGGTATTTTTTAATATTATTTTAATAAATATTCGATCCGATCCGTATCCGTATCTCTATCCGGCTGATATCCGATCCGTATCCGTATTCGAAAAAAAAAGTAATATAAATATGATTTTACCACTGTCCGCTTCATATTCGCTCGGTTTTCACCCTAGGACAACACATTTTTATTGAAGGCTGCGCTATTTTATAATATTTGTATTTTTCTGTTGTCGGACTGTAATGTTAATATGTTATACAATTGATATACTAGGGAATCCTTGACCTGGGACCAATCAAAAATTTTGTTTTATTTTTTATTTTTTAAAGTCTTGGCAGTAGCTTATGGGTGAAAACGGAGCGAATACGACAGTGGTAAAACCATATCTATATCCTTTTTAATTTTTTGGATATGAATACAGATCGGATATCAGATATGGATACGGATCGGATCGGATATTTATTAAAATAATATTAAAAAAAATATCAAAGTTCATAATATTTATCTAATTTTAATGGTGAATAACAAGATTTTTTCATAATATATATTAAAATATATGATATATATCTACTATTCAGATACGTGTAATTGAAACATAAAACTATATCAGTATCCATATCCATACGGATATTCGGATATTGGATATCCACATCTAATTTTTCGAATACAGATTGGATATTATCCATACCGTTTTCACCTCTAAGTAGCTAGCCAGTTAATCAAATTTTTTTTAGTGATGATAATATGGGAAAATGTCAGTTTTCTAATTTTGGTTTCAGCAAATGATTCATTTATCTACTTTTGATGAATACACAAGTGTGTACCTAAATGTCACTGTATATACGTCGAAAGTAGACAAATTAACCATTTGTTTTCGGAAACTGATTTATTAGAAGATTGACAATTTTTCTTAAATAGGCTATACAATTTTTGTTTTTTTCAATAAATAATAAAATAGATATTTTATAAATTTGAGGTGAGTTTTAATAGAAAAAATAATAAAATGGATAAATTTGTGAGTTTCTGAAATTCGATAGGGTAAATATGATATGGCAAATTCTTCTATGCACCTAAGGACCTATTTGTAAAATGAGCATATTTCCATTTTCAAAGTTCAAACAGTCGATCCGACCGTTCAACATTATCTCCATATTAAAATGTACTTGGAGGTCAAATTTTACATTTTTTTGAATTTTTTTACTATTTATTAAGATAGGTACAAAATTCAATGGTCTGAATTTGACTAGTTTTGTAAAATACTTAATAAATAGTAAAAAAATTGAAAAAAATGTAAAATTTGACCTCCAAGTACATTTTAATATGGAGATAATGTTGAACGGTCGGATTGACTGTTTGAACTTTGAAAATTAAAATATGCTCATTTTACAAATAGGTCCTTAGGTGCATAGAAGCATCCCTCATATGATATTATAATGTTTAAAGGGAGAAATACATAATTTTGAAGTTTTTAAGGGTATACATGAAATTCCCCCTTGATAAAGCTACGCTTATCGTTGACGCCCGTCTGATCCAATAATACTGGTCGAAGTTTGAAGAAATTTTAGGATCTATTTCGTACGTGGGACCCTGTAGTGCAGCGTAGGAAAAATGACCACACGTGTCTAAAGTTGCGTGGCACGCCTGCTCTCTCGCGTCAACATGCTTGCGGTAGGTGAGGCCCAATTACATGGTCAATCAACAAATCCAATAATCCAACTGTTTTTTTTTCCTAATATGTTTTCGTCGATACAATATATATGTTACGCTATATTAGATTATATAACACTATATATTAGGTAGAGGAGGCTAAACATCTTTAGCTTTAATATTTTCATTATATTGTTCTATTTTAAATTGTTTGTATTTTAAAATAAACATAAGTAGCAAATAAGATCGTAAGATGTAATCTATATATCACCATTTTTATACATAAAAATATCATGATATTTTTATTTTCATTTAATTGTCATCAAGAACTTATAAAAATAAGTTATAATTTTCTTAATGTGCATATAAATAAATAATATAGATCATTTCTAACTGTTTAATTTTATTATTCGAGTTTAATGTATTTTGTTATTAAAATTTTAAAAAAAGTATAAGCATGATAGTGTTTTTATAATGATATTTGAAATCCTTTTTATACTAAGTTATTAACTATTGAGTGAGGCTACGGTACTATGTAGCACGGTTTGGTTCGTGCTACGGTTCAATATTTGAGTTTTTAAAATTCTAACGGTCGATCCGAACCGTTCAACATGATTATAAAACGAATATGTACTTACATTTTTTTGAATTTTTTTACTAGTTTTTTAGATAGGTAGAAAATAACTTGATCTGAAAATTCTGGACCATCCAAAAACAGTGATTTTTTACCTATCTACAAAAATAGTAAAAAAGTTTCAAAAAAATATAAAATTTGGTTTGCAAGTACATATTCATTTTATAATCATGTTGAACGGTTCGGATCGACTGTTAGGATTTTGAAAATTCAAATATTGAGTTGTAGCACGGACCCAATCCGTGCTATGCATAGTACCGTAGCCTCACTCTTAACTATTAGATGCTCTAAATATGTGCGATACACCAATTGACACTTGATAATAAAAAAATGGTAAATTTCACTGGAGGTTACTAAACTTTGTAATTTGTCATGAATTGGTCACTTAAATTTAATTTGTCTCTTTTTAGTCACTCAACTTTGTTATTTGTCCCAACCAAGTCACTCTATACTTTTTCATCCAAAATGCTAACGGAATAAGCTCATTCTGTTAGTATTTTGGACGGAATGAGTATATTTCGTTAATATTTTGGATAGAATCGAAATATTACGTTAAGATTTTGGACGAAAAAATATAGAGTGACTTGATTGGGTCAAATGACAAAGTTGAATGACTAAAAAGAGACAAATCAAACTTGAGTGACTAATTTGTGACAAATGACAAAGTTTAGTGACCTCCAGCGAAATTTATCTTAAAAAAATTTAGTTCTAAATTACATTCAATTTTACGGTACTTTCATTTAATATTTCGAAGAATGTTGTTTAGATTAAATTAAAATTATAAATGTGTTCTTCACTTGTTAAATAGCCCATGTATCGAACTTAGATCAATTAAAAAAACGTTTATCCTTTAATTAATGATTTATAATTTTTAATGATGGAGTTTTTAATGTTTTATGATGAATAAACAACAAATCTTAATGTGACTCAATTTTATATACGCTCTATTTAAATAATTGAGAATACATATATTATTTTAAATTTATTGCTTGAATGATATTTTCCGATATATAAGAATATTCAAATTTGTTTACAAATAAACTAAAGAATTATAATTAAAGGATTTCAAGCACTTTATTGATGCTTAGATTTCTGTTGTGATTTGGTTTATCTTTTGATTACTTTATAATTGCATATATGCTTTAATTTAGCCACGTCTAGACAATTAGGTTGTAGAGCAATTTTAGTCATGGTTTAATATAGAACATCAAAAGATAAACTTAGGAGTTAGGCGAAGTACGAAAGATCGAAAGATGAAGTTTAACTGTCTATTAATTGTTAGCTCGTCGGCTATCATAGAACTTAATCATTTAGGAAAGTATGCCTTAATCGAATCTTTGACTAAATAGGGTATTAGGCGCACGAAAGTGGATGATGCTATTTTACGATAAGAACCATCAAAATATCAGCAAAAAAATTAAGTAGATGGTAAGATTATTAGAATTAATTTAAATAACTTTTATTATTTAGATTTGTGTTAATTTAGGAAATCATTCTTGATTTAGAAATTTACTTTTCAATCCTTTAAAATTCTGAATTTAGTAAATCTAATAACTGTGAATCGACACCTCTAGTCTATACAAAGCAGTAAGTTCATGCGCTTGTAAACTGTCTAATTAAGATAAATAAAATTTATTTTATTAGCACTTAAAACGCATCAAGAAATACTTATTAAAAAGATCAAGATTTTTTTTTGGAATAATTGTCATTTTGGGGTCTCGAATTTTGAATTTGATGATGTTTAGTTAAAGTCCACACTAATTAAGAACAAAATACACACGTGTTTAGCGTACAATACATGCTTAAATAATTTCAAAATGGCTCGAGTCTTTTTATTATCTTTTGGAAAGAATGAAATTCAAATACGACAAAAAACGAGCTGGAGGTAAGTTAGAGGTAACATGTTGCGGTTGGAATTCAATTTTGTCAAAATAACTTTGTACTAAAGTTGAGTCTGAACTAAAATTGAACGATTGACTTGACTTATTAAATTTAAATGATATTATAATTTTAAATTATTCGTGTGATTTTAAACGGTTTTGATTTAACTTTGAATAAATTTTTATACAAAGTCCTTTGAAATTTTTGTATATATATAATAAATGCCGAATTAGGTAAGAAAGTTAAAAATAAATTGTATCATCATCATATGGAATTTTTGTATATAGATTTTCTTAAGAGTACAAAGCTAAAAAATAGGAACATATGAGGCCGACATTTTTATTAATATCCAAAGTTTAATACAAATTATTAATTATGCCCAGAATCGGACCCATTATCGAAAAATACCCAAGCCGGCCAGAAAATGGCCGGCTTGGTACCTTTTTTTTTTTTTTTTTTTTTTTTTTTAGAGAGAGACACTATGAAGATCAAAATATTGAAATCTAACTCTGAAAATTTGAAATTTTTGTTTAAATTATTTGTTATATTACTTCTTTTGATATATAATTAGCATATTTATACTAAAATACGATAGATTAATTGAAATTATGTTGAATAACACTAAATTATGTTAAATTACGTTAAAATACGGTAAATTACGCTAAAATACGGTATGAATAGGGACGATATCTTCACTGAAAAGGGGAAAAACGACGATGAAACTTCAAACGGTCATAAAACGGCGCTCGAGTGTCCGATTTCAGCAAATGACCACTTTTCGGAAAGCTTGCGAAAATACGCATGCGTCTGTGCTAGCTATGTCAGATTCCGAAATTCAGAATCGCCAAAAAACTAAGGGAAGAGCCTCAAAACTTGAGTTGAAGTTTCCGATTAAGATTTTCATTTCTATTATTCAATCCAAGTAGCTCAGTAAATTAGTTACATAATGAAATTGTAGAATACCAATTTTTACTATTTTTGGAATTTTTTTTACTATTTTTTATGATTCATGAAAGATGAGCAAAATCAGTCTACTACAGCGTAATTTTGTGTAGTTTAGCGTAATTTACCGTATTTCAGCATAATTAGCGAAGTTATTGTAATTTTACGTAATTTAGTATAATTGAACATAATTTATTGTAATATAGTGTAATTCAATATAATTTCAAGTATTCTAGCGTATTTTAGTATAAATATGCTAATTATAAATCAAAAGAAGTAGAGGAGGGATCAAGTTACAACAAAGTTACAACAACCATTTTTTTCATTTTCAAAGTCCAAATCGTCGATCCAAACCGTTCAACATGATTATCTAAATAAAATGTGCTTGCAGATCAAATTTTACATTTTTTTGAACTTTTTTACTATTTATTAAGATGGGTACAAAATTCAATGGTCTGAATATGACTATTTTTTGTAAAATACTTAATAAATAGTAAAAAAATTCAAAAAAAAATGTAAAATTTGATCTGGAAGCACAATTTATTGTGGAGATCATGTTGAACGGTTTGGATCGACGATTTGGACTTTGAAAATAAAAAAAATGATTATTGTAACTTGATCGCTCCTCAACGAAGTAATATAACAAATAATTTAAACAAAAATTTCAAATTTTCAGAATTAGATTTTAATATTTTGATCTTCATAGTGTCTCTCTCTAAAAAAAAAAAAAAAAAAAAAAGGTACCAAGCCGGCCAGAAAATGGCAAGCTTAGGGAGGGACCTAAGCCGGCCATTTTCTGGCCGGCTTGGGTATTTTTCGATAATGGGTCCGATTCTGGGCATAATTAATAATTTGTATTAAACTTTGGATATTAATAAAAATGTCGGCATATGAGGTATATTGGTTGGAGAAGAAGCAAAGTCCACCTTCAAAAGAAAAGGACAAAAAATAAAAGAAAAAGAAAAAAATTATACTGCATCTCCTGAATCAACAATTTTTTCTTCCCAGCCGTCAAATCTCCCGATCATAAAACCAACGATCAAGATCTCAGACTCAAATACAGCTCCTTGACTTATGAAAAATGACGTATTCTGACGTCACTAAACCGTGTTGAACTAGGAATGCAGAGGATCCGGTCGTAGTAGGTGAAGACCTAAACCGGACCGAGCCTGTCTGACCCGGTTCAGGTCTGTTGCGTTAGGTAAATTCACACGTGTCAGGTCCTCATTGGTTGTGTGGTTTCCGAGTCAAAGCCTTTTATAACCCCACCAATCCTGCTCACCAACCCCAACTTGCACTTTTTACCAATTTTGCCCTTTAAAAAGTCTACAAATAACCGACTTGTCCTTGTCATTGGGCTCGGGTAAGGTGGAACTTATTGCATGTGGATTTCGTAAGTGTTCTCTTTAAAACCCGAATCCGAAAGACAATGTCGGGGGCTATCATATGATATCTGAATTGAGATAACAGCTTGGGTCCGATGGGTTTAGTGACCGTCCGATTTATTTCAAAATTTGTGCGCACGAATTTTGAAGTAGAAGCAAAAATTGCGGGTGGAAATTATAAAGCAGATTGAACGGTCATCGAACCCATCGAACTTACTTTGAATCCGATGGACATCGGACCCAAATTGGTTTCCTGAATTGATAGGGATGTAATTCTTTGAGTAATAATTATGCCATAGTAAAAAGACGAGTAGAACTAGGGTGCTCTCGAGTTCACCAAGCCCTTGGTGAACTCAAGTCCAAAACTCATCAGATCGGCTTCAAACGACGAATCCGACCGTTGAAACCCGTCTACCTTATGAGTGATGCGTCTACATGCAAAAATTTTAAATTTTGAAATTAATTTTGCATAGAGTCAAGTGGTCAAAATTAGAAGGTTAATAAATTAATTTTAATGCATTCATTTTTTGACGTTTTTTGACCACTTGACTCTATGCAAAATTAATTTCAAAATTTAAAATTTTTACATGTAGACGCATCACTCGTAAGGTAGACGGGTTTCAACGGTTGGATTCATCGTTTAAAGCCGATCCGATGAGTTTTGGACTTGAGTTCACCAAGGACTTGGTGAACTCGAGAGCACCCTAGTTCTACTCGTAAAAAGACTGTCTTTTGTTTCATTTTGAAAGTGTATACTGAAATAGTCGCACTTCTTTGAACAAGTCGTGACGAGCTAAATTCCAAAATTGTTATCGTGACAACTAATCATCGTTATAATAACAAGTCAGTGAACACTTGTAAACAAAAAAAGTTGTTGGCCATAAAATCCAACGAAGATATATCAACCACAAAATCACAAAGATTTACACTTTTTTTTAGACATGAAAATGTTTGTTATTTAGTGCATACAAAGTAATTAAAGTTGTTATTACACGGAAGCGGAGACGGACTTACAATTTATGAAGATTAATTACATAAAATTTTCACAAAAATATGAAAATTAATTTTTCAGTACACATAACATTTTATTTTACTCATATAGTAAAATCATATCTAAGTATATATTTTAAAATAAATTGAGATCAGTTAATCGTCATTCACCAGGGTGAATCCGCCCCTGCTATTACATGATTATGGTTAATGAATTTTTTTTTTTTTTTTTGAATAAATGAAGATTACAATTCTTCATCTCATTTTCAATATTTAATTTTTCGAGATAGCGACCTTCATATAGAAAATAATAATCAGTCATCAAGTTATGTGTTGTCCACTCAACCTCACAAAAATTGATATTTCCAAATATAGATAGAAACAATGTAATCCATTAAATTTATATTAATTTCAAAAGCGATGTGTGTGTATAAATACAAATTAAAGCTGTCAATTTTAATAAATGTTAATTCATTCCAAAAAAAATATTTGTTATAATAGTTGGTGTGTTTATTTTTCGACATTGTGATCCTTTTTAGTAGAACTTTTGTGCTTGCACATATTGAAAATGTGGTACAAGAATAAAAATACCTACTAATCATAATCTGGGTTAATTTATGTGTCTCTCAACCCCCTCTACTCTCAACCATAGTGACAAACGAATAGTTCAGGTTCGGTTCGGCGGGATAAAAATTTTGTGATTTGGGTATGATTCGGAAATGATTCGGTACAACAAGGAAGCAAAAAAAAAATCGTGTTTTTTTCGCGTTTTTATCGTGAATAATTCGTGATTCACGTTTTATTCGCGAATAAAACGTATTATACGTTTTTTTTGCATTTTATTCGGAGTTCGGTTCTGAAACGTCAAAAAAACGAATAAAACACGAATTATTTGTGAATTAATCACGTATCTGATTAGTATGCTCTCAACACGTCACTTCATCATTTCATCTTAATTTGTCACTAATTGTGAATGTACAAAAAATGAATTTATATAAGGTAATACATGTAGGTATTTGGTAGGTCACTTGTACTTAATTTCACTTTTACCAGAATAACGTTCATATGTGATTTAATAAAGTTTGGAATATAGAATCAGTTTTTTGTTTAGTGACAAAGATAATGTTCTTCTTTTGAGATGTTGCAGGTTCGAAATTTAAATAGAGAAATTTTTTGTGTATATTAAATAGTTGGATGACTTGACCTCTGATTTTTACTAAAAAAAAAGAAAAAAAGTTTGGAGCAAAAAAATCCCTGAACAAACGATTTTTTTTTCTGAATAAATCAATCTAAAGTTCAAAATTTGCTCAATTTGCTAATTGAGTTTCGAACAAATAGTGACGACAACTGCTGATTTAGATTTATAAGTATGTTGAAGCCAAGAATTTTAATTAGAAGATAATATATTCCTTATCTATATATAGGTAACGTCTTAATAAAAAAAATTTAGGAACTTGCATTTGAGGAAAAATATATAAAGTTTTTAATTTTATCCATAATATAAATATAAGCTTCGGACCTTCGGTCATTAATTAAGACATGTATCATATATAGGTTATTTTTAGATAAAGATAAATATTGACCATCTAAATTTCAATATTTATTAATGAGTTTTTATTTAAATTTTATTACTGAATCAAATGTTGGTGTTCAGGGGCGGACTCACATGGTCCCGCGCGGGGGGGGGGGGGGGGGGGGGGGGGGCTCTTGGATTTTGAGTTTTAGTGGAGATCGGGACGTTTCGATCGACTTTACTCCCCTGAATTTTTTTTTTGCTCCCTCTTTGGATGTTTGATTTGTAATTCGGGTTAAATTTAGAGTTAAAATTAAAATAAATTTCTTAAATTATGATTGGTAATTATAATTATAAGTTAGAGCATCACAAATTACAAGTCAGAGCATTGAAAAGTATAAATTAAAGTATTATTTTTTATCGAGTATCTAATTAATTAATGAGTTTAAATTCAATTAACTATTTAAATCCGATTCGCCATCTTGGTGTAACATAATTTTCATTCTAGTCTGCAAGATGACCGGCGTAACGTTTTCTAGTCGTACCGACCAAAGTTAATTTACATGTTTTGATGGCAGAAATTGTTGTACGAGGATTTTTTTCTAAATATTTTGATGCTCATTTTTCAATCTAAACACTAGTACACAGAGAAATTATCTACAAGACTGACTTTTATGACATTAATTTGATTGACTAATTAAGATGCACGCTATATACAACACAGGTATAGGAATTGGGAAGAATTATGAAGGTACAGATTAAACCTGATGAGAAATGGTCATACATAGAATTTATGTAGTTCAAATTAAATAATAATTTGTCCCAATTATTTTTAAAGAAAGAACACACGAAACGCAATTTTTAGTTCATTTATATGAGTCTGGCTACGCTACTTATATAAGCATATAATGATATATACTTATAGAGTAGAACTAGGGTGTTCTTAAGCTCATTAAGCCTCTTTGTGAGCTTAATTCAAAAATTTATTGAATTAGCTTCAAACGATGCATCCAAACTGTTAAAATTGATATACTTCACGAGTGATGCGTTTACATGTCAAATTTATAAATTTCTGAACTAATTTAGTATAAAGTCAAGCGATAAAAAAAAGATGGTTTATAAGTTAATTTTAATGTGTTCATTTTTTCATCATTTTTTGACCGCTTGACTTTATATTAAATTAGTTTCAAAATTTATAAATTTGACATGTAAAATCATCACTCATGAAGTAGATCGGTTTCAACGGTTTGAATGCGTCGCTTGAAGCCAATCCGATGGGTTTTTGAGTTAAGCTCACAAAGAGACTTTGTGAGCTTAAGAACACCTTAGTTCTACTATATACTTATAAGTCATATATTTATTTTTAAAGTCCAAATAGTTGATCCGAACCGTTTAACATGATCTCCAAAATGTGGTTGGAGGCCAAATTTTATATTTTGTTTAGAAATTTGAAAATGAAGATTTTTTATCAAAATAATGCATTAAGATGCACATAAAAACTTTTATTTTTTGACTGCTTGATTTGATACTAAATAAATTCGACAATTTAAATTTTTTATATGTAAACAAAGCTCTCAAGAAGAAGATCGGTTTGACAATTCGGATCAACTATTTGAACCTTAAAAACATATATATAACTTATAAACATATATCATGATATGCATATATAAACTGCGTAGCCGGACTCTATTTATATATATATAGAGATGGGCTACGGTGCTTTGCAAATTAAAACACCCTCTTTAATTCGGGCCACTTTTTCAATTTGCAAAACTCAAACAACCGATCCGAACCGTTCAACATGTTCTAAATATTGAAATGTGCTTGGAGACCAAATTTTACATTTTTTGGAATTTTTTTACTATTTATTAAGCCACTTTGGAAATCGCTGATCCGGTGGTCCAGAAATTTTTACTGTTTTTTACTGTGGACCACCGGATCAGCGATTTCCAAAGTGGCTTAATAAATAGTAAAAAAATTCCAAAAAATGTAAAATTTGGTCTCCAAGCACATTTCAATATTTAGAACATGTTGAACGGTTCGGATCGGTTGTTTGAGTTTTGCAAATTGAAAAAGTGGCCCGAATTAAAGACGGTGTTTTAATTTGCAAAGCACCATAGCCTTACTCATATATATATATAGGATTTTGCTAATATGCTACGCTTAGCATAGAGCCCCTTCCGTGCTACGGCTCACTTTTTGAGTTTTCAAAATCCTAACGGTCGATCCGAACCGTTGAACATGATCTCCATATTAATATGTACTTGCAAACCAAATTTTACATTTCTTAGAATTTTTTTACTATTTATTAAGCCACTTTGAAAATCGCTGATCCAATGGTCCAGCAGATTTTACTGTTGTGTACAAATTAGTGTTTTTTCAAAGTGGCTTAATAAATAGTAAAAAAATTCTAAAAAATGTAAAATTTGGTTTACAAGTACATATTAATATGGAGATCATGTTCAACGGTTCGGATCGACCGTTAGGATTTTGAAAACTCAAAAAGTGAGCCGTAGCACGGAGTGCTCTATGCTACGCGTAGCACGCTAGCCATGTCCTATATATATATATATATATATATTTTACTCTATTTATATATAAATATATATGTATATTATTTTTAATGTTTCTTGAAAAAATTTCAGGTTAGTGAGGCTTCATTTAGTGTAGAGAAAGAATTTCTTTTTGAAATGAAACAATGAAACAATCCATTATTGACCAACCAACACAACCCACCCATAGTCCCAAACCCAACAAAGCGGCTACACAGTCAAATAAGCATAGTAATGGATCGGGTCTATAACCCGCTGAAACCACAAAACCCGTGACCGCCATCACCAACTCCCTAACTTCCTTTGGCATATAATTAGCTTCACCTCCTCCTACCATTTCCCTCCAGGGAAGCAGAGGTATATTAATTATTTCTCTCTCTTCTTCCCATTAAACATAACACACTATCTCTTTCACACACACAAACCCACACACCACAATGGGCTCATATTCATCCCCACCGGAGGACTCCACCATATACCGGTCGGTACTGCCCGATATCGAAATACCGAACCACCTCCCTCTCCACTCCTACTGCTTCGAGCACTTGGCGGAATACGCTGACCGACCTTGCCTGATCGATGGCTCGAGTGGTACCATCTATTCCTACTCAGACGTGGATCGCATCTCACGGTACACTGCTGCCAACCTCCGCCGCCATGGTATCAAAAAAGGTGATGTGATCATGAACCTCTTGAGAAACTCTGTTGAGTTTGCCTTCTCCTTTCTCGGGGCATCTCGGCTCGGTGCTGCCACCACTACTGCAAACCCATTTTACATGCCGGCTGAGATCCACAAACAGGCCTCAGCCGCTGGGCCCAAGATCATAATCACTGAGATGTGCGCGATCGAGAAAGTAAAAGATTTTGCCGCTGAACGCGACATTCAGGTTGTCATAATCGATGGGCATGTTGATGGGTATATGCATTTCTCTGAGCTCATAAAAGAAGATAACAATTCTCAGTTCGAAGATTTTGATTCCGAGATTGAGCCCGATGATGTTGTTGCATTGCCTTATTCATCTGGGACCACCGGCTTGCCGAAAGGTGTCATGCTTACTCACCGCAGTCTCGTGACCAGTGTGGCCCAACAGGTCGACGGTGAGAACCCTAATTTGTACATGCACAAGGATGATGTCATCTTATGTGTGTTGCCATTGTTCCACATCTACTCCTTGAACTCAATCTTGCTTTGCGGGCTTAGAGTCGGCGCTGCCATATTAGTCCTGAAGAAGTTTGATTTGGTGGGGTTGATGGAGCTGACGCAAAAGTATCGTGCCACCATTGCACCCATCGTGCCCCCGATTGTGGTGGAGATTGCAAAGAGCCCAGTAGTGGACGGCTACGATCTATCGAGCATACGCTTGGTCATGTCGGGCGCTGCACCAATGGGTAAAGATATCCAGGATGCCTTCAAAGCGAAGTTACCTAACGCAATTCTTGGCCAGGTAAGCTTAAAAAAGATAAAAAGTTAATAATGGAAGAATTTATCTTATCAGACATTATATCTGGATTAAGACATATAAAGCAGTCATGATATTTTTAGTATATTAAGTTCCGATATAAATATAGAAAAAGACCCATTTTACCAAATCTATTAGTTGGTATACGTAACTATTATTTGTATTTATGTTTTCTAAATCAGATGAACTGTCCGTTCCAGTTCTTAATTTCTCTGGTAGAGGAACCACCATAACACCCAAAATTTATCAGGTTATTTGTAAAGAATAATGAAATTTTCATACTGGTCCCGCAAATTAATTGTTTAGTGGCGTAAGATTGCTAGACTCCATTTGTTTTCTATATATAAACTCTCTTTCTGCGCAATTGAGTTAGGTAAGAAGTAGACTGTAGAGTAGAGGTGTAGGTAAAGAATAGAGACTCGTATACGCACCTTTTTGAATTTTTCTCTCTTGTAATTTGTTAAGTAGTTTAGATGTTCTAATTAATAATTCTTTATGCTGGGCCCGGGCTTTTAACGGCTGAGATTGACCAAGTGGTATCTGTTCTGTTAGTTTACCAAGTAAGAAACTTATGTACCAGCAGCAGAGCATAGAAATAGGCGGGGAACCGTTGAGCATTCTTTTCGTGAATAGTCGTCTCAATTTTTTTGTAGACTTGGTCCACCATTCAATACACGGTTCTGTCCCTAAAATAGACAAATATGAAAAGTTGCTTTTTAAATTGGATGTTTTTTTTGCCCCAATTAAGAAAATTAACATGTTTTTAATTAGCGCGTTTATGCCGCAACATATAATAAATGCATGAAATATCTACACTTGTATCATTCAATATTAAATAAATATACAAAATGTACTTGACTAATTAATTAAATTCTAACTTGATTTCGTGACATTGTATAAAATACAGGGGTACGGAATGACAGAAGCAGGGCCGGTACTGGCAATGTGCTTGGCATTTGCAAAGGAACCATACCCGGTGAAGTCGGGTTCATGTGGTACGGTGGTGAGAAATGCCGAGCTGAAGATAGTAGACCCCGAAACAGGTGCATTGCTCGGCCGAAACAAGCCTGGAGAGATCTGCATCAGGGGAGAACATATCATGAAAGGTGATAATTTTTCTCTTTTTCTTTTATGATTATTGAAATGTTACATTTAGCATATGATTGTGATTGTTTAGGTTTTGCATGTGATAGTTGGTAGTTGGTCCTTGTCTGATTGTTGATAGTATAATATATCTTTCATTTCATGGGTTCAATTGACATCTATTGATAAATTCAATTCTGGAACGGGCATTCAGATTTTTACTTGAAAGTATTAAATTCTAATTTAATACCATATAGATCACTTAATTCAACTCAAACTTGTCCAAGTTCAAAATTGAATTAATGTCTAAGCGTTAATGGTACGGTGGAGTGTGATATCATCCCACTGCCAATAGACAATAATGTGGATGGGTCCTTGGTCCCACATTCTTTTTTTCAATACCTAAAAATTGTGGGCTCACTTGATGGCACCTATAATTAATCACTTTCTTATTATTTATATTTCTCTTTTTGCTTAAGTTATTTCCTCCTATTTGTTTGGTGTTGCATTCCACTTGATTGCCTTCTGTCCAATTCCTGGTCCCATTATAAACTTCAACTACTCTTCTGGGAAATGCACCAATAACCTTCCTTTAAAACTCAAGAATATTTTACAATAAAATAATGGTACCAACATCAGAGTACAAAACAAGCTTCTGTCAGATGATTTAAAACTTGAAGGCATTGCCCTAACAGCTGACATATGAACCGTGAAGTGATGGCAATTTGGATTTTGATATCTTATAAAGGGCTGTTACTTGTCTCTAGCTACATCTGTGTCAAATTGCTTCCATTTTTATTTTTTTGGTTCAAAGAAACAGCCTGTTTACTTGACAGAATAACTCACTGCATAATCAGCCATAGTTCATACAAGGTAGAAAATCCTTTGTGCTAAGCTTAAATCTTTGCTCTGGTTGGTTGTGCATCACATGCCATACAATTGTGCTAAGTAGGACCTCCTCCTAGTTAATTCTCTTGCATTTTCCTCCTACCAAATCATGATCTGTTCATCACCTGTCAGCTTCCTAATTTCTCAACTAACCAATCATACGTTATTGGTTTAGTTAGGCATGTACCAAAACATGATTATAACCCAAAATGATTAAAAAATATAACATGATCACACGAGAAATCTATGTAAACTTTTGACATTATTTTTAAAATTTAGTGGTGATTTACTACTGGAAAAAAGCGAAAAGTATAATATCTTGATCTTGAAATGAGTCAATTTTGATCCCATCTCTTTTGGATGTAATATCACCAAGAGCGATCACACAGATAAGCTATTCCTGAAGGATTTCAGTTTCAATTTTAACCCAGCATTAGCACATAACTAACATATACATCTACAATTCCAGGTTATCTGAATGACCTGACAGCTACAAAGAACACAATAGACAAAGAGGGATGGTTACACACAGGAGATATTGGTTTTGTAGACGATGACGATGAAATCTTCATCGTCGATCGGCTCAAGGAGATCATCAAATATAAGGGCTTCCAAGTGGCACCGGCCGAGATTGAAGCCCTTCTCCTTACTCATCCTTCCATTGCTGATGCAGCTGTTGTTTCGTAAGTTTGAATATTTTTATTTATTATGCTAAACTATCAAACAAAAAAATTCCTGATAAAAGTACCCAACTTTAGTAGTACAACTACAGAGCAGCATATTCTACATGTTTCACATGATTTATAGTACCTAATTTGATAACAACACCTAGCTACCTAATTTGAGAAGCACATAGTATTAATTATTGTAAATTTGTGCATGTAGAATGAAAGATGAACTCGCCGGTGAAGTTCCAGTTGCATTTGTTGTTCGATCTAACGGTTCTCAGGTCACTGAGGATGAGATCAAGCAGTTTGTCTCAAAGCAGGTAAATTTGCTATTCTGTTATTTTTGTTATTTTTATGCTTTTTTTTTAGATTCTCCTATTATATGTTATGTTAAATTAACTTCTATAATTGGATCTAACACAATATTTCTTTCTTCTGTCTGTTCTGTAGGTAATATTTTACAAGAGGATAACAAAAGTATTTTTCACCGATGTTATACCCAAAAACCCATCTGGCAAGATCCTGAGGAAGGAAATTAGAGCAAAGTTAGCGGCTCTCACTAGTTAAAATAAAAGGAGAGAAAAAGAAAAAAGAAAAAAATGGAATCAACTTCCACGATGTTTGAGTTTATCCTTGTGCGAAAAATCGTGAATATTATATATGAATTATGAAATGTCAATATAGGAATGGTCCGGGTGAATTCTTCCGGCATTCAAGTGGTTTGTTGGTTAATTATATATGTAATGTTCATATATAGGTTTTATAATTTCATATGATTTGTATCCAAATGAACGTTGCTCGGTGTAATGCAATAATTTTAGTTTCTCTTGTGCCAAGATGAAAAGTTTCTATATAGCGTCAATCGCAATTTTCATTTGTTTCTAATTGTTACTTAATATAAGAGGGCATGAGTAATTAGTTTTTTTATCTCCTTCAACAATGAACTCTTGTCAACTTTCAATATAAAATTGCATCCCCGAGCAGGGATCCAATTACACTATTTTATGGTGACACATCTTGACAATTTTTTTTTATAAGTCATTTTTGCGATTTCAAAATTCAAACAGTCGATCCGAACCGTTCAACAGGATCTCCATATTAAAATGTGCTTGGAGACCAAATTTTACATTTTTGAAAATTGTTTACTATTTATTTAGAATTTTCGAAAATCGTTGTTTTTCAATGGTCTAGAATTATCTGAAAACAACAATTTTATACACATCTAAATAAATACTAAAAAGATTCTAAAAAAATATAAAATTTGGTCTCCAAGCACATTTTAATATGGAGATCATGTTGAACGATTCAGATCGACTGTTTAGACATTGAAATCGCAAAAATTACTTATAAACATATAATGTCAAGATGTGTCACTATAAAATGGTGTAATTGGATCTCTTCTCTCGTCATTTCTGGAAAAAATTAAGCAAACAATACAATTTGTGGGTGTCGTATATTCCGTTCTGGAATTATCGCTGAATTTTTTTTGTATATTTTTAATTATTTAATAAAAAAATTTGGCATGTCTTCTGGGCCTACAAATTGAGATAAGTTAGAATAAAGAGAAATTCTTTGAAAGGAACATAGGAAGAGCAAGGCCTCTTATAACCTTAATTTTGCCTATGGATGTTTTCCCTTTGATCCAGGTAGGCAGTCTGATACTTCTGTCAGATTCCGATATCCCAAGAGAAGCAAGCTCTCAGGATACAAAGGTAGCAGAACTTGAATATGGGAGTCGGATCTCTCGGATTATCTAAGAGACAGGGCTGACTCTTTCTCTATGTTTCTTGCTTTCTGACTTCACATCCGCTTTTTCTACTCCTGGCTCTTCCTCTTCAGACAATCCTTACATGGCTTGTTCTACTTGCTCTAGTGACTATTAGTATTACTAGTTCCATGATTATTTTGAGCTTACTTCTTTGGACTCTTAGCTATATTTTGTAATATGGTACTATACCTCGTAGCTATGTTGTTTCTTATTTATCTAGTTACTTAGGTATTTTGCACAATGAAATTCTTATTCCATTGCCTTTTGTATGAACTGATCATGTTGCAATATGAAACAGGTGGGGATACCCACTTTTATCAAAAAAAAAAAAGTCCATAATTTACATGGGCTTTCAGTATATGTATTTATTTCAATCAATTCATCTCGGATCCAGAGACCCAAGTATATTAAGCCCGGTTCTTTATTTACTCATTCACACAAGGTACCTCTTGTTCTCTTATGGATTCCATTGCATTTTGAGGAACTTGTGAGACATAATACACATGTACTTTTTGTATTATACTATTAAAAAATAACTTGCTCCCGAATAATAGAATATTGTTATTATCTGCCTGTATAATTCTTATACATAACATAGTAACACCGGTATAATACACATTTACTTCATATAAAGGTTATATACCTTGTTGAAAATATTCATTAAATGAGAGCTCTAAAAATAAAAACAGGACTTTATTGATTAGAGGTTACAATATCTAGGGCTGCAAACGAACTGAACCGAATCGAACTTACCTCCAGTTTGAGTTTGGTTTGAATTAATTTTGAACGAACTCAATTTCGAATCGATTTTTTTACGAACTCAATTTCAAACTTTTACGAACTTCGTTACGACTTACGAGTTATGACTTATGGCTGAGCCATAGTTCGAAATTACAGCACTTCAATAAAAACTCAGGCATTCTAAATTCTAATTACACAGTACACCAAAGTTTATATCAAAGTTCATTACAAATACCAAAATTTATATCAAACACCAAAGTTTAGTACAATCAATCAAAGTTCAGTACAATCACATAATCTAAAGTTTTCCAAATAGCCAACATGAGCAACATCACCAAAGTTTTCAAATATCCAAAGTATTCAAAGTATAATTTAAATATCAATAGAAGTACAGAACAATCACCAAAGTCTTAGAATTATTACAAATTTAAATATTATCCTAAATAAAACATTAGTTCATTATCAACGGAAATTAACGGTTCATGTTTGAGTTAATTTCGAACTAAGTTTAGTTTGCGAACCTATTTCGAATGAACTAGGTCTAGTTTGAGTTTGGTTTGAATTAATTTCGAACTAAGTTTGGTTTGAATTAATTTCGAACGAACTCAATTTCGAATCGAATTTTTTACGAACTTTTTCGAATCAAACTCGAATCGAATTACGAACTACGAATTTTTTGTGCAGCCCTAACAATATCTATTGAAGTAGCTGGTATAAAACAATTTTAAAAATAAATTCAAAACAATTTCTAATGAATTAGCAATTGCTCTAAAAATAAAATAAAATAATACTTTTTCGTGGAGATTTTACTAATGCATCCTCAAATTTCATATTTTTACATTTCTCAAGTACGTTAAGATCGTATAATAACTAAGAGCATCTACATCGCAGTTGCTTTTTCAATTGCTAATCTGACGTGGCAAGTTTTATTCAGATTGCTGGGATGTAAGATAATTGCTAAATTAGCAAATTTGCTTTAAAAGCAAACGCTTTCTAATTGCCACGCTGGCCAAAACATCTATTTCTAACTGCGCAACCCAAGGGAAATCATATATTCGCTGTTTATTTCTATTCGCTGTCTATTTTCTATTGGCTGTCCCTCTCTAACTGGCCAAAACATCTATTTTACCGATGCAGCACCTTTAAAATTAAAAATGAGTTATGTTGACAACAGCTGTAATTAATTGCTTTTCAATTGCACCGCTGTAGATGCTCTAATTTCAAATTACTTACACTTTAATATACAATATTTATTTAACATTTACAATATAGGATTAAATATACTTGGAACTTTTATGAAAAAAAACCCTCGTTATTTTATTTGGGTTACTTGACACAGAACAATGGTGAGCGAAAGAAAGAAAGTGACAAACGGTGTTACACTTATATACCCATTCGATTCTGAAAACATTTTTTTGTTGTTGTTGATAAAAGTGGTATTATCGACCTGTTTCATTTGTTTCATTACGAAACCTATTGAGTTCATATGCACTGAATATCCAAAATAACATTCAAATAAAACCTGACTAGACTTAACAGGATTCAACTAGAGATAACTACGTACCAAAAGGCATAGCTAATATCAGAATAGTACCATAACAGACTAAACAAAACAACATAACCAACTAAATGATATCACTAATGACAATTACACTAGAAGAGGAACTAGTATCCTCCAAAGACATCCCATTAGGCAGTAAATCAACAGCTGCATCAATGGCATCATACTCCGCCCTGTCACGCAAATAGTCAGCTAGGTCCGACCCTTCTAAACCAAGACCAGGGTCCACGTTGGAATCCAGCAGGGAGCTGTCCCTGTCCCTGTCCTGAGTGTCTGTGTCGGATAAGACTATCAGAGAGCCTATCTGAGTCAAAGAAGACACATCAAAAGGCAGAATTAATGATAATTTAAAGTAAGAATCATCGACTTACACCAATAGAAAGTTAAAGCAATTATAGAGGAAGCAACAACTCTAATAGAAGATAAAGAGGTATGCTGAAAACAAATTTTATTTCTTACTAATCAAACTATCCACAAAGTGGCAGCCCTTACTAATTATACTAATAATGAGTCTTTCAAAGAAATGCAGTAATCAAAATTCCATAAATCAGTTCGATTCTGAAACTTAAATAATTACATTTTACAGGAAAGTACCTAAAATAAAGGACAGTTCATTTCTTTAATTGCATATGAACCAAAGAAGGCACTGATAACGATTATTTGAGAGCCTCTCTTTCAGTTGTAATATCAAAAGCCATAGCCAGATATATTAAGCATGAGAATTACTTAATATTATATATATTCAAAGGCCATTCACATATGATTTTTTTTTTTAAATAGAATTACTGTAAAATCATTTAACGGAACCAGCCTTTCCTGTTTCAATTTTAGAAATCTAGCCTCCACCGATCCTAGGGACCGGTGGAGCAGAAAAAACCCAAGCTACACCGGTCCTAGGGACCGGTGGAGCATGTTTTGCACTGCCACACCTATTACACCAACGACCACACGCGGAAAACACCCTGCACCGATCCGCAGGATCGGTGGAGCTTCAAAAATGCCTCCACCGGTCCTGTGGATCGGTGTAGGCAGGTTTAGGGTTAAAACGAGCAGCCGCACCCTTCTTCCCCTCTCTTCTTCTCTTCCCAGCCTCCATTCTTCTCTCTTCTTTCTTCTTTTTTCATTTTTTCGTTTTTTTCAAATTCAATAGAGGAGTTGCCATATGAACAGATCGCCACCACCATTGTACTCAGCATCATCTTCTGATTATTATTGTGAGTTTTTTTTTACTCATCTGTTTATATTTAGTGTTGTAAAATTGAAAAATATTTGGAGTTAATTTGGTGTTTGAATTTTGTTCAGCAAAATGTCACTGCTATTGATCAATGTGTATTATGGTGGTAACCTCCAAAGCACTTCAACAGGTGTTGGTTATGACATAGGGGCTGCATTTACCTTTACCGTATCTGATTCTACCAGTTTTGCTGTTATAAAACGGCAAATATACGTTGGACTTGAATTGCTTCCAAGTCGAGTCAAATTGACAATCAGGGTACGTATGAACACAGCACAACCCGGATCGTACCATTTCTCACTATTTCGGATAGAAAATGAGGAAACTTGGAATGTCATTAAACAAACTGCAGCTCAAGTGACTGGATTTAAGGTTATAGAATTGGTAGCTGAGGCACACCAGGGTAGAAACCAAATCAGTTATGATCCGTGTCCAGATAGTTTGCCTGGAGGTAGTAACACACCGTCGGTTCAGACCGGCTTTCATCCTGACTCGGGCAGTGTACCTGTACCCACCTACACACCTCCGGTTCAGGCTGGTAATGACCCTTGTGAGCAATCAGATCGAGACAATGAATCTGATACAAGTTCTTTTGATGATGACGATTCTGATGAAGCATGGGACGCAGATATGGACGAATTTGAGGCTGAAATGAACGCCCGAGAAGTATTGAAGGATTGGCACGAGTCGATCCCATTCCTCAATCGAGGACTTAAGCATCCATGTTCATCATTCAACGATGAATTGCCAATGCCATACAAGGATCGTGCATTTTTTGCGAACCCCCCCAGGTTAGATGAAAAATTTGCTGAAGGTCAAATGTTTGAATCCAAAGCCAAACTAAAATCAGAACTTGCTGATTTTCACCTACCCCGAAACACAGAGTTGGAAGTGCTAAACAGCAGCAAAACTAAGTATAGAGTTAAATGTAAATCTTCTAAATGCCAATGGAAATTGTATGCAATTGTATGTCCAACTGGTGCATGGACAATTTCCACCAACCCGTTTATCCACACATGTTTTGGAAGTGCTGAAAGGTTGGATAGTCATCAAATGACTGCCAGAGTAATTGCTGATATTATTAAACCGGCTTTGAAAGATGATCTGGAGATGAGCATTAAAGGGGTCAAGCATATGGTTAAAGTTAAATTTGGGTCAGTAACGCCCTCGTATAACAAGTTGTGGAGAGGTAGGGAACTTGCAATTGCCGACTTGTTTGGGAGCTGGGAGAAGTCTTACGAGATGCTGCCATCGTTGTTGGGTGCCATCAAAGCATCTAATCCAGGTACACAGTACCTAATAGAACATGGACCATCAGAAGATTATAATATCAATATTTTCAACCGGGTTGCATGGGCATATGGGCCATGCATTGAAGCATGGCCTCATCTTCGACCCGTTATCAGTGTTGATGCCGGGTTCTTATCCGGAAGATACAAGGGTAAACTTTTTATGGCTTGTGCTTACGATGCAGAGCAACAACTCTTGCCACTTGCATTTGTAATTTGTGAAAAAGAGTCTATAGAAAATTGGGGTTGGTTTATGAATTGGCTGCGTATCAATGTTGTCGGGCCAGGAAGAATCTGCGTTATCTCGGACCAGCACCTTGGTATACGAGGGGTGTTTGAGGCTCCTAATCTGGGATGGTGTGAGGAAAACGGTGAAGCTGTCCACCGACTGTGTTCACAGCATATTTGTGAAAATATCTGGAAAAAATATCCTCAAAAGTGGATCAAAACTGTATTCAAAAAATATGTTGAGAAGAAAAAAATCTGGAGATTTGAAGAGGGGATGGAAAGAATTAGGCAAAGAGATGCAGACGTATATGACTACATTATGAAATTTGGTAAACGGCTCCGCAACTCTGATGCAGAGCCTTTGGCTCTGCATAAGTGGGCACAGGCGCATAACGGAGAGCTCAATCGATGGGGTATAATGACAACTAATAGTTATGAGGTACTAAATAGTGTCTTTAGGATTGCTAGACAACTACCTGTGTGTGCAATTGTTGAAAAGACTTACTACAAGTGCGTCGATTGGTTTGTACAACGAAGGGAGGCAGCAATTGGTTGGGAGGCAACGGGATTGGATTTTTCATTGAACATTACAAAGCTATTACATCGTCGTAACGAGAAAGCAAGGAAACATGATGTAAGACCGATGTATTATGGCCACAACAACTATGAGGTTATTGATAGAAATGGAATTCTCGAGACAGTAAGTCAATAATTCGATAAATCTAATTATTTACTTTCACGTAATACATTTGATGTAAATATGATTTTTTAATTGAAGGGTGTTCGGGGCGAGGTGAAGTACGATGTTACCTTCCCTGCAGAAGGAATGCCTATATGTGTGTGTCGGAGACCTCAATTAACAGGAATCCCATGTAACCATGTTCTGGCAGTTTGTTTCGTTAGGAGGCTAAATCCTAACGACTATGTTAACCCATATTACAGCTTACAAAATTATATAAATACTTGGTCTGGTCGTTTCTATGGATTTGGAAATAAAAGGAATTGGCCATTAGTTGATGGCCCCATTATAAGGCCAGATCCGGATAAGGAAAAAATAAATAAGGGTAGGAGAAAACACAAGCGAAGAATTATGACTATGGACAAAATGGAGGCCCCTGCCAGGAGGCGTAATGCTCAACAACACAATCAAGAGTCAACTACAGCAAGACGTTCGGGTATAACAATTTAAAAATTCAAAATACAATTCCGTTTATTTCCAATCAAATTTGAACTAAGTTGTACTCATTTTGTAACAGGTGCATCGACTCGCTAAACTCGTAGGATTTAGGGATTTCTAAGTTTATGCATTATGTTGAACTAAGTTGTACTCATTTTATTTGAACTAAGTTCTATTTATGTTGTATTCTAAGATTTTATGTTGTATTCTAAGATTTTATGTTGTATTCTAAGAATTTATGTTGTATTCGAAGAATTTATGTTGTATTCTAAGAATTTTATGTTGTATTCTAAGAATTTATGTTGTAATTTTTATTGTATTCTAAGATTTATCTTTGACATTTTTAATCAAGAAATTATGCTTCGGTGGTACATACATGAATTTCAAATATGATTCAAATAAGCATAATTTAAACAACACATTTAGCCATGCTACAAAAATTCAAATAAACATAATTTAAAGGATAATTAAAGGTAGTCCAATTAAAGCTACAATAGTCCATTTAACATTACAGATAACATACATATAATAATGGATACAATCTAACATTAATCTTCAGGTACCTCTGCAAAAAAAAAATTAAAAGGTATCATGCATTAATCAATAAATAATGGATCCAATCAAAAATTTAAAAGGTATCATGCTTAACAGAGGCACTTACTCAGTCGAAACATGTTAACGCCTTCGTCGGCGCTGTCGATTAGGTCCAAGGGCGTCAGTCCCGGGAGTGTAATGCCCAGGAGGCTGCCTTGTACGGACTCCAAGAGGTGGATCTGAAGTGGATGGAGCATAATCGCCTGTAAGATTTCCCGGATCTCCAGTGGATGGTCCCATCATACTAAAGTCTCCCGTTAGTTCATTGAGCATGAACTCAGATATAGATCCAGGCTCCGTGCCGCTCATGAAGTTGTCCCACGTCGGGGGAGGCTCTGAAGTTGTAGGACGACGATAATGCTGATCAGGGATATCATCATCCAAATTGATCATGTCCAAGTCCGTAGGGATCTCAGCACTGTCGAGTATGCCTCGGAAGATGTGGATCTGATCAATATCCTCCATAATGTCACGAGCATTCTCGAGCATTATCTTGCCATATGCTATTTGTCCCGGGGTCCTTACCATGTCTATTGCCTGCATAGTGAATTGTATCTCTCGAGAAATCTGCATAATACATTTCGAACTGTGACACATTGCACATTAATATTAAAAAATCTAGTTTGATTGAAAAAAAAAATAATGTACGAACCACACGAGAATGCCTATGACCATGAGGAACGTATGCCAGTGTTGCAACATCTCCTGTCCGCGGGGGAGCCTGACGCCGTAGAGCTTCCGGATTGTTATCTGATAGATACACTGATCTCATACCACGTGCGTTGAACCAATGCATGTACATATGATGCCTACTCATGTCATATGGTCTCCGCTCTCCAATTAATACTGCAGGCTTCTCGATGTACTCACTAAGAGTCATCCCCCAACAACCATCCCTTGTTGAATTGCCATCGTGATACCACGTCTTTCGTAAATAACTGATCTCATCCCATGGTAGAGGAGGAGGAGGCGGGACCTCTTGGTGCTTACCAAACTGGCGCATGACTCTATCCGCATGCTGAAACTCCACCATCCAAAAATGGATCACGTAACCGCATCTCATCCAATACCTCTTTTGTCGTCGGACATGTCGAGGTAACTTATCATAGTAATCAACGTATGGTTGCCAGTTAACTGTCTCATCAGCTAGTCTATCGAAGTTATCTCTATACGTGGCTGTACCACCTGCCAAAAAAAAATATAAATTTAAAAAACCAATTATAAATCTATCGAAGTTATCTCGAATTATAAATCTTTTTACCTAAGTGAGGGTTCTCTGGCCACAAATGTCGAGTGGTCCACTTCACACCGAAAGCATTCCTCGTATCCTCATCGGCACCACCGAAGGGAGGTGGGTCTGATCGGGGTATAGGCCGACCAATAGCAAATCGAGTCCATGACCAAATCTGTAACAACAACATCGGACCCGCTATCGTGTCTGCCCCCGCGTGGCAAGCACGTGACAACTCTCGATAGAGATGTGCAAGTACAGCACCTCCCCAATTGTATTCTCGTGGAGTCTCTAGATCAGTGATGAATTGCAAGTACATCGCAGGGACTCCATCCGCACTTGAATCTGGAAACATAACCGACCCGAATAAATCCATACAAAATCCTCGAGTGTACCGTGCAACTATCTCATCGTTGTGCCAATCTTCTAACTCAAAACTAAATTGCGCCCGCAACCATTTTAGTCTAAGCGCATAAGCAGAGACGGACAATCGTTCTTTCGATGTGTTAGGATTATAAATCCTATATTTATATGGCATTGTCTGATGGAGGTGATTGTAAAAATCTGCCGGATCAGCCCCTAGATCAAACTCTAAGTATGGGTCCCAATCAGTATCGCTGGTGCCAGTAATCGCGTCACCTGCAAATTAAAAGAATTATACAATTAACAATTTATTTTTTATAAATAGGTAATTAAATTAACCGATAAACAACTCATGATTATTAATTACCCTTAGTCGATAAGCCCCATAGACATGCAACATCTTCCAACGTCACTGTCACCTCACCGACAGGTAGATGAAATGTATTGGTCTCCGGCCTCCACCTCTCAACCAGAGCAGTAATCAAATACGGATCAATCTTTCAATCATTAAGGCGAGCAATTTGATACAACCCTAACCTCTTCAGAGCACCGTCCATCCGACCGTTGTAAGCAATACTAGTCTGATGTGAATTTACCTGCAATGAAGAGGTAGGCTGCCAAAAAAAATTAAAACATTATAAACCCTTCAAATACTTCAAGAAATATTTATTTGCAACAAATAATTAATAAATATAATCAAAATTACCATATCACGAACTTGCCATGCCCTGTGGTTCTGTGGTGCTAATTTCAACAACTCTGGATAATCCGGATTATCCATTGACTCTGTTAGAAAATTTGATAAACAAATATTTTTTCAACTGATGAGAGTCATCACACATAAATATATAAACAAATATTTTTTCAAGCATATGGCTACAATAATGAAAATTGAACTATATGTAAACAACATATCATCTAATTTTGATTTTAAAAATAAACTTAATGAACAATTAATTACACAAATTTATACTACATATTACTAATTTTACACATTTATAATTTTATCTAATTTTAAACTTCATGAGAATCATCACACATTTATCTAATTTTACAAAAATTATAATACATATTACTAAAAAGTTACATTAAACTACATGAACACTTAATTACACAAAATTATACTACATATATACTAAATTACACTAAATTAACATCAAATAAATTCTAAATTAACACTACATCACTACATTACACTAAATTAACATCAAATGAACTCTAAATTACACTACATTACCACTAAATTACTAAATATACTCCAAATCAACACTAAATTACACCAAATACTAATTTAACACTACATTTCCCAAAAACAATCTAAATATACTAAACAAACTAAATTAAATTAGTTATTCATTTTAATTCGGCTAAAATAAAAAATTATAAAAAAATAGATATTTACCTCGTCAAAATCGTAGATCCGAAGAGTTTCTAACTCTCTTAGATGATCCAGAAATTTTAAAACAATTGGATTCTAAAATGGTTGAGTAAATTGAGAGGATAAAAGAAAAAAAAAAAAACAAGAAGAGTTCGAAGAGGAAACGAAGGAGAAGAAAGGGAGAGACAAAGATGGAGTTCTGGACCTCTCGGGTTCGAAATTTGGAGATCAAGCCTCCACCGGTCCTAGGGATCGGTGGAGGGAAAGATGGGATTTTCTGTGGCAAGGGGTGCAGGCTGCACCCGTATGGTGCAAAACAGGCTCCACCGATCCCCAGGATCGGTGTAGGTTGGGTTTTTTTGGCTACACCGGTCCCTAGGATCGGTGGAGGCTAAATTTCGAAAATCCCAAATCCAGAGGCTTGTTCCGTTGATTTAGTTTACAGTAATTCTATTTAAAAAAAAAACCTTCACATATAGTACCCCACAATATTTTTCCTTTTTCATGTTACAAAGTTTGTGCAAATTGCACTATCCTTCCTACTGAAATTTTCAATTCTAACCCACTCTTTACTAAAATTTGAACTAAAGCCTCCCCAATGGAGAGAGATCTGCCGTTTTGAGAGTCCGTATGCAAACCCTAGATTCTCGCCCCCACCCCCCCGCGCCCCACCCCAACTCCGCCTCCGCCCTCTCAGCACCGCCAGCTCCGCCTCACCCGCCAGCTCCGCCTATCCCTAGCTCCTCGCCCCCACCCCCCCTCCGTCTGCTCCGCCTCAGCTCCCTCCACACCGCCAGCTCCGCTTCCTTGCCGCTTGGTCGCCTACACCCGCCTCCTGGTCCCGCCTCTTCCCCTTTTCGCCCCTTCGATCCGCCTCCTTGCTGCTGGCACCGTCGCCTCTGTGCTACTTGCTCCGCCGCTTCGTCTGCCGCTTGGCCTCCAGACGCGATGGCGCTACTGTAGTACTCCTTTTTATTTACCTTATGTAAACTAGGAAATAAATGTTTAGTTTTCGTGATGATGATGTTGTGTGTTTGTTTTGTGCTGCTTTCCGCCTCTTCATCTGTCTTTCAGAACTCTTTAGAGGTGACTGTCCTGGACTGGTTTGTTCACAGTCTGGTTTGATTCAGTGCCTTCGCGGTTGATGGGTGACTGTCCCGGTTCGGTCGATTCACTTCCCGGTCTGGTTGGATTCAGTGCTTTCTCAGCTGTGATATGCGTACAGAGGAAACCATCACTAGGCCCATATCAACTCTACTCAAGCAGGATGATCAATTAGCGTCCCCTGGATGCTCATACCCCTGTGCGTTTATAGTTCTGTTTTAGCTGTATACTTTTCACGGACACTAGTGGTCTAATCTTATGTAACAGCTACTTCTTCTATCAATGCAATTGCCTACGGGCTTTCAACCAAAAAAAAAAAAAAAAAAGCCTCCCCAATGAAATATATTTGTCACTATATATAATTAGTCCGTAGGTTCAGTGCCTAGATCTTACAAAATATTGTTGAGTAGAAGTGAGCATTTCTTTACATACAAAACATGCATGCATGTGCTTTATAGAATCCGTATCCTCTCATATACCTGAGGGTACAACTACAAATGAACGGTTTGGATTTAATTACAGTCGGGTCAAAGAAAATTCGGTATCTATTATAGACATAGGAGATTTGTTTTGAAATTCGTGCAAGAGTTAAAGAACGATCTAGATTGTCTAAGATCACCCTCAGGTAACATGAGGGGATACGATATTCATTCCTTATAACTATGTCAACATTTATTGCGACATTGATTAAACAAAAAAAACAAAAATCATTGCGGCACTTCTTTAGAAGGACATCTTTGTAAATATATATCAATTGGAAAATATAATTAGGTGCTATCTATGTTATACTCCGATACTTGTCCTGTACTCGTATCGTATCAGTATCGTATCGGTATTCAATACTTGTATTGTCGTATGAAAATTTATCATCGTATTGGTAATATTCTGATTTGTAATCCAATACTCGTATCCGTAGTCCGGTTCTTTACATTATTGTCTCAATTTTTGACTATTAATTTTTTTATTTAGCGCTGGTTCAAATAGTAATTATTCTGATTATCTGAGTGCGAACTCATATATAGGATAAACACTGAAAACCCCTTCTTATTGAATTCTCAGACTTTGATCTTTTCAATATTACTTTTTTCCGGTTCAATTCTAGTTAAAGGTCCAAAAATTATCCAAACTATCTTGCATTAAATTTTATATTATCTAATCTTGATATTCATCTTATAACTTGGCCTTAATACCCTTATCCGACCAATTAATGACCTGTAAGCAAATGGATCGGATATGGGTTCAATTTTTTGACCCGATACAGGTCGGGTCACTGATTGACCCAACACGACCCATTTATTTTTTTTCCTATTTTATTTGGATATATTAATAATTTTTCAGTATTAATTTAATGTATTATTTTCAGTTGGGAAGCACAAATATGTTGTCATTGGAGCTTGAACTTGAGGAGACGTCCTCAAGTATGAAAGACTTGAACTTGAAATTCATATCTCGAACAGTGACCTGTCCGGATCGGGTTGGATTCATATCTCGATACGTGTTGGGTCGAGTCGGGCCGGTTTTATTAAAAAAAATATAATATTGATCTTATCCGAACAAGATCAACCCATTAACACCCCTGTGTACATAGTTCATGTATAATTTAATTTTATTAATTAGTTAGTTTTAGTATTTATCTTAACTAACTTAAAGTTTGTCGGAGCATTGTTGAATTACATGGAAGTTACCAAAAGTTGCTCGAAATTAAAAGGTAGATAATTTATATTGTTAACTGGTCAAATAATTGACAGTAATATATCAGGATCAGGTCCACTTATTAATAATGATTAATGTAAATATTTTTCTTTAATAAATTGTTGTTAGTTGATACATTGGACCTTTTGATTCTTTGTTTTTTAAAAGCTTCAAAGGTGTTTTTGCCACATTTTTACCCATTATAGTATCGACTTCACATTCAGTGAATTATTTATAGTTTATACTCTGTGGCACCGAGTTTTTGCATTTCTGAAATAGGGTCAAATTAAAAAAAGTGTCAATTATTGTATATTTGTGAGGTTCCTATGAATCCACACTTATTTGTTATTTAAAATCCTCATTTTAAAGTTTGCTTGAACAATGAAAAAGTTTAATTCCACCGACTTTCTTCTAGAAAAGAACAAGAAAAATAAAGGAAGAGCAATGAGGTGCATTAAATACATGGAACCCAGAGAACCCAATAGATTCTGGTATGTCTGCTGTTTCAAGTTTCAACCAAGCAAGAGTCAAAGCTATGCTTGTAACTCCATGTGATGATCCCTAGCTACCTGTTCCACTTTTGGTTTTTAAAATCATTTTCTATGATTAAATAATTCTGGGTTTGAAATGAGAAGCATGAGGCCATGCTGGGTACAATCTTAGCAGCTGGGCCTTAGATTGCCACCTTCATATTTTAATTTTATCTTGTTGCGCTTCCCTATACTCTTGGATCATTATCTCTAGGTGCAGTGTGTGTGTGGATGTCAACAGTTTGCTGTCCTATGCTCTGTTTTTCCTTTAAATAACATACGATGCTTCTTCAGAAACATCCTGCAATTTATTTTTCTCTGGCTTGCAGAGCTAAAAAGTAAATGATTAAATTCCCTGTCATGTTGAGCTCTTGTTACGCTGCATCATATATACTTAACCATGCATCTGAGTTTTACTCTTCCAGGTACTACAATCTCAGAAATTGTTCTTTCACCTTTAATTTAGGTTGACATCTATTTTAATTCTAATTTAAAGAGCTATATATAGATGTTTGCTTTTCAAATTCATCCGTGGCATCCAAGCCCAAAACAGTGTAACACATATGGTAGTTTTGGCTTCTTACATAGTTACATTGAATAATTTTTGATATAATATATAATCTTAATGTACCAGTAATTTGACTCCTGTATTATATACATTTGTTGGGTAAAGATTTTAACAGATCAGTTTTAGCTTCATGCAGCGCACATACTATAGAATCAATACAACGATTTATATGGTTAGTGGGCTGCATGAAGCCAAAACTGCTCTGTTAAAACCCAGATTGTTTTACTGTGTTATTAACTTATTATACATGTTTGTTTACAGACTTTGAAAGTGCTTAGGGGCATTAATTAATTAAGCAGGGAGCAGGCACAGTATAAAATAGGGAACACCGAACATGTATGTGTACTCGTGTGAAATAAAGAGAGGAATATATGGCATCATATCATATCTGTATCTAGGTCACCACCTGCAAATGCAGAAATGGCAGCCACGGTCTGTTATGGAAAGGAGGACCTCCCCATCTTTCCACAGCTGTGTGGCCTGTGTTCACCTGACACCTCCCACTCGTGTCATTCTTTGTATTTATTTCCTCTACCTCCATTTAGTCAATGAAGATTAAATAGCGGACTCCAAATGTTGGATTCTATTATATCAATGCAAATTGTACCGTTGAGATGTTTTGTGTTTCAATTGTATCTCATCCTCTCTCTTTCTTCTTCAACCGATGTATGTCAACACAAAATTTAATAATATTTCATTTCGTTTGTACAAGATCAAGAGGCCTAACAATATATGTCATTATCATGATTCATTCACTTATAGATTATAGATTTTGTGTATGAAATGAATTATAAAATTTTACTGAAAAAAATTAGATCCATAATTCAAATTCATTAAAACTATCCTTACTAAAAAAAATCGGTACTTTATGACATTAAAACTATCCTCTAAATATATACAATTCAAAAAATATAACAGACTTAGTTTAGTAGCAAAAGTCCCATCTCTCTACGGAGAGGTCAAAATTGATCCAACTAACCTTATAATAATTGAAATTCAATAATTATTTACTAGACTCATAGAACAGACAACGACGTTAGACCAACTTAGTTGGTCTACATATATCATTCATGGATCTTTTACCAATTTGTGGTGCAGCCATGTGTTAATTGGAGGTGGTTATTTTAGTGGGCTGTTTGGTTTAATTTGGAATGTTTTTAGGACCTCAGAAAAAATAGGTTTCTCTTTTTGTGATGTAGGAGGTGGTTTTATAGGAGCAGAGGTACAATATGTCTTCTGGGCATAGGCATCATGCAATGGAAGGATTTCGCATTTCGCTTGATTTTTATAATTCAATGATCTTAATCTGGAGTTATTGATGGGAGAATGTAGTTGATTGGAGATATAGGCTGGAGATTAGTGGTAGCTAGGTTTTTTTTTTTTCCCTCTATGACGAGGTTTTAGTTGTTATTCAGTTCGAAGAAATGTTATTTATCTAGTGACAAGGAAAAAAAAATTATGTAAGGAGTTGCATGTTTCAAATCTAAATGGGGCATATTTTGTGGACATTAAACAGCAGAGTATTTGACCTCTAACTTTTACTCCAAAAGAATTAAATATTATTCGATTTAGATTTCATTCATGCAAGCTACACAATTGAGATTCATATATATATGTCAAGTCGATTTATGTTGTGAAACGAGGACCATGAGTGATTTTGATATATTTTGTCAATGATTGATGATTTATTAATTGAATAAGATAATAATTTTTCTCTAATAAATTACATGATAAAAATTAAATATGTTGTCTTCAATGATATATAGAATGAATTTCAGAGAAAGGACTAGTCAAATAACTTATAAATGTTTTTGTGCATAACATTATTAGTTAAAAATATAATACTAATTATAATTTATATAAAAGTAAACCCTCAACCTTTTTAAATAAAAATAATACAAATCGTCCATGTGGAACAGTTAAATAATAAAACATAAACAATTCAAAAGTAAACATGAGTTTATAATAAATCCTACTGACATAGATAATGGACTGAGATGTATATAATAAATGTAGAGCAAATTTAGAGTGTGATGTGTTTACTAAGAGGGATTGGTAAGTACAATTTTAAAAGTCTATTGTATTTTCTTCAAACGACGAATTCAAATCGTTGAAATCTATCTACTTCATTAGTGATGGATGTACATGATTTTTTTTTTAAGTTTTGAATTCATTTAGTACAAAGTCAAGCAATAAAAAAAAATTCACACCCTAGTTTTGCTCAATTTTAAAGTTATTTATTACGTCAGTAATTTAGCAAATTCTTATATTAATTTTTGAACATTTGATGAAATGGAAGAATTTTTTTTTCACTTATACAGATAAAGATGTTCATATCACTTGTAAAAAAATTATGTAACCCTTTCAAACAAATTTTTTATTTGACATGATTACTAAATTAACAAGTACTTTATATTCCTGCTTAATTAAGTCTTAGTTACCACAAGATTAGATTTAATAAATTTTGTATAAGAGTACATTTGAAGAAATTACATTGCTTTCTTGCATTTCATCAAATGAAGTCGAGTAGCATCAACTAATTTTATATAACTTTTTGAGGGATAATGATCTTGTTCGTTTTGAGATACTTTATTATATATAAACCTGTACATAATTTATATATATGTTTGTGTCTTCGTCGTGCTTTTATTTTTTAATTTTCAAATAACATGATTTCTATAACTTGTATTTCAAAATAAATTAGATGTGATCTATATTATGTCTTTTATGTGCACATAAAAAACTATCACTTGTCATTTTGTTTTATGTGAATTATTAAGTTGAAAAATCAACGTTCAGAAATTATCCATATCAGTATATTTTTGCAAATTCTTGATAACAATCAAAATAAAGTTGAAATTTCATAATTTTTTATCTGTGCATGGAGAATATAATATGAGGAGGGATCCACTACTTACAACATTTGTAAGTTACAACATCTTACAACAATTCAGTTTTGTGATTTTTAAAATCCAAACCGTTCAACATGATATCTATATTAAAATGTGCTTGGAGATCAAATTTTACATTTTTTAATTTGTTTAATATTTATTAAGTATTTTACAAGACTTTTTTTTTTTCAGTGATACAAAATTGTCTTAAAACAACGTTTTTGTAAAATACTTAATAAATAGTAAAAAAATAAAAAAAATGTAAAATTTGATCTCCAAGCATATTTTAATATAGAGATCACGTTGAACAGTTTGAATCGACAATTTGAACTTTGAAAATCGCAAAACTCAATTATTGTAAGATGTTATAACTTAAAAATGTTGTAAGTGGATCCCTCCTCATATAGTATATATAAATCATATTTAACAGTTTTATTTTGACTTTTAATTTTTAAATTATCAAAGTTAAAAAATAAAAACATAATAAAAGCACAACAAATAGAGATATTTGAACTCTCGTGAAATAATCGTTGGATGATAATGTGCAGGCCTGATGATTTTTCAATTTGATAAAAATAAATACATCCGCTAATTAATAGATTCGCGCGATTTGCGTGATAATCAACCCAATATACAGCAATGGAGGGATGGACGAGCCGAATTTTTTTTACCCAGTCCGCCCACCAAATTGGGCTGGTGCGCGGACTGGGGAAGCACACCGCTTGGTACGCAGACTGGAGAGGCGCATCAAAATTAATTTTTTTATTATTTTTTTTTGTGCGCACCCTCAGTAAGCGCACTAATTTTTTTTCTTTTTAGTTTTGTTCTGAATTGTTTGAAATTTTTAGACTAATTTTTTTTTTGTTCTGCGTATAATTTGTAGTATAAAACGTTGATCGAATTGTGCATATAATTTGTAGCAATTTGCTCACCAACTTACTTAATACAAAACGCTGCTCAGATTGTACGTATAATTTGTTGTAGTAATTTTTAGCGGTGTTGTAAAAAACGTCCGTTTAGGCCAATTAATCGGCCGATTAGTCGTTGGCGGTGATCAAACCGTCACGGATTTTTCCAATTAATCGACCGATTATGGCCAATTATTCCTGATTATTCCCGATTATTCTCGATTAATCACTTGGCGATACCTTGTCCGTCCAATAACCGTATACCGTTATTTACAACACTGATTTTTAGTTCAAATTTAATTCAAAATTTTATTTGTTAAACAAGTGCATTTTATTTTCCACAATTTCACCGTCAAATGTTATGTGAACATATAATTATAAATACTACAGAACAAAATAGAATAGAACAGAAAAAAAAAAATTAGTCCAAAAATTTCAAACAATTTAGAACAGAACTAAAAATAAATAAAAAATTTGGTGCGCACCAAAAAAAAAAAATAATAATAATAATTTGGTGCACCTCCCCAGTTCGCGCACCAAATTGCTGGTGCGCGAACTGAGTCCCCGTGAGTCGTATGAATGGAAAAAAATAGTAACCAGTGGGATTCATTTAATTTCTATTTTTTTCGGTGGTAACTAAAAAAATTTCGGATGGACGAGTGGATAGCAGGATAGGGTGGTCCAAGGACGTCACCTCAAAATATATCAAATCTTTTCTTGATTTACGTTCATTCAAATATTTTGTTTTTACTTTCTCTACAATTGGTTTCACTGCTTGAGATCTTTTTTGGTTTAATAAGAAATATGTTGGAATACATATGGACAAACAGGAATGGGACGGAAGTCAGCATACACTGTTTTTTCTGTGCATGTTCACCTGTTCTTAACTAGGGGTGTCAATGGTACCTTTTAGCCGTTTATCCGATCCGTATCGTATTTGATAAATCGAATATAAATAAGATTCTTTTTTTCATTAACTTATTGAATATGAGTATGAATTTTTGTTTGTTAACTAAATGAGTAAGGGTATAGGTAATGACCAGAGGTGGATTCACTTTAATTGAATGGGGGTCAATTGACCCCATTCATTTTGAATTTTTTTATAGTTATACATGATTTTCTATATAGTTCAGAGCAAAATGCTATGGGTGCTATAAAATTGACCCCCATTCGCAGTTTAAAAATTTTATATGATTGACCCCATTCGTATTTGACCCCCATAGTTTGAAAGTCTGGCTTCGCCCCTGGTAATGACTATTTTGTACCTGTTACCCTATAGGGTAATTATAAAATCTAAATATTTTGTACCTGTTACCCTATATGGTAATTATAGGGTAATGATTATTTTGTACTTGTTACCCTATAGGGTAATTATAAGGTAATTCAATTTCCAACCCAACTAAATATGTATTCGTGTTTTTGAATTTTCTTCTTTTATAATAAACAATTTAGTTGGAATTGATTGCACATTTATTTTTATTTTTTATTAGAAATGTAATTACATATGTGTGAAATGAATGAGTTTTTGATGTTTAATTTGTAAAATATAATAAAACTAATTATTATATGGCAAATTCTTCTATGCACCTAAGGACCTATTTGTAAAATGAGCATATTTTCATTTGCAAAGTTCAAACAGTCGATCCGACCGTTCAACATTATCTCCATATTAAAATATACTTGGAGGTCAAATTTTACATTTTTTTGAATTTTTTTACTATTTATTAAGATGGGTACAAAATTCAATGGTCTGAATTTGACTAGTTTTGTAAAATACTTAATAAATAGTAAAAAAATTCAAAAAAATGTAAAATTTGACCTCCAAGTACATTTTAATATGGAGATAATGTTGAACGGTCGGATCGACTGTTTGAACTTTAAAAATGAAAATATGCTCATTTTACAAATAGGTCCTTAGGTGCATAGAAGCATCCCTCTTATTATATTAGTATTATTCATTATTAACGGGTAATATTAATGGGTAAAGGTATAGGGTAAGGTCAATTTTTAATGGGTACAAGTAGGGTATAGGTAAAGTTAATTTTAATAGGTATGAGTATGAAAATGCCTCTACCGGACCGTACCGTACCCATTGACTTAACCATGGGACTTGCCAATTGTATCTTCGTACAAATTTGCACATATAAATGATTACCAAATTTAACTAGAGAAATTTGTGTATATATCAGTGCCGTAAAAAAATGGTCGTTTAGCCCGACTAATCGGCTGTTTAGTCATTAGCGATGACCCAACCGTTACGAATCGTTCATTTTCCATTTATACAACCAAATAGTTGATCGTTTTTATTATTCTTTTTTCAGTATTTATCTGTTATATGTTTTATACTTTGTCTTGTCTTATCTGAGTTTTTCTAAATAATAATTTCATAAAATTTTATTAGTTAATAATGAAACTAATTTAAAATAAGTTTATTTGATAAGTTTGATGAGTTATATTAATCATTTTTAATAATTACAAATATATGCACATAACTTTAATGAAATCAAAAAATTATCCGCAAAATTCGGATTAATCGGCTGCATATCGATTAATCACTTAACAGTAGCTCGTCCGTCTGACGAGCACATACCGTTATTTACAACACTTATATCATAGACAAATTCGGATCTCCGGTACCGCACATACAATTACTAAATCCTGACCATTCTTTAATTGTGGATCTTCAATCGCTTGGCTGTGCATTTGCCACTTCATGTTGTACTCAGTTCGGTATCTGAGATGATACGACCTGCTTCTTGGCTTATTTTTTGGGTTTAGTTTTGAACTTCTCATATATACGAGAATCAATCTTTGATTTAATAGTTATGATCACGCTTTTCACGTAAATAATTGTATTTTCAAAATTATGTCAGGGGATTTTTATAATATCTCCATTCTTATATTAAGTACGTTGATGTTTTGATCCACAAACAATTGTGATTGAAAAATGAAATTTCGGATTGAATATTAGCCCTCTAATCAAATATTCAGCATTTTTTTTATTTTATGTATCTTTTTTATGTTATTTTACCTGTAAAAATCTAAATTTATTTAGACACGTACTTGTTAGATGTAGATATCTTGATTTCCCTATTTTTTTTTTAAACTTACCTAAACCACCTTATTTGTATTTTATAGTGTTTTTCTAAAATTAGACTATTTATGACCATTATTTTGGTCCTTATTGTACAAGGTGCTAAATTACCGCCATAGCGTTTATCATCCTAAACACTAAGCGACGCTATAGTGGCCGATATGAATGCTATTTAATTAAACTTTTAATTCAAGTTGAAGAAGTGAAGATACCTCGTTGTATTGTTTTAAGAGCCGAAATTTTTATTTATAACATACTTAAAAAAAATAAACCAAATAACCATCGTTCTCTGGAATTTAGATTTTCACCACGGCCGCACCGGCATTCTGCGGACTCATTTCAGCGGGACCGCAGAATACCGATGCGGACTCTTAAATGGGTCCGCACGGGCATTGTGCGGACCCAGGGTGTTTTATCGAGGCACCACGTGCATTTTTTTGTGTGTGTTTTATCGAGGCACCACGTGCATCATACAATTTTTTTGATTTTTTTAATACTATATTATGAATCCATGAGTTTTGACCATGAGCTTTGACCCCTTTTATTTCATATCTTAGGCACCCCATTTATAAGCTTTGCATATGTATCGAGGCACCCAATTTATGAGATATCTCGGAGTTTTGAAAAAAAAAAAAGGGTCCGCAGAACGCCTGTGCGGTCTCCAGCATTTGGGTCCGTATAATGCCAGTGCGGCCGTGGTGAAAATCTAAATTCCAGGGACGATGGTTATTTGGTTTTTTTTTTTTTAAGTATGTTATAAATAAAAATTTCGGGTTTTAAGAGTTATATTGCACACAAGGCACATGATCACACATATGACATATCTCTTTCAAATGATGATAGAGAAATATGACACGTGATTCATTTGACCAAGATAGATGATTAGAGAGAAATAAGAATATTGGATGGATGAAAACATAGATGATGTGAATCGAAAGTTTAGAGACTTAAATCTCTCTTTGAATAGAGAGCCATTGTTCTTTAATTATATATGATTGATATTTGACCTTAGATTGACCTCCTTGACAGAGAGAAAATTGCCACGTGGCATCTTTCGTATGATGGATGATCTCAAGTAACCAAAGACATTACTATAGATCTTAAAGAATGTCATTTTGGATCCCTTTTTTCTCTCAAAAAAATTATGTCATTTTGGGGTGCTCTACTTTTAAATCTGTTCCATTTACTTTGGCGTCTTCGCCGGCGCGCTGTACCTAGTTCGGCTATTCCTTTTTCCTTATTCATTGTAGTATATATATATATAGTGTATGGTACGGTTTTTTAAGTTTTTATAAAGCTTGCATTATTCTCTGTATGGTTGTTGAATAACACAATGTATTTTAATAATATTATCAGGGCATCCACATGATCTAGCTAGCTAGTTAACCAATTCTTGTTGCCTCTTTGTCTCTTTGATTTAGAAGGACAACTAGAGTAATATCATATTGAAAAATCACTGATACTTCATACTTTCTACCTATGAACAAGTTTCAGAAGTAAAATACATATAAAAAAAATATAAATTTAGGAAAATGTTCTGGTGCTACCTTTAATAATATCATCAATTCTACTATTTTGATTCGGCTGGTCTCTGTGATAAATTATTCAAATAAACTGAGTTCGTAAGTAATTTAACAGAATCTTAACTTTCATGGGTTGAATTATCAAGCATGTTTATTATTTCATTGGATTGGAACTGGTTCAATTAAACCCGGGACGGAACAAAAAAATCACCATAGGAGAGCTGAATTTCATAAGAAATAAAGTTTAGTAAGAGATACTTATAATGAAGCATATTTGTTGTTTGAATTAAGCACATCATCATCAATAGATAGGCAACTATAGAATTCTTTTGAAAATGACAGAAAATACACATAAAATTTGCAATTTTTTTAGACCCATGCTATTAAGTTTTTTTATATTTGATCCCTTCGTTATTAATTATTATATTTACAAATAATAAATTGGTATATCAACTCCCGAAATTTTAATATAAAAGTTATACATTGTATCTATAAATGATTTACCTTTGTAAAACAAAAGAGAGAATCAGTTAGAAACACATTACCGTTGTTGAAGAAGACCATTCGAAAAATTACGGAGAATTTAAATGTCTTGAAATTAATTAACTCGATAAAGAAATTTCAGATATGAATTTTGGAAAATAATAAGTAGAACAAAATCGGACCGGATCGTTTTACATTATTTTTCTTAATAAAATTAATTTATATATACACACACACACATATATATTATAAATATAGTGAAAATTTCTAATTATATCATAATAGTTACTATAATTTTATAACAAACTTTGTTTAATAAAACCCCGCCGAATATGCAAATTAATTAAACTAGATTGTATGAGTTTTCTTTATCACGATCTAGTTAGTAATGAATTAAAAATATATATAATAATCATGACTATAATCATTGAATTGATAACCTAATGACAAAATCTGACCAACTCATGAACCCATTTACCTCCCCCTGAGATTTACATCTTCGGTTATATTTTGCAATGATTTGGCTAAAAAAAAAACATTTCCTCTACGGTTTTCTGTCCCTTTATATGACCCTCCCCTTGTAATCCATTTTCTATCAACACCTCTCTCTCTTCTCTCTTTCTCTCTCAGTATCTTTTTATTTAATTTTCTCTACCAATGGATCATGGACTGAACCCCCGAGACCTAAACCTCAACCTTGTGCTGGATCCGTCAGCCCGAACAGAACCGCTCCGGGTTTTCTCATGCAACTATTGCAATAGAAAGTTCCACACCTCACAAGCACTTGGAGGCCACCAAAATGCACACAAGTTGGAAAGGAGCCTTGCAAAGCGGAGCCGAGAGCTTGTACTTGCCATGAGTCGTGTCCAGACCGATCCAACCCATGCATTCATGGCTCATTTTGCTTCTACCGGGTATGGTTTTAACCATGCACTTGGTGGTGCAGTTGGAGTACAGTGGATTAGAGGGACGGAAGATAGAAGACGGCCGATTCCATGGTCGACCGGGGGATACGAAGGTTATAACGGGTATGTTGAATCAATGGTAGATGACAAAAATGAGCTGGTTGATGAAATAGATTTAAGTCTTAGGCTGTGATGTATAATTTTTAGTGTCATATTTTCTTCGTTTTCTCATCATTTCATGTAATATATTTATATATGTCTGTGTGACAATTAAAGCTATGCAAAGCTAGCTACATGTGGCAGGAGTTTTCTCATCATAAAACTTTGCAATTGCATACTTCGCAATTAATTTCAGATTATGAAACATGAAATATAACTGTTTCAGACATCTCTTCTATTTATACTTGAAGCAAACACAGTGATGCATCTACAAATTCTCTATAGTATGTCACTATTTCGTTCTTCCTTCTTATCATGAAATTGTTATGCTAATTAATTAATTTCTTTAGTATTGCACTAGTAACACTACTGATATATACTTGTAATTAATGTTTTTTTTTTGCGTCAATTAATTTACAATGAAGGTTCTTAATTATATATTGTGTATATGCTGTTGAATGCAATTATATTCTAATTAAGTTTCCTCAATATATTCGCGTGAATTTTTGGGAAATAGTCACTAAAAGTCCCAATAGCGAATATATATTAACAATACATGCATGAAGCTCTAGATCTCTTAATGTTAGTTTATATTTTCAACAGAAGATGAGAACAAACCACCATATATATATATATATATATATAGGACATGGCTACCGTGCTACGCGTAGCATAGAGCACTCCGTGCTACGGCTCACTTTTTGAGTTTTCAAAATCCTAACGGTCGATCCGAACCGTTCAACATGATCTCCATATTAATATGTACTTGCAAACCAAATTTTACATTTTTTAGAATTTTTTTACTATTTATTAAGCCACTTTGAAAAAACACTAATTTGTACACAACAGTAAAATCTGCTGGACCATTGGATCAGCGATTTTCAAAGTGGCTTAATAAATAGTACAAAAATTCTAAAAAATGTAAAATTTGGTTTGCAAGTACATATTAATATGGAGATCATGTTGAACGGTTCGGATCGACCGTTAGGATTTTGAAAACTCAAAAAATGAGCCGTAGCACGGTAGAGGCTCTATGCTACGCGTAGCATATTAGCCAAATCCTATATATATATATAGAGGCTGGCTACTATGCTTATATAAGCATATGCCCCCATATGCTTAAATGAGCATTTTTGCGTTTCCAATGTTCAAATGGTCGATCTGACCGTTTGATCTTGTTCTCCATATTAATATGTGCTTGGAGACTAAATTTTACATTTTTATGAATTTTTTTACTATTTATTAAGCCACTTTGAAAGTTTCTGATCTGGTGGTCCAGAATTTTGGAAACACTGTTTTTAATGTTCACCCAGATCAGCAATTTTCAAAGTGGCTTAATAAATAGTAAAAAAATTCAGAAAAATGTAAAATTTAGTCTCCAAGCACATATTAATATGGAGAACAAGATGAACGGTCGGATCGACCATTTGAACATTGGAAACGCAAAAATGAGTTATAAGCATATGGGGGCTTATGCTTATATAAGCATAGTAGCCAAGCTCATATATATATATATATATATATATATATATCTAGTGCGATCAATGGAGCAATAATTTATGCGTTATATGGTTTGTATATTCTTCTATACAGTCGAACATTAAGTTTCAATTGTAATTGGTTTCCTGATCAAAACACTTGATTGTTATTAATTTGTCATAGCATTAATTAAAGTCGATTATTTTCCAAAATTGAGTCAATAACATTCGGCTAAAAGGTGCCAATGAATATTATGTTTTTCTTTAATTAACTTTGTTATTATGAATATTATGGTAGAATATATTTGTACTATTCAATCTTTTTTTGGCATTCGATGAAATCGTTTGACATATTTAATTATGTGAATATGACTTATTCCGAGTCACATATACAACAACAAAATCCAACGTAATTAATTTTATTTTATTTTTATGTAACGTGTGGTATGGGAGCTAGAAAACTGGTGTCGCTGCCATGGATCACCACCACCGACTGCCACAATGACATCACTACCATCTCAGTCAATTCTGAGGAGGAACCGAGGAACCAACTCGATCTCCTATTCCATTTGGCTGCATCAAGAAACGACCAAAGGGAGGTTCCATCATCCCTCCTCCTCAACTCCACCAGTTGTACAACCGACCATATATCCGTAACCTGTCCAAATAGCTAAGCTAAAATATTATTGTTCTATTCTTTAATTTATTGAAATAAAGTTGGTGGTGGAACGCATGGACCACAACAAGAATAAGTGACTTTTTGTGAGGGTAAAAAGTGACTTTTCGCGACAGAGTACCGTCATAACTGTGCTTTTTCTATTCGCGACGGAGAACCGTCATAAATGCGCTTTTTTTCTCGTGATAAGTGCCTACTTTGTTGTTGTGGACTTTTTTTATCAAAGCTGATTGATGAATTGGCCAGTATGGCCGGTGTCTTTTATAGACGTACCATTGATCGATCATGAGCCTTCACCTCCTTTCACCGGCTGTGACCTTCTGGTCCATACTGTCCTTGGGATGCATCTTTAATAGAAAGTTTAGATCAGCATGGCATTAATTTATGGCTATCTCATACCAAAATCTCGACCCCTCTATCTGCCTCTGTGACTATGGCAGATGTCGATCAGGTGATATTATTGATAGGATGAAATGAAAACTTCATAAGATTGAAATTAGAAGATATTAAGTCCGTACAGAGATATTATTGATAGGATGAAATGTTGGTCGATCTTCACCAACTCAAGTTTACAATTTCAGCACAGGTATGAGAGGCACGTCTCAATCAATGGGATTGGAAGCGAGCATTCAGATAGGCCAGCGTCATTCTTTGGGCCTGGTCATAATTAACCCTATTCTGATCATTTATCAAGCAATCATTGGCCTTTATCTCATCAGTGATAGGAGAAACTGTTATTATTTTGAACTCATGAACAGTACCGTAGAATATTCGATCTCTGTCTTTTTTTTAGAAAGATAAGGTCCCATATTTTCCATTCCTCTCCAATGAGTTGGATCAGCCGATCATTAGGTCAAATGTCTGTTTTTTTATATTGAAGAGAAGTAAAGAACATGAAAACCAATTATTGCTCATGTTAAGTACCGTCATTTGTCATACAATTTCATAAACAATAACCTCTTTTTACGAAGAGAACTAAAATGGGCTTTCATCGGTATAGCAAAAAAGGCCCAAATTTAGAAGAAGCTAAAATAGGCTTACTTATCGTGATATTTTGACTAAAAACTTTCTTGCTAAAAATGGATAACTACTTCTATCATTTTTAGTATTTAACACATTCCCCTTGATAACCACTATCAAGATCTTAAAAAAAAAAATATTTAGCACATTCAGATAATACAAAGGAAAAGAACCGATCGATTCATCCTGTAAAGAAATGTGATCCTTTTACTAATTGAACATTCCTAATCAAGCTTTTTAGCATTTCTACAAATATAATACAAAGGAAAAGAACTCTGTACCAACGTACCAATGAACATCCAACGATACATATTTAGCACAATTCAATATAGTCAACGGTAAAAATGAAAACTGAAATACAAACCAGTAAACATCCGGTGATAGGTACACATTTAAGCACAAAATTTGAAAAACTCATACTTGCTGCATCAGAAATATGTTTATTGCAATTTAACAACAAGAAACATTCAAACATTTAAGCACATTTAAATATTACTTTGAAACTTAACAAGATATGACCCTTTGTATCTATTGCTTCAAAAAAAAAACATTAAGAATAATTAGTGCATTTTCAAGGATACCAAAATTCTTCCTCTCACCAAATATATATGGTTGTAAAAATAAATAAAAAACTGTAAGAACCCAAAACAATTTAAACAAATCTCTAAAGCGACATGTTGAATACATGAACAGTCAACCGAAAAGATGAATACACAATTAATAATTCAATACTACACTTGTACACCTTTTACATTCTAATAATTTTGGTAACATCAAAATTGTGTGTTTTAGCCGTAAGACCTGAAAAAATAACGTAAATATTTTCTTAACTGTCTGTTTTAGTTATAATTGTGTCAATCTATATCGAAAGTGTTCGGATTGTTTCAGATGACGAAAAGAAAAAAAGATCAGAAAAAAGAAAAATAAATGAAAAAGACCCGTGTCTTGTCTTTGCAACTAATAACTCACAAGGCTGGGAGTAATACGGAGAGCATTAGAGGAGAAAACACGAGAGAAAAGGAGGAGAACAAATTAACAGAGAAAATATCCCAAATTTACTGTTTCCGTCTGGTCTAGGCATCAAAGTGAATCAGTTATCCGTACCGATCATATAACGATCCGATGACATCAGACTTAAGTTAACCAAAGAATCTGATGAATTTGAAACGGAACCGAATCTCCTGCTCTCCTGTGGACAGGAATTTCTTACCCAAGGGGGTAGGTGATCCGATTCCATTTGAAACACTTGGGGTTGGAAATTTTCTACAAGTCAAGTTATTGGGCTGAAATTGATAGTTAATTTAAAGAATTAAATATATATGGATTAAGTCTTATTGGGCTGTATCAAAATATGCGCTCAAAATATCTGTTCTCTCTATAATCTGATCTGATCAGATAAGACATATCTGATTAGGTGCGTGCGAATGAATGGGTGCAAGAACTAGTGTATTAGTCTCTATATATATATATATATATATATATACGAGGAGGGCTCAAATGCTCCATTGCTTCATGCTCCAATCGTGCCCCAACATCTATATCTTCAAATGCAAAGTTCAAACAGATGATCCGAACCGATCAATATGATATCCATGTTAAAATATGATTGGAGACCAAATTTTATATTTTTTGGAATTTTTTTACTATTTTTTAAGATAGGTACAAAATCAGAAAATTCTGGTCCATCTAAAAATAATGATTTTGTACCTATCTTAAAAAATAGTAAAAAAATTCCAAAAGATATAAAATTTGGTCTCCAATCATATTTTAACATGGATATCATGTTGATCGGTTCGGATCATCTGTTTGAACTTTGCATTTGAAGATATAGATGTCGGGGCACGATTGGGGCATGAATCAATGGGGCATTTGAGCCCTCCTCTATATATATATATATATATATGAGGAGGGTTCCACTGCACCATTATTTGGTGCACCTAACGTGCACCCAAAACTCATATGGTGCATTTTCAAAGTTCAAATAGTCGATTCGAACCTTCCAACGTGTTCTTCATATTAAAATGTGCTTGGAGACCAAATTTTACATTTTTTGGAAATTTTTTACTATTTTTTCAGAATTTTTGAAAATACTAAACAATAATTTGATGAATAGTAAAAATTCAGCAAATTTAGTATTTTCAAAAATTTTGAAAAAATAGTAAAAAATTTCCAAAAAATGTAAAATTTGGTCTCCAAGCACATTTTAATATGAAGAACACATTGGAAGGTTCGAATCGACTATTTGAACTTTGAAAATACACCATATGAGTTTTGGGTGCACGTTAGGTGCACCAAATTAATAATGGTGCAGTGGAACCCTCCTCTATATATATATATATATATAGAGCTTGGCTACTATGCTTATATAAGCAAAAGCCCCCATATGCTTATAACTCATTTTTGCGTTTCCAATGTTCAAATGGTCGATCCGACCGTTCATCTTGTTCTCCATATTAATATGTGCTTGGAGACTAAATTTTACATTTTTCTGAATTTTTTTACTATTTATTAAGCCACATTGAAAATTGCTGATCTGGGTGAACAGTAAAAACAGTGTTTCCAAAATTCTGGACCACCAGATCAGAAACTTTCAAAGTGGCTTAATAAATAGTAAAAAAATTCAGAAAAATGTAAAATTTAGTCTCCAAGCACATATTAATATGGAGAACAAGATGAACGGTCGGATCGACCATTTGAACATTGGAAACGCAAAAATGCTCATTTAAGCATATGGGGGCATATGCTTATATAAGCATAGTAGCCAAGCACTATATATATATATATATATATAGAGTATGGCTAATGTGCTTCCTCTAGAACTTCAACCTCGTGCTTCCGGGGGCATATCTTAGTGTTTGATGTTCAAACAACAAATTCAAACCGTTAGATGTTCAATCTATATTAAAATGTACTTGGAGACCAAATTTTACATTTTTTGGAATTTTTTTACTATTTATTAAGCCACTTTGAAAATTCCAGATCATATGGTCCAGACTGTTTTTACTGTTCACCCGGATCTGGAATTTTCAAAGTGGCTTAATAAATAGTAAAAAAATTCCAAAAAATATAAAATTTGGTCTCCAAGTACATTTTAATATAGATTACATCTAACGGTTTGAATTTGTTGTTTGAACATCAAACACTAAGATATGCCCCCGGAAGCATGAGGCCGAAGTTCTAGAGGAAGCACATTAGCCATACTCTATATATATATATATATATATATATATAGAATTGAGCTATGCTACTACGTGAAGTAAAACGCGTTGGTGCTCCACGCCGCTATATTTTTATTTTGAAAGTCCAAACGACCGATCCGAACCGTTCAACATGATCTCCATATTGAAATGTACTTGGAGACCAAATTTTACATTTTTTAGAATTTTTTTACTATTTATTAAGCCACTTTGAAAATCACTGATCCGGCAGTCCAGAATTTTTTACTGTTTTTCACTGTTCACCCGGATTTTCAGATTTTCAGATTTTCAAAGTGGCTTAATAAATAGTAAAAAAATTCTAAAAAATGTAAAATTTGGTCTCCAAGCACATTTCAATATGGAGATCATGTTGAGCGGTTCGGATCGGTCGTTTGGAATATATATATATCTGTTAGTATTTCCTTTTTTTATGTTCAGTTCATTACTCGAAATCACATAGAAAGAGAAAAAGAGACAGAAAAATAGAAAAACAGTATTTTCGGTTTTATTGGATTAGACCGAAAATCTGATTTGTTTGAATTCGCACCACTTCAGAAACCTAGAGAGAGAAAAACAGAAAGACAAGAGGGGACTGTTAGTTGGCGCTGGCACTCCAACTCGCAATTATTTGTCAACCTGTTCGTCTAGATACCGGTAGAGATGTAGCTGTGGTTGCTTGTTGTGTGGACCCAACACGAGGTGTACGAAGTGAACAAGGTTACTACTAGTTCTCGAAGTTTTCACTGCGTGTCTAGTGGTAAACTCTATATATATCTTGAAATTAGTTTTATACATAGATTCTAGTTTTCGAGTAGTGAACAAATCATCAACTAATCAAATTGTTGCATATATAAACCTACTCGAAACACTACATTTAGTTCTCCTATGAGTAATATATATTTTATCTCAGAACTTCAAGACATAAAATTAATAAGTCATGGATGAATAAAAATAATACTGAAAAACAAAAGATCCAAATTAAGAATCTTATCACATCATATAAAAACTGACTAAACTTTAAATAAAATAAACTCTAAACATCCTCCAAATTCCATCATAAAAGAACAGAAATACAAACACCCAGTTACAAGGCCAAAAAATACAAAAAAAAAAAAAAAAAAAAAAGCTGCATAAAATAAAATTACAGAACTGACACATTACCTAATGAACCCTAGTCATGGACTGGGCTGTACTTGGATATAATCTAAACAGTTGATAAGCCGAAACCGAGGAAAGCAACACCATGGCCAGCGAGGCCATAAAGCCGCAGAAGAGACTGCCACCGACTTGTACACAGAATCTGGTATAGATGTTACATAGCTTGGTCCACTGGAGACTCTGTATGCCCGTCAATGCAATCATCGATCCTTGCAATGCGGCCAAAGTCGTGGCGAAGACTGCATAAACAGCAGCCTATAAAAAAGCCAGCGCACAACCAATTAATTACTTGTTATGTACATATTCTTGTGTATGAATAATTGAATATGGAAATCATCTTTTAATTTCTATTTGTTTTTATTTTCTAGATGGATATCTCTATTTTTGTTGCTTTGTTGGATTGGGCCTAAGAGATCAGAAAGAAGTACAGTTGACAAGAGAAGAACAAGAAAATTTGTAATATACTGATATTCATTTTTGTTACTAAAAGGAAAAATAATAATATGACCTATAAATAACTTTCCAGTTGTAGTTATTTTCTTACTTACTATTGCATCCAAGTATCCAACTGAGGTAATACCGTAATAGGCTCTACTATACCATATCATTAGAGTATGTATATCGATGATTGAACTTAAATAATCAAGGGCTTTTTAAATTCATAAAATTCGAATTTTGTTATATATACTTTATGGGACACAGTTGGGATTGCCGGCTAGAGAAATTAATGCGTACATGTACTTCCAAATAATTGAAATTAAATCATGTATGACAAGTGCTTTTCAAAGTAGCTGAGCCTCTCTCTACCTCCATAAATTACATATGCCAGTCTACAACTTCAATTAAGACAGCTAACGACCTCTTAAAGATCAATTAAAACTTTGAGCTACCTTGGAATCAGTAGGAAGCCATCTACTAATCATATGTATATTTAGACTTGGATGTTTAGCAATTTACTCACAATGGTACATCTTCTCCTTAAGGACCTGTTTGGCTGCTCCCCAAAAGTTACTGTTCACGTGAGAAGAAAAAAATTCACTGAGAGTGAATTTTTTTTTTTCCCACGTGAACAGTAATTTTCAGTTCAATTTTTTTTTTATCCCACACCCATTCCCTAGAGGCAACCAAACAGGCCCTAAATATCTTAAGTAATTATATATAACCATCATTGTTATTTCAAGAACAAAGCTAGGGTGTGTGATGTACTTGCTAAAAAAGTTTGGTGAGCACAACTCCAAAAGTCTACCGAATTAGCTTCAAATGACGATACCAAACTGTTGAAATCCATCTACTTCATGAGTGATGCGTGTATATGAAAAATTTTAGAAATTTTGAATTCATTTAGTACAAAGTCAAACAGTAAAAAAAATAAACACTTTATAAGTTATTTTATAATTTGTTTTATGTATTAATGTTTCATCATTTTTTTACCGCTTGACATTGCACTAAATGAATTCAAAACTTTCAAAATTTTGCATGTACATGCATCACTCATGAAGTAGATGGATTTCAACAGTTTGAATTTGTTGTTTGAAACTAATCCGATAGACTTTTAAAATTGTGCTCACCAAACCCTCTTGGTGAACACATGACACCCTAGCTTTGCTCTTATTTCAAATAGGGAAGCCAAATAAAATTCAATCTCTCTTATAGGGACAAAATGTTTGCATCAGTTGCTCTTTGAAAAAAATTCTGACTGTTCTGTTGTACTAATAAGTCGTACAAAACATACAAGATTAGGATCAAACAAGGAACTAAATTATTCATTAAGTTTTAAATTTAATACCTAAGACATGTAAGTACCATGTAACTAACAAATTAAACATGGTGTAATGTTTTTACTGAAGAATTTGAAAATCTTAATTACTGTATTGTCAAATAATATTCAAATTGCATGAAATTTAATATAGTTTACTAACACCAGATTTTCCAACTATTTTTCTTTAATAATTAAATTTGAAGGTTTATCTTTTGTCAAAAAAAAATTGAAGCTTTAGTTTAAACCCAAATATATCTATCACAAAATTAAAATATAAGGTCTTTTTATATCAACATATGTGGTAAATAATAGAATAAATCTGTAGATATTAGACACGTTAAAAGATAAACTAGGCTGCAAGCAGGTAAAACTGAGATAAATAGTTGTAATTACGTTTTTATCAATGAAATTATTAGTAGGCATTTAAAGCCACTAACTTAAAAAAAAATTGAGATAAATAATTAATTAAGTGCACTTGCTGGTCTACAAAATTGTTGGAAAATGGGCATAGCTAGAATATGATGATTAGAAGTAAATCCTTATATGAGAATCAGTCTTTGATCTAATGGCAAAGGCAATGCTCTCTGTGTGGGAGGTTATAGGTTAAAAATCCAGAGAGAGATAACCCCTGTCCATATTCAATAGTTTGGTGGCTTGACCTCTAACCTTTACTATAAAAAAAAATTAAAAAAAACTAAATCCTTATATACAAAAATGAGGCTATGATACTATGCATAGCGTGGATTGGTCCGTACTATGGATCAATATTTTCGTTTTCAATGTTCAATAATTGATCTGAACCATTCAACAAGATCTCCATATAAAAATGTATTTGCGGACTAAATTTTACATTTTCTTAAAAAAGTTACTATTATTTTTTGTAGGTAGAAAATCACTATCTTTGAATGATCTAGAATTTTTAGATCAAGTGTTTTTTGACCTATCTTAACAAATAGTATAAAGATTGTAAAAAATGTAAATTTTGATCTGCAAGTATATTTTCATATGGAGATCATGTTGAACGCTTCAAATTGACTGTTTAGACTTTGAAAACGAAAATATTATTCATAGTACGGACCAATCCGTGCTATGCATAGTACCATAGCCTCACTCTATATACAATATGAAAGATAAACTGATAAGATTTCGGGGAAAATATTTAAGTTATTTCTTCAAAAATTAGTTCAAAAATCAAACAGTGTGTCAGTTCTTGTAAACAGGGCGATGAAACTTACCTGGTCTAACACAAAGCAAAACCAAGCATATGCTCTGTTACTGCGACATGAATTTTCCTTCTGAAAAGAGTTATAGATGCATCTCAGCAATTGAAGAAAATTATAGCCAGCCGCCGCAGCTGTCGCCATGGTTACAACCCTAGCAAAAAGAAGAAAAATCAATCAAAAGCTTGAATATTTGCCTAACTCCAAAATTGTCAATTAAAGTAATACCAATAATATTTTTCATATGATGAAGCAACCTAGCTGGCTAATGATACACAAAACAAAATTCAAGAAAGCTGAACAAAAGAGGTCAAGAAGAAAAGCACCAATGAAAATTTAATGAAGTACTGGTGCACAAATTAACTATGCAAATGCAAAGTAATAACTGGTTTTTAAATAGAGCACCTACCACAAGGCCTCAATGTCCTTTGCTGTGGCTTTTCTCTGAATAAAGAAGACCACCTTTGTCTGAGCATTTAGTCCCATGAGCAGTGCTGTCATGGCACCTAAGACCATGCACACGAATCTCAAAGCACCCTCTACTTTCATGACTCTACTCGTTCCCTCTCCCATCATCTCTCTCTCTCTGTTTGTCTCTTTCTCTCTCCCTCCTTCCTCTTTGAGTGTGCTTACTAATTAGTTGTGGAGAAGTATTTATAGAGACCATCGCCAAGCGAGGACAAAAACAACAGTATTGGCTGATTGAAATCAAACTGTCAATTTTGGGTCAATTTCATTTATATATATTCTTTGTTCTTTTGAACGAATAACGAATAACTATAGCACAAAGGGGCAGAAGAAAACATATATAAAAAATAAAAATAAAAACGTAGAAAGTTTACGTTTTAGGTTCATGCCATTACTTGTCTCCAATTCGTTTGGGTCCATCCAGCGGCGGACCCAGCCTAGTACAGGGAGGGTCAACTGTCCTTATTAGGATTTTGAAGTTTTATACAAATTTATAAGTTCGGATCGACTTTGCCCTCTTTAAAATTTTATTTGCCCTTCTCTGGACTTTTCGTTTGTAATTAATGTTAAATTTAGGGTTAAAATTATGATAATTTTTTTGAATTCTAATTGGTAATTAGAATTAGAAGTTAGAGTATTGAAAATTAGAAGTCAGAGCATTGAAAATTAGAAATTAAAGCATTTTTTTTTATCTAATATCCGATTAGCTAATGAATTTGAATCCGATTAACTATTCAAATCCGATTCGTTATTTTCTTGCTCCTCTCTGACAAAAATCCTGAATCCATCCCTGGGTCCATCCCAAATTCTTTCCAACCCAACTAGTGACTAAGTTTGAAAACTAACTTTTATTGATTCAGTGATAAAAATAATATTTTTAGATTTGAAATTTATATGAAAAATTTGTGGATATTAAATAGAGAACTGTATTCTCTAAATACTACAGAGGTACTGTTCTGTGGAGTAATTGAATCCGGACCATTCTTTTAACTTTCACAAATCTCAAAGCACTAATAATACGGGCCCTTGCACTATTCTCGAATAGACACTGCTTTTGAGTTAATATTGACCGTAAAGTAGTGGACCCCACCCGTACGGTACTGCAGAGGATACCTGTCCTATTAAATAGTGGATGACTTAATCTTAATTTTTTGGGTAAATTTCGCTGGAGGTCACTAAACTTTGTCCTTTATCACGAATTAGTCACTCAACTTTGATTTGTCCCTCCATAGTCACTGAACTTTTATTTTGTCCCAATTAAATCACCATATAACTTTTCCATCCAAATTATAACGGAATATGCTCATTCCGTCCAAAAATTTAACGGAATATGCTCATTCTGTCCAAAATACTAACAGAAAAGTTATATTCCGTTAATATTTTGGATGAAAAAATTATAGGATGACTTAATTGGGACAAAATAAAAGTTCAGTGGCTATGGAGAGACAAATCAAAGTTGAGTGACCAATTCGTAACAAAGGACAAAGTTTAGTGACCTCCAGCGAAATTTACCCTAATTTTTATTAAAAAAAATAACAAGTGACCAAGTCATGAACTTGATCTGCAACCATTTTGATCTAACATGTTATTTATTTTTTATTCTTTATAGAAGAAGGTTGTGATCAAGTCATCTAATATTCTAATTTTTACAAGAGATATCTAGTCTGATTTCGAACATATGATACACAAAAAATATTATTTTTTGTCACTAAATCAAAGGTCGATTCTCAATATATTGAAAATTTTATTTCCTCTGACTAGTTGTTATTTCTTTCAAATGATGTTAATCTGATATGGAGAGTGCTATGGTTTATACCTTCTTTCTTTTATTGTACATTCATGTGATATCTTCAATAAATATTATCTAAATACAAAAAGTAAAAAAACATATATATGCATTAATCTTCATCTTTTAGACACGGCTTATATCGAATCCAAGTTAATTTATAATTTTTATTAGTCATCATCAAAAATCAATAATATAACTGTTAAAAACTTAATTTATTTGATGAAGAAATTAAGTTCAGTTGTCCTCCTCTCATATTTTATAGTCATAACTTGAGATACATTATCAATTTGATGCATATGTATTGTTGTCTTGATTTTATGTTTATGTTTAGATGTATGATGCATTACGCAAAGTTGTAAAACTCATTGATTCATGAGTCCATTGAATATTAAAGTCACCAAGTAAATAATAAAATATACAATAAATTTATCATTTTTAAATTGAACATCAACCACAAGGCTTCAACCAAAATTTAAATTTTTACATCTTAAAAAGAAAAAAGAAAAAAATAAACCAAATAACCCTTTTTTCTGAAAATCCCATTTTTACTAGAATTGCAGTTTCAATCTGCGATCATTTTGACTGGAATCGCAGATTGAATCTGCACCTCTATTCTTCACCCTAAAATGAGTTTATTACAGAACAAAAAAAAAAAAATTGGGATCGCAGATTAAATCTTCAATCCCAACCAAAAGGATCATAGAAAATAAAAATTTCAGTAAAAAAGAGTTATTTGAGTTTTTTTTCTGAAGATGGTAAAAATAAAAATTCCGGAGGCTTCAATGTCTTTAGTTGTGGGCTTGTGTGGCCTTTCTCTCAACTAAAAAAAGACCGTCTTTCAAAAGATTGAGATATATACAAATAAAAGAGGGAGTTGCTCTATTGTCAAAGAAAAATATTTTCTCAAATTTTTATCAATTAATCGTCTACAAGTATATCATTAATTAAGTACGAATTATTATATAATACTAACATAAGTAGAATTGTAATTAAATATAAACTACACAACAACTAGTGCTAGAAAACAAAGCTCTTAAATATAAGAATTGAAATTACACAATAAATGCACTTATAGCGAAATTTCCACCAACTATTTTCTCATTGTACTACTGATTCTGTGGCATTTTAATGTTTGCGTGCTAAGTCAGTTGTTCGAAATAGCTGTTAATTTAATTTTTGATTGGAATTTTGGTTGAATAGAAAAATAATAGAGTTAGAGACTATTAAAACACATTTAAATATATAATGTTTAAAATTGATTACAATATATGAAATAAATAAATATTTCTTTATCAAACTTTATATCTCTAAATTATATCTATTTAAAAAAAGGTTAAAATGCCTCAAATTTGTATGCCATCTGTATGGGAGATTGCATATTATAAATCCGGATGGAAAAATTCCTTTTGGATATTACATAGTTGGCAGGGCCGGTCCTGAAGATTTTGAGGCCCGGGGCAAGAGAAAAATTTAGGCCCTTTTATATACAAATTTTTATGAGACCGGCTAATTCGTTTGCATGCATAAGTACTTCAACACCATATGCTTATAAGTCATTTTACATTTTGAAAATCAAAATAGTCGATCCGAACTGTTCAATATGATATCCATATTAAAACATGCTTGGAGACCAAATTTTACATTTTTTGAAATTTTTTTACTATTTTTAAGATAGGTAGAAAATTTATTGATTCAGAATATTCTGGACCATAAAAAACAATGATTTTCTACCTACCTTAAAAAATAGTAAAAAAATTCAAAAAAATGTAAAATGTAGTCTCCAAGCACGTTTTAATATAGATATCATGTTGTATGGTTTGGATCGACTATATGGACTTTTAAAATACACAAACAACTTATAAACATTGGTGTTGAAGTACTTATGGAAGCCTATTAGCCAGTCGCATTTATGATTGATATGTCAATAAATCATACCTATTTCTAGAAAAGTTTGGACCCTTTATATATACAAAATTGGACCCTAATATTTTATTTATTTTTAATATATATAGATTAATATTTTTTTAATATATATATATACAAACTATTTTTTTTTTGGGCCCCTTGGATCTTGGGGCCCGGGGCGGTTGCCCTGGGTGCCCTGCACCAGGGCCGGCTATGATAGTTGGGTATATTGACCTCCAACTTTTACTCAGAAAAAATATTATATGTTTTCATTAAAACTCATTCTAAATTTATAAAATACCCATTACACCCTTTATTAAATATATATATATAGAGAGAGAATGAGGCTACGGTGCTATGCATAGCACAGATTGGGTCCGTGCTACGGCTCAAAAATTGACTTTTCAAAATTCTAACGGTCGATCCGAACCGTTCAACATGATTATAAAATGAATATGTACTTGCAAACCAAATTTTACATTTTTTCGAATTTTTTTACTATTTTTTCGAAAATCACTTGATCTGAACATTGTGGACCATCCAAAAACAGCCTATCTAAAAAAATCGAAAAAATGTAAAATTTGGTTTGCAAGTACATATTCATTTTATAATCATGTTGAACGGTTCGGATCGACCGTTAGGATTTTGAAAAGTCAAATTTTGAGCCGTAGCACGGACCCAGTCCGTGCTATGCATAGCACCGTACCCTCACTCATATATATAGAGGTTGGCTACTCTACTTACATAAGCATATGAGGGCATATGCTTATAAGTCATTTTTGCGTTTTCGATGTCTAAATGGTCGATCTGAAGCGCTCAACATGTTCTCCATATTAATATGTGTTTGGAAACGAAATTTTACATTTTTTGGAATTTTATTACTATTTGTTTAGAATTTTTTAAAATAACATTTTTCAGATTTTTTTTTTTTATTATTTTTTTTACCATATAAAACCACTGTTTTGAAAAATTCTAGAAAAATTCTAGAAAAATAATAAAAAAATTCTAAAAAATGTAAAATTTCGTTTCCAAATACTTATGTAAGTAGATGCCCTCATATGCTTATGTAAGTAGAGTAGCCAACCTCATATATATATATAGTATGTTTAAGAGGAATATTCGGTCTTCTAATGTGTCGGTCGTGAGAGCAAATGGTTCAATTTCTTACTTGTGGTGCACACACAAACGTATGCTTAAATGTCACTGTGTATGCGTCACAAGTAAAGCTTTGGACATCTGGTGGAATTTGGGGCAAGAGGGAAATGACTCATTTGTCCTCGAAAATCAATCAATTAGAAGATCGAACATTTCTCTTACCCATAATACATATATTTTTTTTTAATAAAGAGTAAAATGAGTATTTTATACATGAGAAACGTTTCGACCCCCGGGCCTCCATCTCCAAAACTGCCCCCAAACCAAAGAAATAAAAGATTCATTTCATCCACCCTTCTCTATTTTTTTTCTCAGTTCAATTTCGCTCATTTTTCTAACGATCTATGAGGAATCTTGCAAATCTAAAACTACGAACATCTTGTACTCGATTCTCTCTTTCAAATAAGACACATATTGAAATATTTTTGGGTTATATTTGCTTTCCTATTTTTTTCTTCCTGATATGTATGTTTAAAAACTTAATACGCTAGATATAAAGAATGCAATTTGAACCTTTAAAAAACTTAATTTGCTATGTATAAATACTTGACATGCTAGATATAAAGACTTTATATGATAAGTATAAAGTCTTATTATTATAAATAAAAATTACACATAAATGATTTTTTTTTATATTTTACACTAGCTAGTTCTAGTATCAAAACATTTATGAAAAGATTCCAATTCAAATTAGTCCAAGTAGTATTAGTTGTTCAGTTTTCGTAAAGAGTTGATATGTTCAGTATTTATAAAGACTTAGTATGTTATGTATCAAGACTTAAGATGTTATGTATAAAATTTGCATATGTAGGTATAAATACTTGCACGTGTCAAGTAGCACCAGCTGTAAATGCACTAGAAACTTTTTAGAAGAAAGTTTCGGTCAAAAGTCACTAATTAATGAGGATTTGAATGGAAATAAAGTCCGGAGTGCAGTTATCAGGTTCCATTGTAAGTTTAGAATGATGTTTAAAAAAATATAACAAATTAGTAAAATTTGTGATTTTTTTAAATTTAGAAGGATAAATATGATATTATGAACTTTCAGAAGAAAAATAATATGGACAAATATCAAAGTTCACCGGTAAAAAAAACGGATTACTAAAAGTTTAGTTCTAAAATAAATTTTTGATTAATTTTAATGACCTCCGAAAAATTACCCTTTTGTGTTGTGAGAAGTCTAATATATATCGGCAAAATTAAGATGTGTCCTTTACCATCTCCCGCATGAAGTAAAAAAAAAACAATAATTAAACGGGGGAGACAAAATGGAATTTACCTTTCCAGTACATTTGAGATTTTAATATTTTTAATAATATAAAAGGTATATTCATTCCCATTTTGTAGGTACATATATAATTAAGTGTGTGTGTGTATATATATGTTTTTTTTATTTGAAGTTTGTATATATATTAAATATTTCATAGATATATGTTTACAAAAAGATAAACCATATCGTCGTTGCATTTAATGTTGAGAAGACTGCTAGCTACTAGATTGTCATACTGTAGTTGAGAGGAAGTACGTACGAACAAGCAAGCTTATAAGATAACATCCACTCGTATGCAGTGGCAAAGCCACCACGTAACAGGGATAGGTAATTATCTATCTTTGGAACTTTAAAATCGGATATGAAGTTGTATAAATACGTTAGCATGTCTATTTCTGAAAATTAAATTGCCTATTCATATCCTTTGACAATTCAATACTGCAATCCAATCAAATGAATTAAATTGCAAATTGTGACTGATAATTGACTAAAATTGTTGAATGTTAATGTTTTTCTTGATTTCTGTTTAAATCTGATTTAGAATTTGGTGCATTGATTAAAATGATTCAAGTATATAAGTTAATTTTGCCCACTGACCCAATAATCTGGTAACCCGAAACTTTTTGTCTACCCCTGATTCAAATTCTAGCTACGCTCTGGTGGAATTTTAATATGTGGTAGCAAATTTAGAACATTTTCAAGACAAATATTTTATATAATTTTCAAGACAATCATTTAAGCAAAACCAGTAGAAAACAAGGAAGGTCGAGGCCCCAGTATGCAGGTAGGAAAGATGGAGATATTTGACCCCCCATCAAAAGGAATTCGATGAAAAATCTAATAAAGGACATTAATTGCAGTTGGATCATAATATATGTTTATTTTTCTCAGTTTGGCCCCTATTATTTTATTAATTATTTGTTGAGGGAAAAAAAGGAAAAAAGTTTAGAGAATTTTATGTAGTTTTTTCGTAAGCTGTTCGACATTCCGATTTTTAATTATGTGTCATTGTCGATACCTAAATGATATTTTTTTTTCTCTTTTTTTCAAAAAAAAAAAACTATTTGGATATCGAAAATGACATAAAATCGGGCTGTCAAACAACTTACGGAAAAAAAAAAATACTATAAATCTACTTTTTTTTTCAAAAAATTATTTTATGAAAATTTAAGTTATTGAACAAATCCTAACCTTATAATCTTATATCTATCTTCTAATAAAACTTTAATGCCAAACCCGACTATTTAACTCGTTTAAATATCACCATTTAATTAATTATTGATAAGCTTGTAGTTATTCGTATTTATGAATGGACTACGACAATAATTTGATCATGTAGGAAAAAGTCTCTTTCATCTGAACTTGCTGCTATTATTGTACAGGCATAATTGATTTGTTGTGCAATCGATTTCTGATTCAAATCAATAGAAAGAGTACCAGCAATAGGAAATATATTTGTTATCTTTTATATGAGCAGTGTTCAAATGCATTATGATTTTGTGCTCCAATATGCTCAACATCCTTTATTTTTGTTTTTAAAGTCCGAACAGTCGATCCGAATTGCTCAACATGATCTTCATAATAAAATATACTTGGAGACTAAATTTTATATTTTTTAGAATTTTTTTACTATTTTTTTAGATAGGTACCAAATCACTGTTTTAAGGAGATCTGGACCATCCGAAAAAATAATATTGTACCTATGTAAAAAAATAGTAAAACAATTATAAATAATATAAAATTTGGTCTCCAAGAATATTTTATTATGAAGATCATGTTGAGCGGTTCGGATCGACTATTCAGACTTTAAAAACAGAGATAAAGGATGTGGAGCATATTGGAACACAAAATCATGGTGCATTTGAACCCTCCTTTTATATATATTGTTTCATATATAAGGTCATTGATATTGAATTTGAATGGTACTATTTTGAAAATTAGAACAACAAATTAATTATATTTCTAGATGCAGAAGTGATAAAAGTTCCAGCCAATTTATTTTAGTAGCGTCAAATTTCTCTAATACGTCTTTACACCAATAATATATTAGAGTTTTTGTTGCACAATTAATTGTTTGTTTGGAAAAAAATTATTGGTGTAAGGAAATAATTGTGCAACAAACAATTATCAATCTCAAGGAAATAATTAAGTCCCTAGAGAGATATAGGAGAGAAATTACCAACCTCTATCTTACAGGGAAGAAATAATGGAGAGACTGAGAGAAAATAAAATGAGGTCCTTTTTAGATAATTCTAGTGTGTATTTAATTTTTTTGAAAAAAAAAATGTAGTCTAGCCTCTAGATTCCGTGCATTCAATTGTTTATATATATTTTAAGTTTTTAACTTGCGCATATTCCAAAAAATAGCCGTTAATTTCTAAAAATAAAAATATAATTTTCAAAAATAATATTAATTGAGTATTTTTCTATATAATAAATATGTATTACAATTTTTTTCTCTATATTACATTTTATTTACTGATAAAGTTAACTGCTATTTTATTTGGAGGTCTCTTGAGTGGGGCCGCAGGGCCAATTGGCGGCCTCAGTCTTTGGGGCCGCAGAACGGTTTAGCAGCATGGGTATTTCTCTAATTCTCCAGATTTTGAGATGATTTGGTTTTTTTTTATTATGATATAAATAAAAATTTTGAGTCCAAATCAGATCATAAATATGATAATGAACTATTTTAGTTTGTAATTACTTCTGTATCTTTTAATTAACTATTCATTTAATCTTGCAAAAGATGTGACATTTACAACATGTTTATTTCTCTGTCAATACACTTCAAATAACTGATTTTCAACTGTTATACTGTGCTTGGAAGAATTTTGACACATCACATCCCTACTTTTTGAAAGAAACACCCAACAAAGAAGTAAAGAAAATAATTGAGTTAGGTCTTTTCAGGTAATTCTTGCTTGCATTCAATTGTTTTTGTGTATATTTGGACATAAGTATATTCAAAATAATAGCCGTTAGTTTTTAAAATTAAAACTGTATTTTCAATAATAATATTAATTGAGAATTTTTTATATAAAATAAAAATGTATTACAATTTTTTATCTCTAGATTACAAAGGCAGAGATATGTGGAGACAATGGGGTCAATTGACTTCTATTTTTTTTTTTTTTAAAACCATCGATGAAATATAATTTTGCTATATAATTTATACTAAAATGCTTCAGGCATCCATAAATTGACCTCATATTTTTCTGAAAAGTGTATATGAATGACTCTCATTCTTTTTTCAAAAAAAAAATTGTATATAGTTTGGAGACTTCTAGTGTTTTAGAATTTTTTTTAATCAAAATAAAGAGGAGTTCACATGTGACACACTAACATTGTCTCTATCCCATATTCCAATGAGAATATCCAAAATGAGGAGGGATCCACTTACAACAAATTTGAGTTACAACAAAGTTACAACATTCATTTTTTTCATTTTCAAAGTCCAAATCGTCGATCCAAACCGTTCAACATGATTATCTAAATAAAATGTGCTTGCAGATCAAATTTTATATTTTTTTGAATTTTTTTACTATTTATTAAGATGGGTACAAAATTCAATGGTCTAAGTATGGCTATTTTTTGTAAAATACTTAATAAATAGTAAAAAAATTCAAAAAAATGTAAAATTTGATCTGCAAGCACATTTTATTGTGGAGATCATGTTGAACGGTTTGGATCGACGATTTGGACTTTGAAAATGAAAAAATAAATGTTGTAACTCAAATTTGTTGTAAGTGGATCCCTCCTCATCCAAAATAGCTAATTCACTAAATTTCTTCCTCCGCCCCTGCTAGATTACATTCTACTGATAAAGAAAACAAAAAAAAAATATTTTCTTCATAAATGAAATGGAAGTTACTAAACTTTTCAAGGGGAGGGCTCAAATGTCGTCATGGACTGTACGTTAAAAGAAGAGTGCTTGGATGTCTTTGTTTTTGTACCTCAATCATGTCCTGCATTTTTATCTCTGTTTTCAAACTGGTCAACATGATCTCCATATTAAAATATGTTTGGAGACCAAATTTTATATTTATTTATTTTTGAATTTTTTTACTATTTTTATAGATAGTTACAAAATCACTATTTTTTAAAAGATTCTAGACCATTCAAAAAACAGTGATTTTGTACCTATCTAAAAAAATAGTAAAAAAGTTTCAAAAAATATAAAATTTGTCTCCAAGCACATTTTAATATGGAGATCATGTTGAACAATTCGGATCGACTATTTGAAATTTGAAAACAAAAATAAGGATGTGAGTCATGATTGAAGCACTAAATTATTGGTACATTTGAGCCCTCCTCATTAAAATAGGAATTATAAAAAAAATTAAATGTGCACAAAATTACACTTTTGGTATGTTCAAAGTTGATTATATGTATCCAATATATCACCGAAATTTTTATTGTTGCCACCCCAAAAAAATCAAATTAAATGAATACCACTGCTGGGGGCTTATGTTCAATACTACCACCCTCGCTAACCCAGTTCGCGCACCAAATTGGCCAGTGCGCGGACTGGGTTAGCACACCAGGTGATGCACGGATTGGGACACTGGGTTGCGAAAAATAGACATCAAATACGGTGAAAAGGTTGGTGCGCCAACCCAGTCCGCGCACCAGCCAATTTGGTGTGCGAACTGGGTTAGCGGGGTGGTAGTATTGAATAAAGGGGCAGCGGGTGGTAATGAATTAATTTTGATTTTTTTTAGTGGTAACAATAAAAATTTCGGATATATCATAATGTCCAAATCAGATCATAAATATAATAATTAACTCTTTTAGCTTGTAATTACTTCTGTATCTTTCAATTAAATATTCATTTCATCTTGCAATGATGTGACATATATAACATGTTTATTTCTCTCTTTTTGAAAGAAACACTCAACATGCCTACGGGCTTTTGAATGCAAAAAAAAACACTCAACAAAGAACAACAAAGACAATGCCAGTAGTTTTGATTGGTTGTTAAAAAGTAATGCATAAGAAATAAAAATTAGAAAAAGTCTGCAAAATGGTTTTAATAGAGAAATTTACATTTTTTTTTTCAACAGCCTTCAGATACCCATTTAATTGCATGTATAATTTTTTTTGAAAATAATTACCCAACAAATGAGGCAAATAAAAAGACAATTCTTGCTAAAAAAAAGATATTGCTCTTTGGAATAAAAAAAATTCGAGGAATAAAGTTGATGTTTTTGTAGTTTTGTTGCACTTAATCCTCACCAAATATTACTCAGTGGAAATGACGAATTGAATAATGCATTTACAAATTTAATTTGTAATTTATTGAGTAAGTTTAAAGTCAAGCAATCAAACAACAATAGAAAATAAATGCGAGATGAATTTCCACTTCTATCTTTTTAGTGCTAAATAGCGATTATAGCGGCATAGCGGGGAGATAAAAAAAAAGCTATTGTGAATAGCGTAGCTATAGCGGAAGCTATCGTACATAGCGTTTTTTTTTTCTTTTCAAAATTTATATTCTATATTTCTACTAATTATCAACATGATCAATATTGAATAATTGGGGTAACAATCAAATAACAACTAATTTAAGTCTATACTTTTTTCAATCATGCAAATAAGAAGAAGAAAAAAGAACTACAAGGTAACATTATTTAATAGTTCATACTTCATAGTATTACTTATAATAGACGAAGAGCGATTAATTTTACAAGTGAAATGAAATAAGTATACCTATTTGAACATTTTATATATTATAATAATCAAAATTAGCTTTCAATTGAAACGAACAACAATAATTTTACAAATGAATACTAGACGAAGAGCAAGCAAAAAGAAGAATTAATATTGAATATTTTCCGATATAGAATGAGAGACTAAAGCACAAATAGGAACAGAAGCACATAGTTCGGTTTAGCATACTTATCATAGCAGACTATGTAGTATCAGAAATAAGAACAAAAGCCCATGTAAATCGCAAAAAAAAGCTAATGTAGCATAGCGTAGCAATAGCGCGTAGCGGTAATAGCAGTAAGCTATTATAGCTATAGCAGTCGTAGCTGAATTAGCGCACTTTTATCTCATAGCTTAGTTTTTATGGTCCGAATTAGCTAGCTATTTAGAATACGTGTATTTTCTACTAATAAAATTGACAATATATAAATTTTATATGAAAAATATGTTTAACTTTTAATTGTTTTAAATTCGTTTTATATTTTCGTAACAAAAAGTAAATGATGTGGTGGTGGTTTTGATTTTCTGTGGTATCCCTATTCCACGCCCAGTTCTAAAAAAATGTGTACAAAAGGGCCTCTTTTCAGGCTATCTGCAACTCAAGCCCAACTGCCCAAGTAGTTTTAACTCGACCCAATTTATCACTCCTGTGTAGCGGTCAAGTTATCAAGTACAAGTCGAATCAATTAGCCACTAATTAATTAATTTTATCGCTCTTAAGTATGTTCAATTACTATCATTATCTTATCCTTGAGACCTTGAGTGGATCTTATTATGAGATTAACTGATTAGGATAAGCCGATAAGGCGAGAAGCCGAGAACCGAAACGATCAAAAGTCCGAGCTGCTACGTGGCCAACTCCTCCCCCGTTGGATTCGAGCACCACCGATCTCCACCGCGAGCATGGCCTCCTCCCAACCGCAAAGCTCTGTTTTTCTCGGTGTTGACGTCGGCACGGGCAGCGCTCGTGCAGGTTTGTCTTTACTTTCTACTTATTGTTTATATACACTTGTAAACTCTAAGTTATTCCTCGAGTTGATTTCTTTAGCTTCAGAGTTTACTGATAACTTGATCAAACAACGTTGTAAGAAACGATCCTGTAAACAAAGGATTTCTTTTATTTTGTTTTTTTGGAAACGAAGCCCATTTCATTATTGAAATGTTAAATACAACCAATCGCAAAAAAGAAAAAGAAAAACAGCTAATCAAGGTTTACTACACTACTCCATGTTTCTGGATGCAATCTATTTTGCTCAGGCTCACACACCCGCATCCCTAACTAGCTATTGGACATATCAAATTGTGTACCAATTGGATGGACTCAGATTTTGATATGAAGTAGTACGGTTTCAGCTTAGAGTCTGCATCATTGGCCTTTGCATCGAACACAAAAAGAACCTACCCAAGAAAAACTGGTACCTTACTATGGTACCCCCACCGACAGTGTTAAGCCTGAAGCCTTTATTTATATCCACAAAGCAATCAACCAACACAAAATAGAAAATGTTTTGGAGTTCAACCTGATATATCAGCATAACAGCATAATAGAAAATGTTTTGGAGTTCAACCAACACAAAATAGAAAATGTTTAGGCCTCCATTAACAGTGGACCAGTGGTACCTCCATCCCTTAATAGTTTAGGATCTCAACTGGGGCTAAACACTTAATTGGAATAACCTTGAGGTCAGCAGGTAGCCATTTATAAAGGTTTGACTTTGTCAGTTCATCCTAGTTTCCTTCCCAATAAGATATCACAGAGCATATTGTCAGTATCATGTTTCTATTAGTACTCAAAGGTTTATTTGAGATGCATATTTCATCCTCATTTTCCAAACACACCAGAAAATTGAACTGAGGACAACAGAAAAAAAATTGTTTCTGATTTGTGGCAGTGTTAAAGCATACGTAATTATATCCTCAAAAGACCCCCAATATTGGTATATGTTTTGAGATGCTCCCATCCAGAACCATATTTTTTTGCACAAATGGACACATTAAGAATTAGTGATCCTAAATTCAGGTATACTGGTATCCCTTCCTACTCAAAATTTATTTAGTTTGGATTTTGTTTTTGTGTGTCAACCACATAAATATTTTAATTTTGTGTTAAAGTACACAAAGGAAATATAATAGATGGTATAGCTGTCCTGTGTTTATATTTTAATTTTGTTTATGTTTTCTTGCAACTTGGTCATGAGATTTTATTATTGTCGATATGAGCCGCATTTGAGCAGATGATTTGACTGAATGCACTTGGCAGTTAGGAATTAACTAACTGAGAGAACTGATGGAACAACTACCATGAAAATAACTTGGATCCTTAGATGTGGTTATGTTTAGTTGGAACTGATAATTGCAGAACAAATTGCTATTTTGAATTTCAGGACCTTGGATCAAATCTTCCTAATGCAGTAACGTTTAATTGAAGATTTGAATATAAAACTAATATCACTTTGCAGGCATTTTTGATGAGAACGGGAAACTTTTAGGTTCGGCAAGCAGCTCAATTCAAATATGGAAAGAGGGAGATTGCATTGAGGTTGGTGAATTTTTCATATTACATGTTCTAACAATCACAAAAGAAAAAGAGAGTAGAAAACTTGAGAGTGTGCTTGCCATATTTTCTTGGGTTTTTTCTTCAAGTTAAAAATAGGAAACTTATAGAATCAGGACTAAAATGAAAATCCTCTAATCGTTTTCAGACTAATTGGACAATCTGCCAAACCAAAGTAAGAAAATCTTTATGATTCTCATACTTTAGAGATTTTGTGACAGCAATCATCTACTGACATTTGGCATGCTGTCTGTGCTGCGGTTAAATCGGCATGTTCACTAGCGAGTGTGGCCCCAGAAGAGGTTGTTGGTTTGGGCTTTGCCGCTACCTGTTCTCTTGGTGCGTCACCTATTAAATTGAAATAACTTCATGTATGCCCTTACAATATGTTAGATTGTCTTGTATAGTTGTCTGCCATTTCATGCACCCATTTAAAACTCGGACCCTCTCCCTGGTAATTTGTTTCTAGTACCAAACTGACTCTTTTTCTCCTGAACATACTTATTTATAAATTGTAAGGGAAGACAACAGTTGCGGTGATTTTGATTTAAATGGGGAAGTGGCACACCGAGGGAGGGAGGGGGGAATGTCAGTGGGTTTTGGAGGATGCCTTTTCTATTTTTGTCAGGGTGCATATGAGGAAATTATTTCTTGATGTTTTTGGGAAATTTGCAAAATGAGGTCTGTAAGATATTTGCAGTGTCCCTTCTTTATTGGTAGAGTAGGAACTAGAAAGTACTTTCTAATATTTCTTGATAAACTTAGAAAGTTTACGGAACAAAGAAATAGAAGGGTTTTTTTATCATAACTTCTTTATAACTTGGAGCTTATTTGACAAAGACAGACTATAGGATAACACTCTTTTCTCTTTTCTTTTGATGCAGTGGCTGTGGATGCAGATGGGTCACCAGTTACAGTTTCATGGAGTGGAGATGCGAGAAGAAATATTATAGTATGGATGGATCACAGAGCTGTTAACCAAGCTGAGCGAATCAACTCTAGCAAGTCACCAGTTTTACAATATTGTGGCGGGGCCCTCTCCCCAGAAATGCAAGCCCCTAAGGTATTATTTGTAGTGGTACACAACAAGCAAACTATATAGTATTCACTTATTCACTAATTCAGCTGTCATTCGGTAAACATACACCAGAGTTTCTTCTTTGTGCCTTGTGTAGTTGTTATGGGTTAAAGAAAACTTGAAGGAGTCTTGGTCAATGGTGTGTAGGTGGATGGATCTCAGCGACTGGCTTGCATACAGGTACCTTATAATTATCATAATTATTTAATTTCAACTTAATTGAAATACAACATTGAATTTAAATTGAGCATAGTTGCACTTGTTCTGGTAAATTCAGAGTTAATTGGTCCAGGCTTGATTTTGTTAAGATGGGGTTTGGTTAACCATCTTGGGAAACTATCTATCCTATAATACGTCTGGAATGATCAATTTTTCTATTGATATTTGTGTAATTTTTCTTTAGAGCAACTGGAGATGATACTAGAAGTTTATGCACGACTGTATGTAAGTGGACATACCTTGGCCATGCACACATGGACTTGCACAAGTCGCGAGATATGGAGGCCTGTGGATGGGATGATGAATTCTGGGAAGAGATCGGCCTTGGTGACCTTGTTGAAGGCCACCATTCAAAAATAGGTCACAAAATTTATACTTATATTTTTTTCGATCTTACAATCAAAGGTGTCTGCAAAAGGTGCCTGGTATGTGTAGATTACTATCAACAAGCACTGGCAGTTTTTAAATACTGTTGTTTGGTAAATTTGTTTCCTGAGAAAGGTATTACTCAAATAAATGTTGGCATGCACTGGTGGTAATGATATATTCAATTATAAATAGAGAGCTTCCCCCTAACTGTAAGGCTTAATTTTTTCCTGAATCCTCACCCCATATGTGTATTTTTTATTGTTGAATATTTTACCAAGTCTGCAACTGCTGGAAATATCTACTGTTCTTAATTATCACATAACATTGTTTGAGGTACTTGCAAAATGACAAGGAAACCACTTGGTTAGTGTGACAGTAAAGGTATAATATATTAAATTTTTAGTTTCAACCCTGTTTCTACCGTTCTTCTTTTGTTCCAAATTCCAAAATGAACTCAATTGAAGCCTGACAAGTTTGCACCTGACTTAGAAAGGTTATGAGGTAATGTCAATTTATGTGTAGACATACATTATATTAAATTAAACTCCAGATCCAATGTGATAATATTTGGTTGAATTAGTAGGTAATGAATGTAAATTGGAGCGGTGGAGTGTGCCATTTGCAAATATTGCAGAATACTGGGTGTAAAAGGAAAAAAAAGCAAAGAAAAAACGTCTTTATTAATGAAACGATCTTTGAATTTCAACAGGAAGGAGTGTTGCATTCCCAGGTCATCCTCTAGGTTCAGGCTTAACGCCTGCTGCTGCCATGGTAGCAATATAAAACACTCAAATAAAAACAATATTTACTTGCAACTAACTACTAGTCATAACTTTTTTTGTCTTTATGGTTGTTTGTAACAGGAGCTGGGGCTATTACCTGGGACTCCCGTAGGAACTTCTCTTATTGATGCTCATGCTGGTGGCGTCGGTGTAATGGAGAGCATCTCTGATTCAGATCCCAAATCTGAAGGTTGTTGATGTAGAATTATTTCTATGTGTTGGATAAATGTTTCAATTCCAGCTGGTGCTATGTATCTTGGCGGAGCTTACAAATGTAACCTTAATTTTACAATTCAGCAACTAGTGAGCTTCAGTTGTCCTTAATTTAGACCCAAATTGGCCTCAAATGTAAAACACCCGTGCTATTAACATTACATCTGACTGAAAGAAGCTTACTAAATCTAGCAAAACAAAAAGATTTAATATTTTTTTGTCAGAGGGGAACTGAATCTGACCTCAATTCTAAATGGTAACAAAATCTGTGATAGTAATGCTTGCTTTGAATATTTGCTTGTCAGATGAAGATGCAATAACAAGTCGTATGGTGTTGGTTTGTGGCACATCCACTTGCCATATGGCTGTCTCCAAGAGCAAACTATTGGTCCCTGGCGTTTGGGGCCCATTCTGGTCGGGTATGTAAAATTGATATTGTCTATTTTTTTTTCTTTTTAAAGTGTAATGTGCGAAGTGACCTTCTATTATGATATTCAGCTCTCAATATGCTCTGAAATATGTGAAGATCCAACAAAAAGAGATCCTACAATATAAACAAACAAAAAGCTTTAATATATGCCTTTCCTTCTATTTTTCTTTGCATTTCTGGTGCAAAGTAACATACCTTTTTTCAAATTTCAGCAATGGTGCCAGAATACTGGCTAACTGAAGGAGGCCAAAGTGCAACAGGTGCCCTTTTAGATTACATAGTGCAGAGCCATCTGGCAGGTCCTCTTGTGGCCAATCGTTCTGCCTCTCAAGGTATGTTTTCTTTGCATGAAGGATGTTTTCATTTCATTTTGTCTATGTTTTAGTTCTTTCTTTTCTTAGGTTCTATCGGATCATATCTATGTAATTCCCCAATTTACAAATAGAATATAACAAGAACGCAGAAGAGACTAGAGAAAATTTGAATTAAAATAAACGACCAAGCTGCCATGAGCAAAGATCTCTTATTTCTATCCTCATCCTACATTTTTTTCTTCGTATATATATTACATAGGTATTAATCGTCCCTTTTTGTCTTTTCTTTTTCTAATGTTTGACATGAAGGTATATCTGTCTATGAATTGTTGAACAAGCTACTAGCCTCAATGGCACAAGATCAAAAGGTACCTTTCCTCTCTTCCTTGACCGAAGACTTGCATGTCCTTCCAGACTTCCACGGCAACAGGTACATATTTTCCAGGCCTAGCAAACAGTAATATAAATAGAAAATAAAAGAATGGCAAAGGAAAAAAGTTTTTTGTACAAGACATGATTTGTCCTCTTGCTTATGTTACTCTTGTTTTGTTGATTTATTTTTGTTTTAACCACAAATTTCACTTAGCTTACAAAGATATGCCATATATTAAGTAAATTACAGAATTGTTTATGAGAGTGTCATCCATTTTTCATCTTGGTCCTTAAAAGTTTTGAACTTCCCATATATAGTAATTAGTTCAGATAACATTGTAGTTCCCATCAATATTTGTCAAAAAAAGAAAATAGAAGACCAAAATGCTAGTCAGTGCTGATGTGAATTGAGCTCCTCTTTTTACTAAGAAAATATCCCCTTCCCCAATGGACCTGACGAAATTGAGCCGAAACAGCAGCAAGTTATCCAATCTTTCAATTTCTCAGCTTAATTTTTATCTGAACTAAAACGATACAAATCATAATGTTCGGGTATTATGAATATAATGTTCAGCGCCCCAAATGGGAACTAAATGTTGGGACCAAATGACTATTCGATGATGCTTTGGGAATTATTGTGTGGTTTACTTGTGATTCCTTTCTTCACTGTTTTAGTACTTATATGATAAAAATATTTTTTTAATATATAATAGGTCGCCTATAGCTGATCCGAAATCAAAAGGGATGATATGCGGCTTGACACTTGACACAAGTGAGAAAAGCCTGGCACTTTTGTACTTAGCTACTGTGCAGAGCATTGCATATGGTACCCGACATATTGTTGAGCACTGCAATTCTCATGGACACAAGGTATAGATTATTCCTGTACATGTGCTTTATCGTTGCAATGTTTCTTAGCAGAACAGTTATGCATTTGTGCTAAAAAAATCGATGTATATAGTTGTAGCATTGATTGACTCTAGCTTATCTTGACAAAATTATCATATGTACATGCAGATAAACACACTCCTAGCATGTGGCGGCCTTGCTAAGAATGTGTTGTATATTCAAGAGCATGCTGACATTACCGGTAACTCTCTCTCTCTCTCTCCCAGCCAAAAAAAAATAACAATAATTATTAAGTTCCGTTTTGACGAATGACATTCCTGCAGGATGCTCGATAATTCTGCCCAGAGAGAATGAGTCAGTGCTTTTAGGGGCTGCCATTTTAGGTGCTGTTGCCTCTAATAAGTATACGACACTTCATTTTGCCATGAAAGCACTAAATGCAGCTGGACAAGTACTCTCTCTCTCTTTCTATCTCTCTCTATCTTCTTTTCTTTTTTTTGAAAAACTTGGCAGTGGCTGCCAAGGGTCTCAAGTATCTATCTCTCTTCTCTCTCCTTTTGAAAAACTTGGTAGCAGCTACCAAGGAAGTACACTTTTTTATTTTTAAACCCAAGTACTCTCTCTTTTTCTGTGGAGTAATAGCTTACATATGCTCCTTGACCTTGTGCAACAGGTCATATATCCATCAAACGATCCAAAGGTGAAAAGGTACCATGATTCAAAATACAAAATATTTAGATCCCTCTACGAACAACAGCTTTTGCATAGATCCATCATGGCACAAGCATTGTCATAAATGTAAAAAAAAACTTGAATCGTGTTTTTTGTTTGTTATAACATTTGTATTCACTCCAAGTTCCAGAACAAAGTCAAAATTGGCAGATTTTCTATTGTCTTTCTTGCTGAACAGACTTTAACTAATTATTAATTATGCAACAAAGGAAAAGAATCGAAAATCAGATGTGGGAGTCATTTTAGTTTTTTCTACTTGCTAAGCGAGCTTTGAATTTACAAGCAAAAAGTACAGAGCTGTATAGACAGCAATAAGAGCTCTATTTGATATCAATATCATAGATCAGGTGGCGGTGGCGGTGGAGGTGTCAATCTCCTCCTATTCCTCCTGTACCTCCTACTAGCCAATATACGCTGTCCCACGTACCTGTCCAATATATTTCAATCACCACCATTAACATCATACACCAGAAGTATATACAACTAGAATTTTGTAAGGGGAGAACTAATACCTTCCCATCATCATAATAGTAGCTTGTGGGTTGGTGCCTGGTGAGACTGCAAGTACTGACCCGTCAACAATTCTCAGCCCCCTAGTACCGATCACTCGGAACTCCCGATCAACCACCTTACCAGCCACGCACCCGCCATGGTAGTGCCACAATGTTGCGACATTCCTCCTGCAAAATCCCCTCATGACATCATCATCAGACCTATTTGCTGGTAATGCAGACCCAACATACCGAAAATCTCCTCTCCTCACACCAGACCCTCTTTGTGATGGGCCCCATGTGCCTATGGCAGGCCTGAAAACAGCCATCGACCGGCTTTGCAAAACATCTCCAACACGACGAAGGCCAGATACACAACGGTTCAGATCGAGGTTGGATGGGTCGGTGAAGTAGTTAAAACGCACAAGGGGGCTGTCACGTGGATCCAAGGAGGCCAGGCGAAGGGAACCAAATGAGGCAGGCCCTGCCACCTTCTCCATTATCGTCGCGACATTGATGTAGATAGGTGTCGAGGACCGATGGAGGAGGATGGATTCCACTGGCGATACAAAGGGGACCACATAGGATGCTGCCTCAAGGAAGGCGTCCCCACCATCCAGTATTCCCACTACCTGTGTAACAAATCATACTACGCATAAATTAATGATTAAGAAAATGACTAGTGTGACCCTGGTACATTGATGATATCTTTGAAAAGCTTACCTTATGAGGAAATAAGAAAACTTTATTCAGAGAATAATGACAAACTAAGGCCGACTAAATTTTAATCCTATATAATTCAAAAAGATTAGCCTAATAAAATGAACAGATGAACACTCAACTACATTAGCAATTTTGATAGATGAGTACACCAATGAATTATCCAAAAAAAAAGTCGGACCTGTATGAGAGAGTGATCAATGGAGCCAGGCGGGAGGATGGAAATGCCATTGCGGGGGTTGTCATATAGGTACTGGCCCACGTCAGGGTTGGGGACCGCAACAGGGATGCCCCAAGTAGCAAGGTAAGAGCGGGGCCCAACACCACTCAGCAATAACAGTTGTGGGCTCCCGAGTGCGCCGGCACACAAGATCACTTCACCCCCAGGCCGTGTCATGGCATGGTGCCGCCTTCCCAGCCTGTCCAGAAACACCACTCCCACTGCCTCTGTTGCTACTGGATTGATGCTGCTATCGCCTGCAGCATTGGAAAACACAATTACTGCTTGAAAATGTGCTTATAAAGATTGAAGTAAAAATAAAAGAAGACTATTTTAAGATATGAAAGGTTTTTTCTCTGTTCCTCTTATTTTAAATGATAAAAAGTAGAATACTAGCACGTGATATTCAAGTAAATTTAATTCAGGACTAAATTTTTTATTATTCTTCTGCCTTTTTATATTGATGATTAAAATCTGCAGGCTAGTTTAGTGTGTTCAAATCTCATATACAAAATATTTTGATAACAATAATAAACGTACATTATTAGACCAAGTGACCAACCAAATGTCTGTTAATCTAGTTAAAACGATCTTGGACAGGCATCACATTAATTTAATGAGCTACATGCCAGAAAAGGTTATATCCATTTAAGAAGGTTAATTATAACAGAGGAAACACAAAATAATACAAAATAGAGCCAAAACAAAAATGATTGTATAAACGAAGTATAACAATACTAGATCAAGAACTGTTGCTGGCAAGTAAAAACAAGATTAGGAAAAGCAATCACACAAATAAGAATCCAAAAATTACACAGCCTAAGAACACTGAAATATGGTAATTACCTGGCTGCACTTGGTTCAGAAATATACGATCCACAGTTGCCCGTATTGCAACCCGGATCCGGTCCGGCCTTGCATAGGCTAACAAATCAGCAGCACTATGCCTCCGCCCAGCTGCATCAAAAATCGACCCACCAATCTTTGTCCCCGTTAAGTGGTTCACTGTGAACCCGTTGTATGGGCCCACACCCGCTTCAATCAGCCCATCCCGTAATGCTGCTTGCCAACCCCTCACCTCTGGCCGGTGCACCAGAGCCCGCTCTATCCACTCATATGATCTATTTACCTCATGTAAATCCCAATTTAATGGTACATCGGTGAAAAACTCTGGATGTGCCCGGCTGTAGAATCCAGCATTTATAGCAGACCCACCACCAAGTACACGTGCTCGTGTGTTCGGCACACCTTCTTCGGAGGCGAATGGCTGAGCTGGTGATTCTTGATTGGTTGTGGAGAGGGTCGTAAGAAAGCCCGATGATGTGGCAAGAAATGGAAATTCGTCAGGGGCCCCACCTCGTTCCAGGAGCAAGACGCGACGGCCCCCTCCTGACAAGGTGGCAGCGAGAGGACATCCAGCAGCCCCACCTCCTACTATTATGTAGTCGTACTCTGATTCGGCTGGAAATTGAGTTGCATCTTGTGTGAATCGCATGTAACCTGCAGTATGGAAATATAATAAGGTTGTAGAATTATGACAAAGGACACCTATTGGACAATTTTGTACAGATTGCGCCAACTTGATTAATTAACTTCACGAAAAAACTAAGCATACAAGAAGAAAAGATGAAAAGATGCAAACTTTATTTACAAGTTGTGTCATTGAGTAAAATTGACCCAATCCATTAAAATTTGACTAACTTTTAAAGAAATAAGGAAATTGCACAATGGAAAGTCTCATGCTTGGAAGTTCTACATACTATTTTTGGGGTTAATTTCGTAGTTTCGTTACAGTAACCCAGAAAATTGAAGAGCATGAAGCTTACCTCTTGGAATAGCTGTGGCGGTGTGGTGGAAGAACAAACCCAGGGAGACGAGAAGGAGAAGGAAAGAAAGGTTCTTGACCATTTCTTGCATTGTGTTTTGCGATACTATGATCAGAAAGTAGGGTTTCAATTTGGGAGGGAGGAGGAGAGGGAGAGAAAGGTTTAGTAGTGTTTCGGTTGGATTCTGTTTGAGCTTGTGGAGGGAAGAGGGAGGATTCTAAATACTTTGCAACGCGTTCTTTGTTTCAAGTCACCGACGAATGGGTCCCAAGCAGCACAGAAGGCGTTGCTTCGGGCCATAATGCCTGTGGGCTCCGCCTGTAAGCGAATTATGAGAGCATCTGTGTAGAGAATCTGAGACAGAGAACCCCGACTTACGAGAGAGATTCATGGTTAGACGCGGATTTAGTGAGCCTTTATTATTAGTGGGGCACTTCTTTAACGGTGTATGAGGATTGAGGAGCCGATGTTACTGCTAATTTTCAGGCTGGGACTTGGAATTAAGTATTGGGGATGTATCATTTTAAAGATATTTCGGCCTCTCAATATCCTGGGCTTTTAAGGGCCTTTTCTATATAGGTAAGAGATATCCTTTTCGTTTGCCAACTCTTGTTTTCTTTTTAGAAAACATGCCTTTTTAAATGGAGATATGCTATTCGTCCTCGTTTCAGGATGTGATAGCATGTCTAGGCCGCATTTTTTTTTTGTGATAAAATAAGTACGTACGAAAAAAATCCATCTTTTGTTATCAAAATTAATATATTATGTCTTCGTTATAAACGACCAATTCAATTTTTATTAAATAAAAAGTTTTTGCTTAGAAGCCCAATAATTATCATGGGCCGAAAGCGGCCTCAATATATTTTCTTGTGTGGTTTTTATAGAGTTTGGTCGCAAAACATATTTAAAAATTCAGTGCCACATGGCATGTTTACACCGTGAGAGCAGCAAAGAATAGCACGCGCAATTAAAGGAGCAGAATTCAGAGAATTTAAAGGACTAAAATATGCTAAAAGTTCAAATAGAATGTTGGCGTTTTAAATATCAAAATACTCTGTTGGCTTAATTTGTCAAATCCGGTACCGATAATTATTGTTTTTTTATTGCATCCCGCAAAACAATAAAAAATCAGTGAAGAAAATAAGAATACTTTTATACTAAGATGACATTTTTTATTTTTAGAAATTTAAATATTATTTTATTAGAAACAAGATTAATTATTATTTCTCGATAAATGAATGGAACCGTATCAATGATGTCTCATCGGGGAGAGACTAATTGGACCGAATTAATGGTTCGGTCCTGGTTACTTTCTGTAAGTTGCAATATGAAATTTTCCAAAAAAAATTTGAAAATAATTGAAACCGAATCATTAATTCGGTCCCAATAGAGTGAAATTTGCGGACCTTCTCCTCTCCTTCCTTTTCTCTTTTCCACCCGAGGTCTCATTGTAAAAGAGGTTAATGAGATTAAAACAATGGTTTGATTAAATTGATTTTACGCACAGTGTGATTGTTCATGTAATAAATTGTGACAGAACTGTTTCCATTGATATGTTTTCATCTATTTATCGAGATTGGTGCAGATAAATTGAATTTTGAATTTCTAAATATTTTAAAAATTGTTACGATTGACAGGGGATATCCTATTTCGAGATTGGTGCAGACAGGCATCCTCGGAATGAGAAAAACTTTCAAACATTCATTGAACCTCAAATTAGTGAGTGCTGAATTCTTAAATGTGTATTATAATTTACCAAATTCAAGAAGGATGCGCCTCAAAAGCATATAACTGCACATGAATGCTATGCATGCAAGTCCTGTTACAACCTGTCTACGTGTCTCATTTAGACATCACAAGTACTTCAAATGGGAAACATAAATGTGTTTATTTTAAGCGCTCTAAACATCACATGGTATGTTGGCTCATCTCTCAGACATTCACAAAAAGATGGAGAAAATGTTTTTTTGAGACAGAAAGCTCAAGCACTCTGTTTTTAATTGACATGTAGAAATTGAAGCTTAGTTGACTTGGTTATGAAGTGGTAATATGGCCTCATAATTGGGTATTAGAATGATATAAAATAAAATTTTCATTTGAACGGTTTTCAAACTGTACAAACTCATAAATCACTTATTTTAATCAAGTCGTCATCTTTTTTGTTTTGTACCAGACAAATTTGAAAAAAAATTTGAATTTTGAATTTCCCAATATTACCAAGGATGTAAAAGAATATCAATATGATCTTGAATATAAATTTTGAAATACTTATGCATGTGCTCATATAGAATGTGACAATTAGTAATTACATGTAAAACAGTGCGATGAATTGACTAAATTTACAAAATTACAATCCATCTAATTAATAATTTTATCTAAATTTCTGCAATTTTGAAAATTGACTTCTTCCTCCACCACTAACAAAACAACTTGTTGTAGCAAAATCCTTGCATCTCAAAAATGATACTCTAATATTGTACAAAAATGGATGAAGTTGGGAATTGTTTGTCTTAATTAAAACAGGTGAAATTAATCATAGCATCCTACCTCCTAAAAAGATCATCTAAAGATAGGTTTAAAAGTACACTTTCCTAGCCGAAAGTGCCATAGTGTGTGAATCCAAGAATTGGCGCTTTCTGTTGCCATTAAAAAGTAGCCATAATTATTTTTTTCCTTTTTATATTCAGGCCCATAAGCGTAGCCATAATTATCTAAAGCAAATTAGCAATTGTGAAGTCCTAAATTATAATTTATTTCGTATATTAAACTTATAAATCATTAGGATGTTTCTACTTCTCACATCAATTGTGTTGATTTATGCACCGTATCAACCCAACAACATGTCCTTTGTGTTGTCCCTCCTGAACTCCTGCCATGTTAATCTGGAATCTCCACATGTATAAATTCTTATTCTTCTTTTTCTTTTCTCCTCCTTTCCCTGATTCTTCCCATTTTTTTAAACCAGGGGTCTCTATAGTGCCTAACAAATACTTCGTAACCGTCTCCTATACATAAACCATCCACTAAAATAATATCATGAACCGAACAAAAAAAAGTTAAAAAAGAATTATGAAAGGTGTGAGAATAAAGAATAATAATGCAATATTCGACTTTGGAACAAATCATGTACCATATGTCTAGAACTTCTCATACAATTTTCAAAATCTCTTGTGTGTGCCAGGTGACATAATTATTAATGAGCTTAATATTTTGTAGGGGTAAGTAAGACTTGACAGCTAGCCATCAGGATTGATTAAAAAGCGATGTCACTAAGACCACTAAAAATTCAGATGAGATAATTTATATTTTGATATATTGAGTACAAGAAAAAGAAAAGCATATATGAGTAGTGTGCCCAGTCTTTTTCTTCTTCAAGACTACCTTTGAATCTTAGAAACATCCAGCTCAGCTGAAATGTTAAAGCAGTTTAGAGAAATTATGTGGTTTAAATTTTGTAATGGCATCTCTGCTAAGGTGAAGCAAGAGACAACAATTGCAAAAGTCTTCAAATTCTTTATCTGTTTCTTCAAAGCAACACGGAAATTAGATATTTCTAAATAATTCAAAACAAAAGTCTACAGATTCTTTATCTGTTTCTTCAAAGCAACTTGAATATTCAATTTCGAAGAGACGGAAGATAGCGATTTTGTCGCATTTAATATGTTGTGTATGGCTCTCATCTCATCATATATTTTCATCAGACTTAATTTAGCAAGATGTCAGAAATAATATACTATGTTTGGCAGGCTATATTAAGGAGAACAAATTTAGTATTTTGTATAGAGTATTTTAGAAAGTGTCATTTATAGGTTTATCTTTTTAGAGATATATATTATTATAAATATATCTCATTGAGTGAGTCTATGGTACTATGCATAGCACGGATTAGTCCGTACTACGGAGTTATATTTTTATTTTGAAAATTCTAATGGTCAATCCGAATTGTTCAACGTGATCTCCACATGAATATGTACTTGCAGACTAAATTTTTTATTTTTTAGAATTTTTTTACTATTTTTTTAGATAGGTAGAAAATCACTTGATCTGAAAATTCTGAACCATCCAAAAACAGTAATTTTCTACCTATCTAAAAAAATAGTTAAAAATTCTAAAAAATAAAAAATTTAGTCCACAAGTATATTCTCATATGAAAATCATGTTGAACTGTTCGGATCGACCGTTAGAATTTTGAAAACGAAAATATTGATCCGTAGTACGGACCAATCCGTGCTATGCATATAGTACCATAGACTCACTCTATCTCATTTGTACTTTATGTAATTATGAAGTCGAGTAATACTATTAAGTTTCCTCATAAGATTATGTCTCTTGTTTCGGGCCTCTTCTAGAAACCCTAACAAATTGGCATCAGAACCATCTTCATTGCCGGCGGTTGTTCGGTGATTTCAGGTTACTAGGTCATTAGATCATGTTTGATTATGGAGTAAGAGGTGGAATAAACCCCATGCTTCACACTTAAGCCGTCAAACGAGGAGTAAAATAAGAATAAAATAGAGTAAGAGATGAGTTAATCCGGAGTAAGTTACTTCACCGCTCTAGCCGGATTAACTTATTTTTCAACATCTTACTCATCTAGATGGATTAATTTAAATAATAATTTATACTGCCAAATAAGATATAAAATATTAAAAGTAACAAGAAGAAAGTAATTTAATTCTCGTTTAACTTCACTTTACAAACAAACATGATGCAAATTCTTATGTTTGAGAAAAAAAAGAGTAGATGGCCCACTTTCAGTAAGATAAGGTTTTTGTGTTGAGGTTTACACCTCTGATCGATGTCAGAAAAAACTATACCTATAACAAAATATAAAATTTGTAAAAATACCTTTTGGATGAAGTATCTTTTTAATTTAATTTATAGTTTAATTTGAACAGCACGATTTTGATTCGACAGTTCCAATTACAGCACATCGTGTCCCAACAGTATAGACCAGCTGATGTTGAGTCTTGTTTGGCCTGTCGTTTCGCCAAAATTGTTTTATTGTTCACAACAAAAAATATTAAAAGAAAAATACAAAAGAAGGTACTATTTGTCTATGATGGGACATCACTAACTAATGCTTAGCATTAGGGAAGCATTAAGGTTTCTTTTAATATGGAATTACTGAAATTAATGCCATTGTACAACCGATCGAGGAATCAAGAAGCATTACGTGTTTATGTGAATATTACCAACTATTCGTTACAAACAAAATTAATATAGCAATATGTGTTCTAATTATAACAAAGAAGTTAGCATTTTCTTTAACGCATCAAATTGATTTGACAACTTTGTTTGCTTCTAAATCGGAAAAGTATGTTGAGAGGAGGTACCTAAAAAGGGACTGAATCTAGTGGGTAGGAAAATTCCGTCCACATAATTTCATCGGTTCATTCATTCATGTCTGTTTTATTCTGGACGCTCAATATTAAAGTATGAAAAGTGTCTTTCAAAATTCAAATATTTTTCATATTTTAATTATTACCGTTCAGATTGAAACATACATGAAATGAATGAACGGATGAACTTGTGAACAGGACTTTTCTACCAAAATAGGTGGACAAGAGATTCAATTCTCCTGAAGAAAAAAAATGTGCTTTGTTTATTAATTTGGTTTCTCGTTTAAACTGCTGTCAACAATATGTAAATTATTTTCACAAGCCAGCAAGTACTCTCTAACGTTAAAGAAAAGAACATATTTCTTTTATACAAGAGTAAACATCTTGACAAAAGTTTCAAGGACTGATTTAAAAAATTGCCTAAGGAATCTGATTCAGGATAGATGCCAGGTCGTTGTTATCTTGGCTAACTTGATATATGCTTCGCCCCAATTAGATGGTTTCCTCTGAATAATTAACCAATTTCCTGTATTGTTTGCATTACTCTTATTTTTTCAAAAAAAATTCTATTACATTAGTAAAGAAAAATTTAGAAAAATCGATCTAGATTTTTTCTAGCAAATATCCTGATGCTATGACTTATTCTTCTAAAATATTTAGAAGTTTATACTTCAATTTATTCATTTTCTTTTAAAAGTGAGTCTACAGTGAGTTGCGAAGTAAGGATCTTGTTTTACTTCACATTCATATTTTTATTTTCAAAGTTTAAACAGTTGATTCAAACCATTCAACATGATGTCCATATTAAAGTGTGCTCGGAGACTAAATTTTATATATATTTTTTAGAATTTTGTACTATATTTTTAGATAGATAGAAAATTATTGTTTTTGGATGGATTCTGGACTATCCAAAAACAATGATTTTTTATCTCTCTATCTAAAAAAAGAGGAGGGTTCAAATGCACCCAAATTTCTATGCTCCCAAATGCACTCAATTTTTTATCTCCTTTATCTCTATTTTTAAAGTCTGAACAGTCGATCCAAACCGCTCAACATGATCTTCATAATAAATTATGCTTGGAGACCAAATTTTATATTTTTTAGAATTTTTTTACTATTTATTAAGCCACTTTGAAAATCACTGATCCGGTGGTCCAGAAATTTTTACTGTTTTTTACTGTTCACAGTGGATCAGCGATTTTCAAAGTGGCTTAATAAATAGTAAAAAAATTCCAAAAAATGTAAAATTTAGTGTCCAAGTACATTTCAATATAGAGAACATGTTGAGCAGTTCGGATCGGTTGTTTGAATTTTCAAAATGAAAATATAGCGTGAAGTAAAACGCCGTTTTACTTCACAACTCACCATAGTCTATCTATCTATCTATCTATCTATCTATATATATATATGAGGAGGGATCAAGTTACAACAAATTTAAGTTACAACAACTATTTTTTTCATTTTCAAAGTCCAAATCGTCGATCCAAACCGTTCAACATGATTATCTAAATAAAATGTGCTTGCAGATCAAATTTTACATTTTTTTTGAATTTTTTTACTATTTATTAAGATGGGTACAAAATTCAATGGTCTGAATATGACTTTGTAAAATACTTAATAAATAGTAAAAAAAATTCAAAAAAAATGTAAAATTTGATCTGCAAGCACATTTTATTGTGGAGATCATGTTGAACGGTTTGGATCGACGATTTGGACTTTGAAAATAAAAAAAATGGTTGTTGTAACTTTGTTGTAACTTGATCCCTCCTCTATATATATATAGAGAGAGATGGGCTATTGTGCTTTGCAAAGTAAACGGGGGGTTTACTTTGAACCATATTTTCATTTTGAAAATCCAAACAACCTATCCGAACCGTTCAACATGTTCTAAATATTGAAATGTGCTTGGAGACTAAATTTTACATTTTTTGAAATTTGTTTACTATTTATTAAGCCACTTTGAAAATCGCTGATCCGGTGGTCCAGAAAATTTTACTGTTTTTACTGTTCACAGTGGATCAGCGATTTTCAAAGTGGCTTAATAAATAGTAAAAAAATTCCAAAAAATGTAAAATTTAGTCTCCAAGCACATTTCAATATTTAGAACATGTTAAACAGTTCGGATCGGTTGTTTGAATTTTTAAAATAAAAATATAACCCGAAGTAAACCCCCCATTTACTTTGCAAAGCACAATAACCCATCTCTCTCTCTATATATCTTGTGTTGTTTTTCTTTCATATATAACTATGCCAAAGTAATATAAAAAAATAACTACAAGTAAGAAATATAAATATTATGAGAGATGCTAATTATCATCCAAGACAATGTTGCTTCAAACTCGTCTATCAATTCAGTTCGATCGAATCATATATATTTTTGTCCTAGACAATTTCACCTCGGAAAAGAAAAATATTTTCCTAGACAATTAACAACCCAACCGATAATTTTACTTAAGATTATTATTATTATTTTGTTGTGAAAAATGACCATATATCCTGAATAATTTAATGCTTGTATATTACAAATAAGAAAAGTACTTGTATGTTATTTGCCAACAATACTTATATTTTATGTAACGTGGCAAATTATATCTTCTTTTTAAAAGAGGAACTGCGTAATAATATTAGAATACACAAGTGTTGGTTTAAATTTAATGATGTAATTTGCTATTTTACTAGACTTTTTGAAAATATAAGTTGGTATCTTTTTAATGTACGAAATTTTAAATCAGCCATAACAAACTTATCTTACTAAAAAAAATTCATAATAAAAGCGCAAAAGAAGTTTTAAATAAATGATACTGAATTTATAATCAATTATTATCTCAAAGTTGATACTTGATAGTATTTATTTAAAACAAACGGTTGATTGTTATCATTTTCAATTTGAAGTTTGAGCGAGTAATCATGGATTCAAATTAGGATATTACTTGTACCAACCAAAAATTTGAAGCATTAGCCATTTTTATTTGGAATCACTGTAATTTTCAAATCCCCTGCCTAACTTTGCAATTTAACTCTGGCATTTATTATGAACTCGAAAAAACGAATCGAATGGAAATAATTTTTGATCCTACGGTTCAAAATATCTCCAGTTTTATATTTTGACGGGACCGTCATAAGTCTGTCATATGCAACCAGCTCCGGTCTCCAAGGATTTTGTGTGGCAGTAGGAATATAAAAAATGCTGCTTATGCAAAAGCATTGTCACAGGCTTGCTTATGTTATATCATAGTGACAAATGAATAGTTCGGGTTCAGTTCGGCGGGGTTAAAAATTCGTGATTCAGATATAATTCGGGAATGATTCGGTACAACAAGGAAGCAAAAAAAAGAAACCCCAAAATTTTTTTTTTAAATTCTCGTTTTTTTCTCACAAATAATTCGTGATTCGCGTTTTATTCGGAGTTCAGTTCGGAAACGTAAAAAAAAACGAATAAAACGCGAATTATTCGCGAATTTGTCGCGTATATATTGTTACTATGTGTTATGTAGGGAAAGGGATAGAAGAAGTAAGGGATTCAGGATCATTCTATTTCTATTGTCGGATCAACACATTGCATAGACTCCCTATTTATTGTAAATAGACTGAATTGGACAGATTTTGTTTAGATCATCAATCTGATTTATTATGATCGAGTTATATTATTTCAATCCATGACTAATCAATCAAAATTAAAAACTATTTAATCTAAATTTTATGCTAAATTGTCAGATTTTTACGGATTTGATGGGTTTCATTTAAAAAATATGTTATAAATACCAAGTAACAATAAGTTATAATGAAAAAAGAATATAAAGAAGAGATAGGCTATGGTGAGTTGCGAAGTAAAACGTCGTTTTACTTCACGTCATATTTTCATTTTGAAAATCCAAACACCCGATCCGAACCGTTCAACTTTTTCTAAATATTGAAATGTCCTTGGAGACTAAATTTTACATTTTTTGGAATTTTTTTACTATTTATTAAGCCACTTTGAAATCGCTGATCCACTGTGAACAGTAAAAACAGTAAAGTTTTCAGGACCACCGGATCAGCGATTTTCAAAGTGGCTTAATAAATAGTAAAAAAATTCCAAAAAGTGTAAAATTTAGTCTCCAAGCACATTTCAATATTTAGAACATGTTGAGCGGTTCGGATCGGGTGTTTGAATTTTTAAAATGAAAATATGAGCGTGAAGTAAAAATGACATCTTACTTCACAACTCACCATAGCCCAGCTCTATAAAGAATAATATATATATCATATTTGGAGTAGAACTAGGGTGCTCCTAAGCTCACCAAGCCCTTCGTGAGCGCGGCTCTAAAACCTATCAAATTGACTTCAAACGATATTTCCAAACCGTTAGATGTCCAAATTTTACATTTTTTGGAATTTTTTTACTATTTATTAAGATGGTTTGAAAATCGCTGTTTTTATTAAAATTCTGCACCATTGGAAAACAGCGATTTTCAAACCATCTTAATAAATAGTAAAAAAATTCAAAAAAATGTAAAATTTGGTCTCCAAGTAGATTTTAATATAGATTGAACATCTAACGGTTTGGAAATGTCGTTTGAAGTCAATTTGATAGGTCTTAGAGCCGCGCTCACGGAAGGGCTTGGTGAGCTTAGGAGCATCCTAGTTCTACTCATCATATTTGAACTAACAATAACATACAGTAAGGATTTCATATAGTACTATTCTAATCCAAAAATTTTATAATAACATATAAAAAAATCAAATTAAATAGATTAACATGATTTTAATCAAATTTTCAAAAACAACATTTCTACTAGATAATCTAGCTGAAATTCAGGCCAATTCCGCTGGATTCCAGGAGAATTACAAAGTTTGCAACGGAATTGGCCAAGATTTCTGCTGAATAATTCAGCGGAAATGTTATTTCTGGAAACTTTCCAGAAACTGACGTTAATCTGTTTAATTTGATCTTTTTTTTATCAACCCTACCTCTGTTGCATCTCTTATGTCAATATAAATCAATAGTTAAAATAAGAAATATGTAATAAACTCTTCTTCGCTATGCAATATTTTTTAGATAGAAGTTTTCGGTAATATTTAATCTCAAAAATAATTCTATGCTCGCAATAATTCGTCTTCACTCAACATGAATCTATTTTGTTGTCAAATTGTGTCACTAGCAATTTGTAACCACTGGTTCTTGACACATTAAGTGGATCTTTTATTGTTTATATGATTAAAGTCCAAAGGGGCTATTTATTTATTTTTTTCTAATGATTAAGTAATCTCAAAATAATTTATCGAAATTCTAATAAACTCTTCTATGCCCAACCTTTTCTCGGGTAGATATTCAAGTTGCAGGAATAATTCTACACTCACAATCATTCGTCTTCACTCAATATCGGTTCATTACATCTTGTCAAATTGTGTCATTGGTCATTTTGAACCACCAAATATTGACACGTTAAGTGAATCTTTATTTGTCTAGATGATTGAAGTTCAAAGTGACTATTTTTTTCTTCATTTTTTTTATTTTTGTTTTTATGCTTGAAGAGAATTTTTCGCTATTTTGAGTATGACTTATAAATCTCCTTACTCCCATTTTTTGATGTGATATATCTTTCTTGAGGAGGGATCTAGTTACAACAAAGTTACCACAATTATTTTTTACATTTTTAAAGTTCAAATCGTTGATCCAAACCGTTCAACATGATCTCCACAATAAAATGTGCTTCCATATCAAATTTTACATTTTTTTTTTGAATTTTTTTACTATTTATTAAGATTGGTACAAAATTCAATGGTCTGAATTTGACTAGTTTTTGTAAAATACTTAATAAATAGTAAAAAAATTCAAAAAAAATGTAAAATTTGATCTGCAAGTACATTTTATTGTGGAGATCATGTTGAATGGTTTGGATAAACGATTTGGACTTTGAAAATGTAGAAAATAGTTGTGGTAACTTTGTTGTAACTCAAAATTGTTGTAACTAGATCCCTCATCATCTTTCTTTTGACATTTGAATCTTTGTTCTCATGTTTATTTATCTTTTTCACTTTTTTGTGACTTTTTAATAATCTTAGTATTTGTCATGATAATAAAAGAGCTAATGTATTCGCTTTTATGATCTTAATATTCTTTTACAATTTTTATCAGCTCATTACCAGCACATATAAAGGACAAGGAAATATGTAAATATGAAAGACTGCATTTTTGTTTTGTAATGATTAATGAATAGTAAAGAAACTCGGCATATATATGGTCACATAGATACGGCCGCAGAGATTTTGCGGTTACCTTTTGTATAGGCAAAGTGCACTAATCATAGCATGTACGGATGCGGAATAGAGACGCCACAGGTGGGCCCACATTATGCGAAAGCCCACATTCCACTAGTCCATATCAATTCATTAATTTAGGCCGCTTGAAGTTTCCTTTCATGTAGGCCCGGTGGGCCCCCACCACCAACCTCCCATCCTAGATAACTCCAGGGGCTTGATTAGAAACTCTCATTAATTTTCCTCATTTTGCTTGTGCGTTTTTACATTTCATCCAACAAATATTGTGAAACTGTTATCGTCCTTGTATAAGCTTTATGTTAATATTCTTTTAATTCTAATGTTTGGTAAATATATTTCAAAAATTTTGATTGAATATGTTAATAAGTTTAAAATAAAATTAATGTTTCACTGGCCCGTCAAAGTTTCTGTAGGATTATAAAATTTTGTACTAATTTTTCACTAAATCCAAAAATCTAACTTACTATTTGTCTCTAAAACTAAAGTAGCAAATTTGTATATTTGAATAAAGAAATTTTTAACTTAAATCGTTGAATTTTCTACCGACATGAAATGCCATTTCAGAATATAGAAATTGTAATACATAAATTCATTCCCCATTTTATATTGTCCCTGATGCCTTTATTGGAAAAAAAAAATGACTAAAAGAAAAATAAAATAAAATGTATTTGGTTAATTATGAATTAAATAAGAGACTATGGTTATTGGTATCTTTTATCAACCTTAATATATGAAATTTACTTTTTAACTTATTTTTTCCTTCATCATCATATGAAGTATAAACAAAGATGGTGTCAAAACAAAAGGTAACATCTTTTGGGTGTATCTGCAAACTTGTGAGAACCACTATATAACTACCTACCTTCGTTCATCTCTTCCCCTCTTCCAAATACCCTCCCAAAACCGAGATATCATACCACACCGTCACTCTATAAACCAAAAAAATCAAACCATCTGAAACTGAAATAAAGGACGGATTGAATTCCATTGATACCCACATGATCACCACCTCTCCTTGTACCTCCAACCGGTACGATGCACTCAACTCTGACAGGTACGAGCCGGTGATACCGGGTCTACCCGACCACATAGCCGAGCACTGCTTACTTCACCTCCCCTTCCCTTTCCCCTCTCTCCTTCGCTCCGTCTCTCCTTCATGGAACAAGGCTCTTCTCTCTCCTTCCTTCCTGCTCACCAAATCCAAGCTTTCTCTTTCTATCCCACGCCTCTTTGTCTTCTCTTTCCACCCACAAACCCTCCAAATTCAATGCCAATCCCTCGACCCAGTTTCACACCAGTGGTTTCTTTTACCTCAAATCCCGCTCTCGACTCCGATTCACCCCTGTTACTTGGTTTGCGGCACGGTTGCATCCCGAGGGGAGATGTTCTTACTCGGCGGCGGTGACAACTGTTTGGTTTACCGTGCAATATCTAATACCTGGTCGGTTATGGGATCGATTACTGTACCGGGAGTACCATTGGCTGTTGGTGAAGTTTCGGATGGAAGAATTGTGGCCGTCAACGAAAGCAGTGGAAAGCTCTCAGCTGAGATTTTTGATCCAATCACTGACAGGTGGGACCGGGCTGCAGTGATGCTTCAAGGAATTGAACGGTAAGAATTAAGAGTTACAAGTTACAACTTGAAAGTGAAAATAACTATTATGGGGGGATGTTTACTCGGTGGAGCTGGGGTGCATAGCTGGCATCCGGTTGTGGGACAAACAAAAGGGGCAATTTTTCAGTTATACCTCCGCAAAACATCAATATTTTTTTGGGACCCAAAGATTGGACATTTGTTTCTACTTAAAAAAGAAAAAGAAAAAAAGAGGAATAAAAACCGGAGATGTATCATGTCAAAACATTCTATCAGTTGCTGGAACTACCCTGGCGTTAATAAACCCCAACTTTAGAAGTATACACCGTGTCTAAGATGTCAAAACTACAGAGTATAAATATTACTTTCTTTTCCATTTCTTAATACTCTTCTTTAGATTTTGAGTCAATGATGCAATGATTGCCAAGAAACATTAGGAGTATTTTTATAGAAGTAGACTTGCTTCAACAGCATAAAAAATAGCAATTAAAGAATATGATAGTAAGTAATAGTGCCCATAGTCAAATAGATTGTTCACTTCATAAAAGAAGTCAAAACAAATTTAAAATTGGATTTTATTTGTTTACAAGTAGGGGTGACTTTGAGAGCTTAAAATTATTGTTTCAGAGAGTTCGATAAAAAAAAATATATATATATACACTCAATTCTTAAAAACTAATATTTTTTTAGAAGAAACATCTCAAACAACAAAAAACATATAACTTTCATTCTAGCCTTGCAGTACTAATACATGACTAATTAAATTCCTTGACATCACAGATACGACGCGGCAACAATTAACGGGCGGGTATACCTAACAGAAGGGTGGGCATGGCCGTTCGACAACCCGCCACGCGGAGCAGTGTACGATGCAGCCCATGACACCTGGCAAGAAATGCCAAAGGGGATGCGTGAAGGCTGGACGGGATCCAGTGCAATCATAAATGGCACTCTCTACATAGTGACAGAATACGGCGACAACAACCTAAAATTGTACGATGAGACCAGGGATGAGTGGAGACCAGTGCGAGGCGGCGGGGTGCCGAAGGCGGTGCGGCGGCCGTATGCAGTGGTTGGTGGAGGGGATGAAGGGAAGTTGTATGTAATCGGCAAGGGATTGGATGTGGCTATTGGACGGGTCAAGAAGGCGGAGGTAGGAGAGGAAAAGGTGGAATGGGATGTGATCAAGGGACCACAAGCGTTTACCGAGCTCCTCCCTTGTAATGCGCAAGTATTGCGATTGTAGATAGCTAGTTAGGATTGATATGTCAATGGTGGAGTTTTGGTACAGCTGAAAATATTCGGATTGCGGCGCCTCTAGCTTATACCGGTTGAATTGTGCTGATGGTGAGTTGCCTGATGGCGCAAGATGTGTAAAGAGATGCTTGAAGAGAATCTAGCATCAACTATATATGAATCTATGTTCTTAGGAGGATACTTCTTGGCGTATACATCATACCGGTTTTTTCTGGAGTTGTAAGGCAATTCTGAGGAAATGTGAGGGTGGTTCTATAAATGAATCTGTATTAATTTTTCCCTTTTTTCCAGAGAAATGTTGGCATTGTAAAAATTTACAGGGTTCTTTTTACCCCCTACGAGATGTTGCTAAACATCTCTATAGGGATTGATTTTACTTTATTGTAACTGTACTTGTTTTTTTTTATGAGTGTAACTGTACTTATTGGCTCCAAAAAGATTAATTGGTAGCTCTTGGGATAAATAAAAGTACGCCAAGTAAAAAATTGTCTTTTCTAAGGGCTAAATTGATATAATTTTTTAATCAATTAATGAAACCTAAGAAGTCTTGACAAATGTCATCCACCACGCTTTTTCCCGAAATTTTTATTAATAGAAAAAAGAATAAATTAATATCGACATTGAAGAACGATTTGGCTGGATTTTGGAATATAACAAAGACGTTATGGTCCGTAACGTCCATGGGACGTTACGAACCAGAACGGCCCGATTAACCCGCAGATTTTCCGCTGATTAGCGCACATGGGCCGTTCGGAACCATGACGGCCGAGGGGGAGCGAAAAAAAAAAAATATGGGCCGTTAGGAACAACGACGGCCAGGGATTCCTTTCTTTTTTCCTTTTCTTTTTTTCTTTTTTCAAATGAAGTAAGTCCTGAATTTTTGAAGCAACAACAGGCTGATGAACTTGGTAATATGAAAGGTCCGATTGCTTCCGCTGATCTGGGTCCTATATCTGAGATAGGAGTAAGTTTTGATTCAAATCAATTTGATAAAAGTTCTCAAGGTCCAGTTGCTTCCTCTGATCTGGCTTCTACATCTGACAGAGGAGTACATGAATTTAACAGGACTTCTGATTCGAATCAGTCATTTGTGGGTTTAAATGGCAACAATAATATTGTCATGGAGAGTGCAGAGATCAATCTAGTCTCTGACATTTCTATAGGTGGTGATGCAAGTGCATCCAATCCAACCATGGTGGATGCAGCAGATGAAAATCTCATGGATGACCTTAATACCATTTCCGATGCCAATTTAGAAGAAGAAAGAAATCCCTGGCCGTCGTTGTTCCTAACGGCCCATATTTTATTTTTTTTGCACTCTCCCTGGCCGTCATGGTTCCGAACGGCCAATGTTCGCTAATCAACGGAAAATCTGCGGGTTAATCGGGCCGTTCTGGTCCGTGGACGTTACGGACCATAACGTCTTTGTTATATTCCGAAATCCAGCCAAATCGTTCTTCAATATCGATATTAATTTATTCTTTTTTCTATTAATAAAAATTTCGGCGCTTTTTCTACAGATAACAAGGAGATTTCCATATCAGAATTTTAATGTGCGCGCAGGTGTTGAATCTTCGCTTGACATCATTCATAGCAGCAGCAACAAAAAGAAATAATAAGCAAGGTTGAATTTTCCTCAATTGTTGCTTTGATTTTGGATTAGTTCGGAATGATATACAGTTTGTTTCATATTAAGGTCTCTTTGATGTGATTTTTGAGCTTATCTATTTGATATGAGTGGTAGGGTCTATGAAAACCAAGCTTACAGTGGCAGCCACGCACTTACGAGTTCATTCCTTCTCCAGTGTATACAACTGGAGAATTCCATTTGTCTTCTTATGAACTATCACAAGCGAATAGTAGTTCCTTTGGAATTTAAAAGCTTCTTTACAAGTGTACAACTATTTTTTTGTTTACACAGTAACAACAACAATGACAGCTTGATAGTGGTAAAACAACATATACCGCCGCCGCCTTGGGCTACTTTATTTGGTAAAAGAAGAACAAATTTAAATTAACCTCCTACAAAATTAGTACATTATGAGGAATAAATCATTTACTCACATATACCTAGAGTGAGAGTGAAATTTTTGTATAAAATAGTATAAAATTATTAGCCATAATCTATGATTTTCTATAACAGTATTTTAAGTTTGTGATATTATTATTTATATTTAATGCATCTATTGTTACTTATCAAGTCTGAATTCCATTTATATGTAACTTTTTTAGGAACTTCCTAACTGTCATCCAAACCCATCCCCGAGATGCCCCACTATCAGATCTTCTAGAATGTCGGTGCCTTGTTCAACCCTTTACAGTTATGTTTACAACCCTTTAAACTACTACTAGCAAGCATTAAAATCTAAAATCTAACTTATAAAATTTTGATTTTTTACAATTGGCAATTTTGACCACGACGACCTTCTAGAAAGCCGGTAATATCTTTACAGCGCGGCTTCTCAAACCCGTAGACACATTAAATTTACTTCTCAAACTTTTAAACATATGTCTATAATCCTTTAAAATATTTGTGTCAAACCTTTAAACCTTACATGTACCTTACAAAATTTTTTTACAGTAAAAGCTCACAAACACTACAAATTTTTCTTCTCAAGTCTTTAAACCTTTGTATATAATCTTTTAAAGTACTCAGATCAAGCCTTTAAACCTTACATGTAACTTATCAATTTTGTTTTTTACAGTAAAAGTCCGTAGGCACTTTAAATTTTGCTTCTCAAGTCTTTAAATCTTTGTCTACAACTCTTTAAAGTATTTATGTCCAGCCTTCAAACCTTATATGTAACTTAATTATAAAAAAAAAATTGACAGTAAAAGCCGTAGGCACTTTAAATTATATTTTCCAAGTCTTTAAACATATGTTTACAACCATTTAAAGTATTCGTGTCAAGTCTTTAAACCTTACACGTAACTCATCATTTATTTTACAAGTAAAAGTTTGTAGGCACTTCAAAGTACAGTATTTATACATACATATAAAGCCTTTAAACCTACGCTGCTAGTCTTTAAACCTTGCATATGAAATATTTAAACCTAACATATTAGGTTTTTATATAGAGCATATTAAGAAGAAGAAAAAAATAGTGACGCGAATATAATTCAAAAGTACTTCATTATAGATTTTATTTGAAAGATAAAATCGAGTAGAAGACATAGATTCACAAAATTCGTCACAGATCGTCGGAAAAATGGACGAAAATAATCGAGGAAAAAAAAAACTGGTAGAAAGAAATCTTTCATATTTTTTGGCTTGAAGACAAATTGAGAGAAAAAGTAGTTAAGAGTTGAACTAGTTAGAGGACGCTCGGGGATGAAGACTTGGAGACAAAACTTGGGTGGATATTTTAATATTTAAGATATTTTCTCTTAATCATGTGACTGCTCCAATTTCTATTATACAGTAGCAATGGATAATTATGCTCTGTTTGATTTGCTTCTTTTGATTTATTCTCTTCTTCTTCTTTTCTTTCTGGTATTGGATACGTTCAAGTTTTTTGAGAGAGCTACATTCAAGTTTTAATGTATAATTCAGCATGACCTACAATATAGGATATATATGGTAGAAAATATTAGTAAGAAAATATGTATCACAATCTTGCAGACTAGTCCAATATCTCATTTAATGTATAAAACTTTTTTCCATCTCCAAATTAAATAACAAGAATATCCTTTTTCTGGATAAAAAGAAAAATAACTTGAACTCTCAAATTTAATTATTAATCATCAAGATGTAGATTGAAAAATATGTGTGCTAGAATTATCATTTCTTGCTCCTATTTATTTAGGAGGATTCAAATATTTTTATTCTTTGTGTCTCCATCGCATGCCTCTATTTAAAATTTTAATAATTCAAAATTTAAATCTTAAATATCAAAATAAAAATATTAGATATTATGAGATTTCAACTTTGTTTAATATTGATCTAATCCAAAAATGAAGACATTAGAAGAACTTGCTTTTGGTCTAGTGGCAAAGACACGTGGTTCCCATGTTGGAGGTAATGAGTTCGAAATCCACAAAGTAGGAAAATTCTCTATAATATATATAGGGGTTTGAAAGTGTGTTGGGTGGCTTGATCTCCAACCCATGATTTCACAAAAAAAAAAATGAAAGCATTAGAAGCAAGCTTTGAAAAAATAATATTAATGGTCTTTAATAGCGAGATATTATTTAACGATTTAATTAGTTCAATTATAATTTATCATCATTTGAGAGCGTGGTGTCTTTACAGAATTTTAATACTGAAGGTTCTAAAAAAAAATGAAACGGTTCAACACGAGTTTAATTGTATTTTAAAAATAAAAGTTAGAAACGAAAACAAAGTTTTGCACTTCTAGGTTTATGACAATAACAATCCTTGAGCTCTAATATCTATACTTATCGAGATTTTCTTATTAAAATCTGGTCTCCTTCTGGTCCCAGTTTATGAATTGAAATATCATGGATTTCCCATGGGAGAAATTTGGGTACGATGGTCATCGGACCCAAAGTGGGTGCGATGGGTTCGCTCACCGTCCGATCTGCTTTAGGATTCACGCCCGCAACTTTTGCATCTGCTTTAAAATTCATGCGCACGAATTTTAAAGTGAATCGGACGGTTCCGAAACCCATCGGACCCAAGCCTTTCTCATTTCCCATACCCTTTCGGAACTGGAGATGAAAATACAGTCGCTAGTTGCAGATTACAGCTCAAAAAGGTGAGGTGTGCAGATTGGTACCACATCATTTTAAATATTAATTCTTTTGCCTCCACGTTGTTTTCACCTAGTGCAAGTTGGCCTTTTCTAATAAATTTGATGTTGAATTATAATTCATGCATCTTTTGTTTAAATCGATGACGATATGTATTATTTATATTTTTTAGTGTATCTAGTTAAGAATGATTGTGCAAATCCATGACAGAGATTGATCCAAATAAACAGCACACTCAAGATGGGTTGATAACGACCAAAATTACTTTTTTGGCGTATTTGTTTAGTTCTTTCGAAAAGGGCATATTTTATTTGAAGAAGAAATATGAAAATGTAAAGAAAATAATATATATTAACATATATTTTCAAGGTATGCTTGGCATCAGAGGTGGATTTAGAATTTCAGTCAGAGTAGGCACAAAATACTTATAAGAGCACAAATTTTGTTCAAAATATTGAAAATTATAATAAATAGTATTCTTTTACATATAAAAAACAGCAAGTATATTAATATCTGGCTAGCCAAGTCAAGTCGATGACGGTAAATCGAGCATGCCTCTATGGGTCTTCATATTTAAAAACTGGAGTGTATTGAGATAAATGTGGCCATATATCGGGATCAGAATGAGGGTCTTGTTCAACACTATTAACCTCATGAAAGGGATTGAAGTCTAAATTAGACTTGATTTGTCTTGCTTCTTGTGAAGTTGAACCAATTAGAGATTTAGATGTCCTATTAAAATACTTGTTCATTTTTAATACCCTAAAATGTAGAATTCAAGGTTAAGATAAATTACTAGATTATAAAAATTAAAGTCCTTGATCAAATCAACATATTACCAAATAACTAAATTTTCAAATTAAAATTCTTAAAGTCGTCTGTCAATTATCAAATTATTAATTAATCCTAATTCACAGATAAAAAAAATTAAAAAAAAAATAGAGTTTGATCACTTACCGAAGAAGAATCGGAGAAGGGAAAGAGTCGAGAAGAGTCGAAGTTGGAAAAGAAAAAGAGAAGAGTCTAGGCGGAGGGCCGGTTTGGACGAAATGAGGGATCGCGGCGCAAATCGTATTTTTTTGCTCCTCTGGTATCAACTAAGATTTTCTAAAAACATGTGTATAAATAAAATAATATAAGGAACTAGAGTGAGACTATGGTAATATGCATATTACACTGTGGTCCATGTTATGGACTCATATATTCATATTAAAGTTTAGTAGTCAATGGAAATTGTTTAAAATGATTTTTATATAAAAATGTATTTGCAGATCAAATTTTATATTTTTCTAAATATTTTACTATGTTTTTTTGAAATATTTAAAAATAGAAATACATCTATGGATCGATCCGTAACATACGTACTAGCATAACCTCTCTCTAAATCGGGAAATTTTACATAATGTCCTTCTTTTTCAAAATATAGAACAAAATATCCTCCTCTCAATTTTTTTAACAAAATGCTCTTGTGGACCCCATGTTTTCCCTCTGAGGACCTCCCTCCCACTCCTTTCTATTTACTCCCTTCATCCATAACACATTTTTTTAAAGTTTTCTCTCAAGACATTTTTTTATTCAACCCAAAAAAGAAATAATATTTTGAAATTCTTTAATTTTCACATGTTATATTATCGACTAAGACTGATGCGTGTGTAGCTGACACTTAAATTAAATTTCAATTTTACTATATCACGCTAGCATTTCTTTTTTCTGTTCTCACCAACATGGTTATATTTTAAAAATATTGTTCTATAAAGAACTTAATTAATTATTTTGCCACATCGGTAGTTAGCTTATATATATTGTGTATTTCATGTTTTGGTTGATTAAAACATGTTTTCAGCATGTTTGCTTGAAATAACTAGAAAAAGATTAGTAAACTATCTTATATTCTATAAGCTCAATAACCTAAAAATAACTATTAAATATTTACACATATGTATATAAAATATTGAATATATGGTCCATGATATGTTAATGGGAAATATTAATGTGTTATTGGGACATGGAAGAACATTTGCAAAAGCAATGAATATAAAATGAAAATAGATGTCTAGTTGGAAAAGAATTAGCAGCAAACTGTTGAAAAAACTTTACATTTATAAAAATTATAATTATATTGTTCTTGTTACACGGAACTAAAAAATATTTACATAACTAGTGAGTAAAATTTTGAAAGATGTGTTCAATTATAAAACATAATAGATAAACGTTGACGTGTACACAATAAATATTAAAGGAACTGTAAATCTAGAAATGTTATAATGACATTGTACTTGTTAAATTGGACAAAAAAGAAAAAAATTACAAAAAAAAGATGAATATATATCGAAATAATTGGGGATGCTAACATTAATTTCGGTTATTTTCGTATTTGACCAGTCATTCATAAGATTCTCTGCAACAAAAGAAAAGACATACAACCTTCCTTTCTGATTTTAGCAAATAAAATTTTACACTAAATTTTTTATTTCTAAATCAGTTATAATAGATAAAAAAAATGATTCAAATTGTGAATGAGATCACATTTGTATTTTTTTATTTAAACAAAGAATAGAAGGGAGTAAATAGGGAAGAGTGGAAGGGAGGTGAAGAGAGAGAAGACATGGGGCTCACAAGAACATTTTGTTAAGAATTTTAGAATGAGAATATTTTGTTCTATGTTTTGAGAAAGAAGGACATTATGTTAAATTTCCTCTCTAAATCAGAGAAAAACGACAAAACATTAAAAAGTGATGTTTGGAAATTAAGTAGGCTGCTTCCAGCAAAGCTTTATACCTGCTTAGTTAGGCACTTAGGCCCAAACATTTTCTACCTTTCCGGTTTTTTATTTTATACCAAATGCGAATGACTTGTATGATTGTATTGCTTTGATCTTGTGACGGTGCGTATTTTTATTTATTTATTGTGACGTGCAGTGATAATGAGTGCTATGTGATTAGTTTAATAATTTTTTGTATTATAGTAATTTAGTTCAAATGTCTCATTTTTTTGCCTCCATCTCATCTTCAATTTTAATTTTCTAATAATAGATTTTTTAAAATTTATATATTAAAATAAACCGTTAAATGTGATCTATATTACTTGTGAAAAAATTAATGTCCATAATTTATCCATATCGGTGTATTTTTGTAAACTATTGATACTAATCAAAACAAAATTGAAAGAGAGGGGGAGAGAGATAGAGATGAGCTACGGTGCTATGAGAAGTAAGAGTCTTCTTATACTTTTTACTTATATTTTACGATTTCAAATCTAAATAGTCGATCTGAACTGTCAACATAATTTTTATATTAAAATGTGCTTGGTAACTAAATTTCACATTCTTTTTTAGCATTTTACTATATTTTTAGAAGTTTTGAAAATCATTGTTTTTTACGGAATAAAACAGTAATTCTAAAAAATAGTAAAAAGAAATTAAAAATATATAAAATTTGATATCCAAACACATGTTGATGTAGAAATCATGTTGAACAATTTGAATCATCTGGTTGAACTTTAAAAACATAAATATGAACTGAAAGTAAAACAAAAGCTTTACTTTTCAAAACACCGTAGTCCACACGAATTCGGATCGCCCCAGGTACCTGACTCAAGCAAGTTACAAACGGACTGTCCAGAACCGGTCTTGTAACTTGGCACAAATCTCAAAACGGACTTCTATGGTTTCTATAGGCACCGTATTGACTTCGACTCGGATGGAATTAATCTGAACCATCCGTTTGTAATTTGCTTGAGTCAGGTACTTTGAGAGAACAGGGATTCCCAACGAATCAGGAGCCTTGCAAATTATTTGAGGCCGCGTGTCACAAGTTGGAAGAAAGCCCACATATTTATGCAGCTATGCTCTGTTTGACTGTTTCCCCCAGTCCGCATCCTATGCGGTAATAGAATATATGAGTTTAAATTCGAACCGTCCGATCAAAATCCAGGACAATCCGGCCTGAGGTGAATGTATGGGGCCCTTTTTAATATTCATGTCCGACAGTCCGAGCATAACGAACGGTCTGAACCTAAAAACAAAATATGTGTTACCTCAGGTGATATGAATTCTTGATGGCCCTATATATCGTATCCAGCCTTGCGTACGATGTGGCCCACCACGGCGCGCCTCACTCGATCAAAACTGGAGACGTCCGTTTCCTCAGGGTCCACGCGTACGGCTTTTATTTTTTTACCCACTGTTTATAAGTTATAACACATTTGCACCCCACAGCAATATTTCCGGTCCAGCTTATAAGCCCTTTGATTTTGAACGGATGTGTTGGATATTTTTTTTTTTTATTTTCGCAGTATTTTCTTTTCAGGTTATTTTTAGATAATTTGTTGCATTTTAAAAATGTTCCTTGTATGCATAATTTATTCTCTACTAAGACGGATGGATTTTTTTAAATAAAAATCATACTAGAAACTAGAAAAATCCAATGTATTTTTTGTTAACGAAATTTGTTGGATTGCAGGACAGAATTTTTTTTGTCTAAGTTTTAAGAAATATATTTTTTATTGGATAACAAATAAAGCTGCTGTTGATATCTTTTTCGAACACTTTAAAAAAATTATATTTAGTAAAAAGAGTTTAAATATGATGCCCATACAATTTACACATGCTAAACAGCAAAATAATTACTAAAAATAAATTTGCTGAAAATGTAATATTAATCTGTTATCATTCATGTACTTAAATTATAACTAGTATCGTACCCGTATGTTGCAATGATGACATATTATAAGAGAACAAAAAAAATATTCTTATACAAAATGACATATTTTCATAAAAAATAGATCAATGAAATGAATAATTATTCAACAATAAAAAGAGGAGGGTTCAAATGCCTTCATTTTTTGTGCCTCCATCATGCCTATATTTTTAAGAACTTTAATAACTCAAAATTTAAAACTTAAAAGTCAAAATAAAACCGTTGAATATGATCTATATCATTTTATCTATGCGCATGTAAAAAATTTGTGTCATTTCAACTTTGTTTTGGTTGTCATCAAGGGCAAGTAAAAACATACTAATATGGATAATTTCTAGATGTTGATTTTTCAAATGATTGATTCACATAAAAACAAAATTGAAATGTGATATTTTTTTTATGAGCACATAGAGAAAATAACATAGATCACATCTAACTGTTTTATTTTGAGGTTTATAATTTAAATTTTGATATATTAACGTTTTTAAAAATGGAGGCATGGTGGAGGCAAAAAAAAATGGAGACATTTGAACCCTCCTCCAATAAAAAAAATAGACCAACATATTCTCATGCAAATGTAAAACTCATTTTTAGTGACATATCTATGAGTTTTTCTTTTATTGGTACATAACATTTTTTTTTGTTATGTTGATTAACGGGTAAACAAGAGAAAATAAATCATCCAAATATTATTTGTTGTTGTCATATGGTGACTCTGTTATTATTATAAGGGTTATCCTCCACTCCCTAGAATTTATATAATTTGTGTATCTAAAATAGAGAATAAAATCATATTTATTTAAATGTGATCATTAAATAACAAATAACATTCGTTATATGATACAAAAAATGGAAAGAAATGAAGACATGACTTTGATTGTCTGGGTTTTCATTATAATTCTTATTGAATTTGAGAAAATTGATCCTGAACCATAGTGAGTCATGCTTGGTTGTGGAGTAAAGTTACTCCGAATTAAATTGCTTACTCCAAGTTAAGATAAATTGAAATAATGTTTGGTTGGAGCTTGGTGGAGCAAGTTTATGAAGAGTAACAAAAATATATGTTGGATTTAACTCTAATCACCTAGAGAGATCGAGTAACTTACTTCGGATTAACTCAAATATTACTCCATCTCAATCCTTCAAATTTACTCCTTATTTGGCTACTTAAAGGTGGAGTAAAGAGTTTACTCCACCACTTACTCTACAACCAAACATGACCAAAATGATTTTTAGTTTTAACAATTGTGTCTATAAAATATATGTTCTTCTTCTAACATTGATAGATTTTTATTTTTATTTTTTGTTTGTTGCACATAACTTCATAATTTTATAGGTTTGTGAAAAACAAATGAGATGATATACTTTACTGCTAAATGTTGCTTTTAGCGTTAATTCATTATTACTAATTAAGGCAACATAAATGGTAAATACCAATAATGACAATAGTAATATTGGATAAATACATTCTTTACAATAAGAGTATCAATTATCAATGAATCTAAATTTTTTTTAAATGACATTTTAAAAAGAAAATAAATAAAGATCAAGAGAAGACAAACTAAATAAACTTATTGCGAGTATGTGTGGCGAGTACGTATTTAAATAAATTTAGACTTCTACACGTAAATAAACATAATAAAATATATATAGTTAAAAGAAGACAAACTATTTGATCGGATGACTGATAATCACCACCAACGACATCTAATACTTAATATTAATATTAGAGGAGATATTCAGTCGATTGAGCATAAAAAATGCCGATACCAAACTTTGAAAATCATGTCGTGAAGAAAAGTATAAAGAATGAACCCACAATATGAGTGACGATTCGGAAAAAATAAACAAACAATTTATCTCTAGTGAGGATGAAACCTTATCAATCTTAAAAGTTCTTCCTTGCTTATAGTACAATTACAGCTCTTGATATGCTCGAATGTCTAATTAAGCACTTGGGAAAATCTGTCATGTGATTTTGTAATTTTGATTAATTTCATATCATAACGACAAAAGACAAAAGAGCGGTTGCGAGGTTTATAAGCAAGTCATTGTTGCATGACAACACATAAGATACTGAAATAAAGATTTATGTATAATTCTGAAGTCCATCTAACCTAATTAATTAGTTGGATTTAGCTTGCATCACACTAATTGTAATTAAAAAGATCCTATGGGATTTGAATGAAAAATAATATAACCAAACAAAATCTTGAACTAGTAAATATGCTGACGTTCAAATTATTTATTTTTCTTTTGAAGTAGCATGTAAGAGTAGGACTGGCAAAAAAAGTCCGTCCCTCGTGGTCTGTTTGGGATGTATCCCGTGGTTTGATTGGTAAAAGCTTGATAGTTACCGGTCCGAGCTGTTACCGAGTTAGCTGGTTCGGTTTAGAATTGGCGAGTTTGAGCTGAGTCTAGCTCGGCTGAAACAGCCCGCTCATGTGAATTTGTGTGAATTTTATAATATATTTTGGATTTCATTATCTAATTTCTTTGAGCTACTGTCCTAACAATGTCCAATGAACTACTATGTACGAGCCAGCTCGTCAGTGACTTGGACCAATTACAAGCTAAGATTTTAGCTCGGCCTCCTAATTTCAACTCGCTCGGTTCCTACTACAAGCTGATTACGAGCTGAGCTTAGCTCGGCCCGAGCCAATTTTTAAACTGATTATACTTTCTTAGTCTCAACTCTCTCTCAATTAATTTAAAAAAAAATTAAGTGTCTAATCAGTCACACGTCACAATTTGAACAGGGTATATTCTGAAATTTTTATTTTCCTTTTAAATTTCGTGATGTTATATTTTCTAAAGATAAGTTTTGAGTAGTCAAAGTTTCATCCCAGAAAAAAAGAAAGGATAAAATAGAATGAGTGAGGCTACGGTGCTATGCATAGCACGGATGGGGTCCGTGCTACGGTTCAAAATTTGACTTTTTAAAATTCTAACGGTCAATCCGAATCGTTCAACATGATTATAAAATGAATATGTACTTGCAAACCAAATTTTACATTTTTTCGAATTTTTTTACTATTTTTTCGAAAATCACTTGATCTGAACATTCTGGACTATCCAAAAACAGCCTATCTAAAAAAAATAGTAAAAAAAATCGAAAAAATGTAAAATTTGGTTTGCAAGTACATATTCATTTTATAATCATGTTGAACAGTTCGGATCGACCGTTAGAATTTTAAAAAATCAAATTTTGAGCTGTAACACGGACTCCATCCGTGCTATGCATAGCACCGTAGCCTCACTCAAATAGAATTATACTGTGAATCTCAAGTGGGAGAGGCTACATCAGTGTCAGTGATATAGAGTAGGTAGATTCACAGATAGCATGAATCAATAGCCAGTTGTCTTTGTCTTTTCTTGGCAAAGAAACATCTATTTTCCAAATTTATTTAATTAGGTTCCAGGAAATCGTAGCTGTTCATAGCCAATCTGAAAAAAGACATTTAATGCATGCCGACGAATATTCATTTTTTTTTTTCTGAATATTATCATTTGAGTGAGGCTACGGTACTATGCATAGTACGGATTGGTCCGTGCTACGGGTCAATATTTGAGTTTTCAAAATTCTAGCGGTCGATCCAAACCGTTCAACATGATTATAAAATGAATATGTACTTGCAAACCAAATTTTACATTTTTTCGATTTTTTTTACTATTTTTTTAGATAGGTAGAAAATCACTGTTTTTGGATGGTCCAGAATTTTCAGATCAAGTGATTTTCTACCTATCTAAAAAAATAGTAAAAAAATTTGAAAAAATGTAAAATTTGATTTGCAAGTACATATTCATTTTATAATTATATTGAACGGTTCGGATCGACCGTTAGAATTTTGAAAACTCAAATATTAAGCCGTAGCACGGACCAAACCGTGCTATGCATAGTACCGTAGCCTCACTCTTATCATTTTATTTGTCAATAAGTGTTTCTGTCAGTGGTCGCTATCTACTGTAACGTTACACAGCGCTATTGCTTGCCATAAAATTTTGCTGACCTGACAATTTGAAGTGCTTTCCAATTCTCAGTAGATCGGAGAAGGTGGGAAAAACAAATTATTAGTCACAATGTCACTATTAGAGCTTTAATTACATTGACCAAATTTGCTTAAATCGTCTAGAATCTTATGTTTTCCTTTTTATTGAAAATTTGTAAGAACGCCTTTATTCATTACCGACATTTTTATTAATATCCAAAGTTTAATACAATTATTAATTATACCCAGAATCGGAACAATTATCGAAAAATACCCAAGCCGGCCAGAAAATGGCCGGCTTAGTCCCTCCCCTAAGCCGGCCATTTTCTGGCCGGCTTGGTACCTTTTTTTTTTTTTTTTTTTAAAGAGAGATACTATGAAGATCAAAATATTGAAATTTAACGCTGAAAATTTGAAAATTTTTGTTTAATTATTTGTTATATTACTTCTTTTGATATAATTAGCATATTTATACTAAAATACGCTATATTAATTGAAATTATATTGAATAACACTATATTATGTTAAATTACGCTAAATTACATTACATTACATTACAATACGCTATATTATTTTTTATGTTGTGCTACTATTTTAATGTTGTAATATTTTCTGTTTTGTATTATCATGATAATTTATTTTGATCTGTAAAATATAAAAATAGTACCATAAAAGCACACATACACAAGAACCGAAATATAGGATAATCCAAATATACCAAACATAAATAGTATATGAAATAAAATAGTACAAAACTAGTAAAAATACAACTAAAACGGAGAGGGGGAATATCGCTGAGGCGGTACTCCGGCGTTCGCCCGGCGCCAGCGCGGCCAGGCTCTGTCTCTCTCGGCCTCCCCACTAGCATCGGCAGACCTGAGTATCTGGTCGGCAGTATCCCATCTGGCATCGCCCGTGGAGACTGTCGGTACTGGCGGAGGTGTAGCGAAGATAGATGCGGCAAACCCAGTCCCAAAGTCAGGCTGAGTATGAGACCCGCTACCACTAGCCTCTCCATCATGCGGCATCTCTGTGCCATATCGGGGCCATGTCAGTGCCGACATGAAACTCTCATCGAATACCCCGAAGTCCTGGAGACTGCACGAGAGGGACTCGTACTCAGAAGATCGGTCTCCGCAGGTGGTGGCATCTCTGCTGGACCCTGCAATCATACAAATAAATTATTAAATTTGATCTGAATGAAGAAATTTATTAAAACCTGACAGATACTGAAGTATGACATACATGAGGCTGCACCGGACGTCCATGCTCGTCGTACCATGCCGTCCACCCAATGCCGGACAATACCCAATTATGGTAGTCCCACTCTGGATGCGAATCGGGGGAAGATGGCATATCATCTAGCAGAACCGGGCTCGGGTCGGGCTCGGTCGGAATTATCTCACGCCAGTTGATGTTCTCTCCGGCGTCTCGCAGCATACCGATGATCTTTCCACCGTGCCTGGCATCCTCAACCACATTCGCATTCTTCTTGAGGGTGCGGTACCCAAGCCGTCTCCAGTTCTTCTTTCCCAGCATGGCAATCCCATGCCCGCACTCCTTGATCGCGGCCAGAAGCTGAAAAAAAGTTGGCATGTCAGATCAAACCTTGATGAACTACTAAGTTAGACCAAAACTATGTGGTTTTAGGTGCTTTACCTGGCGAGCCCATGCACGGCCGTTGGGATGGTAACCATCATCGGTTTTGATCCTGTCGCGGAGATGGGCACCGTAATCACCCTACAGATAGACACTCGCCATGCAGACCTGCGTGTACCATACATCGTACCTCAACTGGGGATCTCCCTGGGTCTGAATGATCCCATCTGGCTCATGATAGAAATGGGTCTGCTGAGGATCCTGGGCCGTCATGTAGTATGGATCGAAATGGGTGCTCCAGTCCTTATCCAGTCGCCCTCGGTGGTGTACGCTGTAAGGAAGATGTTAGTTGCAATACAAAGCTATCAAGTAATTTGATGTATTTGACAATAAATACAATAGACTACGACTTATAAATTGATTAGTACAAACAAGTTATAAATATTACCTCTGAATCTTCAGTTCGGTGGAATCTGCCGAGAGACCCGCGATGAAGTGTTGTCGTAACCTCGTCATCCGCAAATGGAACTTCGACCTCCCATGTTCCCCAATGACATAGGAAGGCTCAGCTCCCAACAACTCCTCGACATAACCTGCGAATCTGGTGCTGTCAGAGACGCCGCCGACGGGTGTGCCACGGATAGGCAAACCCCAGAGAGCACTCACATCCTGGAGAGTCACCGTCATCTCTCCGAACGGCATGTGAAACGTGTGCGTCTCGGGACGCCATCGCTCCACCAGTCCAGCAATGAGAGAAGCATTGATGATGCTTTTCTCGGTCCGCACGATGTCCACAACCTGGTAGAGACCCAGGTTGACGAGGTATGGCTCCATCACATCGTAGTACCTCATGTGCATGCACCGTAACTTCACATCTAGAAGATCCGTGTCCTGTGTTGAAAAAGGTAATCCGCATGGTGATAACATAATAAAATTTAAACCCAATAAAATTTAAAGAAAATCTATGAAAAAGAACGTACCTCACGAGAAGCCAGTGAGACTCGGTGCTCGCTGTGGGGAATCCACAGAAGAGGACTGATGTGCTCCGTGCTGCTGGTACTGATCGGCTCGTCCACTACTGGAAGCGGGGTAGGCCGTGCTCTAGGCATCCTAATGTCTAAAATAACATAATTTCGGTGAAATTACGCTTAATGAGCCTAATTATGATAAAAAAGGCCAAAATACCCTAAATATTGGTCATCTGTGCTAATTACACTAAATTACGCTTAATTAGCCTAATTATGGTAAAAAAGGCCAAAATACCCTAAATATTGGTCAACTGTGCTAATTACACTAAATTACGCTTAATTAGCCTAGTTTTGGTAAAAAAATGCCAAAATACCCTAAATATTGGTCATCTGTGCTAATTACACTAAATTACGCTTAATCAGTCTAATTATGGTCAAAGTGACCAAAATACCCTAAATATTGATCAACTGTGCTAATTACACTAAATTAGCACAGTTGGCCTAATTATGGTAAAAAACGGGCCAAAGTACCATAAATATTGGTCATCTGTGCTAATTTCGGTAAAATTACGCTTAATCAGTCTAATTATGGTCAAAATAACCAAAATACACTAAATATTGGTCATCTGTGCTAATTCCACTAAATTACGCTTAATTAGCCTAATTATGGTAAAAAACGCCAAAATACCCTAAATATTGGTCAACTGTGCTAATTAATCTAAATTACGCTTAATTAGCCTAATTATGGTAAAAAAGGCCAAAATACTCTAAATATTGGTTATCTGTGCTAATTTCGGTGAAATTATGCTTAATGAGCCTAATTATGATAAAAAAAGGCCAAAATACCCTAAATATTGGTCATCTGTGCTAATTTCGGTAAAATTACGCTTAGTCAGCCTAATTATGGTCAAAATGACCAAAATACACTAAATATTGGTCAACTTAGCTAATTACACTAAATTACAACAATATAATCTAAATTCTAACACCTAAACCCTAAATCCTAAACCCTAAAATAAATAAATTACAAATTAAATTAGATAAAAAAAAATTACCTCAAATAAGAGCTCAAATCCGGTTGTGAGATGAGAGAGTTGTGAGAAGGAGAGAGAAAATGGGGGTATATATAGGGTGAAATGCGGGTAAAAAAAAAAAAAAAAGGTACCAAGCCGGCCAGAAAATGGCCGGCTTAGGGGAGGGACTAAGCCGGCCATTTTCTGGCCGGCTTGGGTATTTTTCGATAATTGGTCCGATTCTGGGTATAATTAATAATTTGTATTAAACTTTGGATATTAATAAAAATGTCGGGATTCATTATGTTCAAATAAGTAAAATTAGGTGTTATTAAGTTCATCAAGTTTCTTATCTGAGTTATTATTATTATTATTGAAAACTCAGTAGAGGTTCTCTTTTGTGAGTTTAACTCTAAAATTTCTCGAATTGACTTTAAATATTTGTTGAAACCGATATATTTCACAAGTAATGTGTTTATATGTAAGTTTTATAAAATTGTGAATTGATTTAGTATAAAATTAAGCTGTCAAAAAAGAAGGTTTATAAGTTAATTTTAATACATTTACTTTTCGTACTTTATATTCAGTTAGTTGTAAATTTATAAATTTTGCATGTAAAAATATCACTTGTGAGGTATGTTGGGGTTAGAAACGGAAGCGTTTAAGGATTAATTTTATCGAACACCTTGCAAACATATACTAATACCTGATAAATAGAGAAATATGAAAGTCAAACAAGAAGCCAACACAACAAGTAATCAATCACAAGAAAATAAAAGAGAGATAAGACTTTACGTGGAAACTCTTTTGGGAGAAAACTACGGGCGCAAATTCACTATATCAAAGAGTCTTACAAATACAAGGAGATAATCAAGCTATTAACACTTACTCTAACACCTTTTACAATTTCATACACTAATATATGAGATTTCCAAGTGTATAGATGGATTTGAATCAAGAGAGCAAAATTCTAGAGTGAGCTTGGAGAAGAAGAGAAGAACTCACGATCAATAACTCAATCTCTCTCTGTCTCCGCTTATTTCAATTTCCAATCGAAAATGAATTTCTGTGTAAACAACAACATGGGCCAAAGGCTCAATTCATTTTTGTCTTCACATTATAACAAGATAGATTGATTTCAACTGTTTAAATTTCTCATTTGAAGTCACTGAAATTGAACTCATAAAAAAAATTGACGTGCTAAAAAACATTCTAGTCCTACTCAGGTTCATATCCTTCCTATATTATATCAAACAGAATGATGGAAAAGAAATGTGGAGGTCTATGGAAGTGGTTATTTTTGACAATTTTGTATAAAAAAGAAATTACTTTTACTCCTAAATTAAATTACTCGTACTCATAAAAAGAATAACAATAGAAATAAACTGTTTCGAATCAATTGCTTAAAGGTCTCTCCACTTGTAGTTAATTAATAAAATTGGTGGCTTGATCACACTCTAAAAGAAGTTGCTTAAGGTTATATTTTGTTGTGAAACAGAAGATGGGATAAACTTCTTACTGTTATCCTTAAAGCACCGTTAATTCTCAAAAACTGAAAATTAATTGCAATAAAAAGTAAATAGATGAGTTTAGAGAAATTGACACGCAGGATGATAACGGAGTTCGGCTTAAAATGCCTACGTCTCCGGAGCGTCGCAACCGCTTCTCGGTACGCCTTTCTATTACCCAACAAGAAAGGTTACAACTTGTGAACCGGTGAGCTCTTACAACCAATGAGAAGTCACACAGCCAACTTGAATAGAGAACGAAGACTCTAAGTTCAAAATCTCAAGAGAAACACTCAATAGATCACTCTAACATAATCTAAATCGAGATTAGTGAAGTGGATTTGAGGTTGTTTGAGGGATATTGAAGTTTTAAGCTCTCACAACAATGGAGGAACTCAAGCACAAAGAAAATCACTTTTGAAAAGTTTGGGGCGGCTAAGTTCTTATTTGGCTCAAACCCTAACATCTCTATTTATAGTGGCAGCTTCATAATGAGCATTTTGCCTTTAATTGCTACCAACGATTTGATCGATTTTAGAGTTAGGGTTTCAGCCCTAAGTTTCTTTTCTGTGTACTTTGTATAATCGTTACAATGATTTATAATCGTTACCATGATTTATAATCGTTACCAACGATTGAGCTCTGTGAAGTTATGGTTTTAAACTTGAATTGTTTTCTGTGTAACTTCCATAATCGTTGCCAACGATTAACAATCGTTACCAACAATTGATCCCTGTTTCAACATCAAATTTACTTTACCAAGTTCATAATTTACAATTTAAATTCTTGATAAATATCTTGATGTTTTCTTCGGTTCAACTAATTCATATTGCAATTCCAATTTGTCTTGAACCTGCAGTCAACTCGAATAAATTGTTAAATTTAATTGTTATATGTTTTGCAAATTAGTCAAATAGTTTAATTAGAGTATTGCTTACAACAACACTTACTTTTCACCTAAGCTGTTAAATGAGATGTAAAACAAGAGTACAATAGAATTACGATAAAATAAGTTAAATTATCTCTTTATATATATATATTAACTTCATATTTTGCATGTAGAACCAACTGTCATAAACATAGATGTATTTTTCACTCTTTCTTTTTTAGACGGATTAATTTAAATCATAACTTAAGTTGTCAAATGAAATATGAAATTAAGAAAGAGTAACAAATCCTCCAAAAGCAAGGTAGTAAATGCACAGCTACCTAGGGCAGTCTGGGTCTTGTCAAGTTGGGTTAGACTCATGTTCCATTACTTGATACAATTGATATTCTTTTGTACCTGAATTGAGCCTGTTATTGGACTCTTCTTTCTTCTAAATACAAAAAGTTATTCAAAACATAATAAAAATAATAGATAATTATAAATAACCTTTTTTATTGAGTTTTTTTTAAGGTTGGTGAGCAGATAGCTCACTAACTTTTGTATTAAAAATTAAAAAAGTCTCTTTAGCAGGCACTACTAAGTTTTAAAAAAAAAAAAAAATTTAAGTCAGAACCACGGGCTTAATACAGTGGCATGAGCTCTGTCTTTGTGCAGACAAGTCGCACATTCAATTTTTGAAAATAACATATAAAAGATGCTAGAGCGTACCAAGACCGTTTAATAAAAAAAATTGAAAAAGTCTGTACAATGCCCCTACGTTCTACCATACTATCAAATACAGATTTTTTTTATTATTGAGTTATTACAATGCCCCTACGTTCTACCATACTATCAAATACAGATTTTTTTTATTATTGAGTTATCTAATTGTCATATGAATCATGACAATAAAGCCTCTCGTACCTGTTCGGCAGCCAAGCTTTAGACTCCTTATAACTCATTAGATGCTTAAGCGGGCCGAACAGCTCCTCCTTAGATGGGCTTAAAATATTTTTCTTAAGCTTCCTTAGGACAAAATATTAAGCTGACCCACTCTCCTCCTTACGGTACAGTACCTCCTTAGAGTCCATTTTAGCCAGTTTTCTTACTTTTTTACCCTCTAGCTTAAGCTCTTTCCATTTGTTTATATTTTCCCTTATGTCTCTTTCTCTCCTTCCCACGCTTCCCTAGACGCGCGAAAACGAAAATTTTCATCTCCCGGCGTCCGTCGCGAGCTTGTCGGTGACGAATCCATTGATTCATTGTCATAGGGGATTTCACATCAAGACGCTCTGTCAATCAAGATTCAACTTGATAGGTTTCGTTGCCTCAATCTCTCATATTACATTCGTTCTTCTCCTTGATGAGCTGTTTAATACTTGAATGCCATTTTTTCTTAGTTGTTTTTGCTTTTTTAGACTACATTCTTGCTTATTCCTGACAGTGGACAATTTCGCATATTTTGATTTTTGGTTTTTGGTTGTTTCTTAGACCTGATAGTACGGTGGCATTGGTTTTTGGTTTTTTAGACTTCATTTTTTTCTCATATTCTGAATTTAGATGCTAAAGTTTGTCTGATAGTGGACAATATCGTACCCAAGTTGTTGATATTTCCTTTTCCCTTCTGTTATTGAGTATAGTTAGTTTATACTTCTAATTGTAATTCAAAATTTATCTCATGTCTTTATTGGGGAGAAATAGTGATTTGGTGAGATTTAGACAGGAATTCAATGCAACTTCTTATTGATAAGCAAGTTTTTTGACCAATTTTACAAGAGCACTTCTAACATTGATGTTTTAATGTTTACTACGATACCCAAAATTAAGGAGTACATGAGTTCATTTTTTAGATCTCTAATTTGTTGTAGGTCAATTATGGGTAGACTTCTTGAAGAAACTTGTGCAATTAGAAATAAGAAGGGTAAGGGCCGAGTTAAGAAAAAAAATGCGAACACTAAAAGTAGGGAGAGAGAAGCAAATTGGTTTAATTGGGAGACCAACATGCTTTTGGATTTGATAGACGAGGTTCAAAGTAGAAGACAAGACCCAAACGGTGATGGTGGATACAACGATCAAGAATGGAGTTATGTGTATAATGTACTTGGAACGAGGATACACACCTACCGGATGTGCCCGAAGATGCTTGGACAAATCTTAAGGAGGTATTTGAGCATTTTACAATTTTTTATTGAAATGTTAAGTTTTTAATCAAATAAAATAGGTTCAGGTTTTACGTAGTGTTAGTATTTTTTTCTGGATTTTCTGTTTAATGCCTCATAAGAATCAAACTGAGTAGGCCTAGACACTGAGTTGGTCGGTATTACATTTACACCTATGAGATAATTGTATTTCATCCTATCACTTAATGAGTTGAGAAGCTTTGAACTTATGATGATAAAATGGGATTCGACCAAGTAGTGTACCAGTACTCAAAGTTGGAGTATTAGATCTCACTTATATGATACGGTATATGTCTTCTCAGTTCGTAATGAATCTGAAATCATTTGTGAGTTTACTCTTTGGAGTAAATATGTCATTAAACTATACCAATGCAAATTACTGATTCTTCTAAACTATAATATACTCGTAATGTTTTGTGCAGAAGGACCCTAATTGATATAAAAAGTACTTTAACAAGACTTTCCCATGGTACCATTGAGTGGAGACTCTTTATGAGAAGAGCATTGCCTCTGGTTCATCAAATATAATCACTGCACCTAATCATTCAATCCCACGCACATTCGGTGAAGCTTCTAGTTCTGACGATGACAATGCCATGGCTCAACAACAAACTGATGATGTCAGCAACTCTGAATTTTCAGGTGACGGCAGATAGTGCTGAGGTAGCTCATAAGCCCATTTATGAGTCGATCAATCCTTCGCCAAATGTGCCGATTTCAGAGCTAGTCGATCCCATGCCAAATGTGCCGGTTTATGAGCCAATTCATGTACTTTTTTCGCAGAATCGTAAGAGAGGTAACAACTCGGGTGATCAGTCCTCACGTCGTACGAAAGTGAAACAAAGTGTTAATTGTATGGACGAATTTGCTAAGAGATTCCTTTGCTAGCAAAAGGAAAGAACTGAGCTGATTGCTCAATTAGGTCAAACAAATCAGGTACATGATCAGGTTTTGAACAAGTTACAGTCCTTGGCATTGCCAACAACCATCCACGTTGATATGGAAATGAGTTTGGGAAATTCTTGGATAAGAGGTTGCTTTATGAAAGAAGATGATAACGAACGCTTGATGATGATTGTCGACCGCGCAGTTGGATTGTTTCGGTCTGGTCAACTACCTCTCAACTCCTAACCAGTCCAAATACACTCGATAGATTTGGACTACTTTTGTTAAATAGGTTTATGATATTTTGACTTTTGTTTATATGACATAATTTATTATAGTTTATGTCATATTTTGGTATAGTAACTTAATAGTTTGAACTTGGCTCATACTTGGTGATTATGTTTTTTCAATTATGGTGTACTATGCGTCAAACGCTAATTATATGTAATTATGTCGAACATCTAAAATCAAATCTGGTGATTATGTTTTTACTTTATTATGTTGTGTGATTAATATATACTGTTTTGAATTAAGCTCGTCCAACTATTTGATGCAGAATGTAATATTTTTGTTTGTATTTATTTATTTATTAATGTGCAGATGCATTCTGATAGTTTGTACAGATTAATAATTTAATTGAACTATTGTAATTTGTACATTTAATAAGTTAATTGAATTCTTGTAGTTAATACTGTTAGATGTTCTTTCCAGCTGATAATCACTCTGCATGTTTTATAATAGAAAGGGTAGTATAGTCTTTAACATGATATCTCATGTAACAGTATATATTTTATTTAATTTAAGCTTCATTGCTCTAATCTTATATGTGCCGAACAACTCTTCCTTAGCACAGCTTAAATTCTTAAGCTGCAGTCCTCTAAGCTTCCTTGCCAAACACTACCCTCAATTTATTTCCTAAGGATCTAAAAATAACGCATGCTTCTATGCGATCGACTTAGAGGGCGATCTTGCTCTTCCAACAACTTTCCTTCAACCATTTTTGGTCTCTGCATCAAAAGAAATAGCATTCGGCCGATAGTGAGAATCATGAAGAAAATTTGGGTGGTTATGGAACAAGTCTAGTATAAGTTTTCAGTGACGGTTTTAAAATGCAATCAGCTCTTTACAAGGATCAATATTAAGGTGTTTGTTTTCCTTATGAAAAAAATAATTGAATTTGATATATATTATATTTGCTTATGAAAAAAATGCATACCTTTAGTTTGAACTTGATGATATTTTAGACTCAAATTTAGGCTTGTTGTTGGACTCTTCTCTGTTCTCAACGTAATAATTTATTACAAAATATAATACAAATAATAGAAAACCATAATGAAAAGAAAATATTTTCTTAATTAAGTTAGCTTGTCATCCGACCACATGACATGTAATGGTGGCATATTATCATGCATTATTTGGTGTTTTACTGTTTTCACGTAGCTCTAGACATGTAACGGTGCATATTATCAATGCCAATGATATAATATCAATGTTTTAAATAGCGTTTATAGCGTCATAGCGGGAATGCTACAAAAAAAGCTATAGCGGAAGCTATGCTACATAGCGTTTTTTTTTTTACAAAAATTATATTATATATTTGTACTAAATATCAACATTATCTAAAGTCTCATAGAACAATAAATAACACCAAATTAATTAAGAAATTATAATATTCATATTGAACCAGTACAAAGTCCAAATTGCGGTTCAAAATATCCATAGTAATATTATAAACTATCGATCTTTTTCTATTCAAAATATCTTAAGCATCATGATTCATGACATAATCTATTTTTTTACTATTCAAATTTCAAAATAACCTAGACATCATTGATTTCGGTTTGGGCTTTTATTTAACTTTTTTGGGTCTTTATTTAAAGCCCATATAAATTGCCTAAAAAAGCCCATTATGCATAGCGCGCGCTATTTGCGCTACACGCTATGCGCTATAGCGGACCGCTATAGCGGCCGTAGCTTAATTAGCGCATTTTGATGCCATAGCTTAGCGTTTGGGGTCCAAAAACGCTATAGCGGCGCTATAGCGCGCTATTTAGAACACTGTATAATATGCAACATATATTAATTTTTGTAACATCCAATTAATCTTAGTAGCACTATGCCATGTCCCTATTCATTGTACTTTTACAATTGTAGTCACTTTATGTACAACTTTTAGCGACCCTTGAGTCCTCTATAAAGTAGCTCGAATGTGTTGGAAAATTGTACCTTGCGACATGAAACCAAGAGAGAGACGGAGAGATCGAACAACTGCAGCAAAAACATTTCTCTTACCATTGGAGAATGTTGTTGACAGAGAGAATATTTGGTTCTTCTCTTTTTGAGTGACATTTTGGAAAATCTCAACCGTTCAAATACGATCTGTGCGAATCTCAATACTCAAATAATACTCCCCCTGCGCTATCCCGAATAGACACCAGACACGTCGGTCACACAAAATAAAGAGATGAGATCACATGCACTGAACCTTGCCATTGGAGAATGAGACCAACCTATTCATTATTTTTAAAAATCTCTGACCATTAAAGGATTTGAACCCTCAAAATAATAAAATATTGGTAGTCTAAATACATGCACATGTTAATTGTACGCAGAGACATAATAGTTTTGAAATTGTTACAGTTGGGGACCTTAGAATCAGTCCTTTATAACTCAAGTCGTACTTGGTCCCTTATAATCAGTTTTTTTTTTTTTTTTGTAAAAATAATGTTGGACTTTTGTTATGAACTTATAATTATGGTGTTGAAAAAAGCTTTTCACAATATTTTAGAAGTGACTTCTACGCTCTAAACATTGCTAAATGAGCCGGCACATTTAACAATTTTAATTTTTAAGCAACTACGGCAACGCAAATTTAAGATTCGAAACAACTAAGGGCATCCCGTATTCCAATAGGCTCCTTGTTTCCAAATAAAATGGTTTGGGCCTACCTCTAAATCTGCAATCGCACGACCACAGCTGTTTAATTTTTTAAACTAGCAAGTACCGGCCACGCGTTGCCGTGGTGATTGAAAATTTGTTTTAATCACTTTCTTTAAATGTGATTAATTTAAAGATTGATTGCATAATTATGTTTTAGTTATTAATAAGAGCAAATGAGAATCTTCGTGTTTGATCTAAAAATATGCCAAGATGATAACACATTTTTAAAAGAAGTATGATGAATTTCGGACTAGTAGAAAAGATATTGAAATGAATTAGAAAACACAAGAAATTGCTGGAAATGGAGGCAGCCGATTGGCTCAGCAAATGGAGAAGAAATGAGCAGCCAAATAATAGAAAAAGAGTACCTAAGAGCATCTACAATTCTACATCTGTGAAATCCAAAAGAAATTAAATACAGTTTTCTTTGTAATAATAGAAACTAATTCAATGTTTATTTCTTAACCACTCCATTTGTGAAATTAGTTTTAGTTTCTTTGCTTGGGTTACAAACCAATCATAAAAAGAGAAAGTCTTGTAAAAATTATCTTAATTTCTTAACCACTGTATTTGTGTAACTATTTCTTTACTTTTTCTTTTATAAAAATTATCTTTTCTTCTTTCCAATTTCTTAGCTATGAACTTTTTCATTTATAAGAACACAAAATGTGTCTAAATTACAAAAGTCAACCAAGACATGAAATTATTTAAAAGTAAAATAAATAGAAAATAAGGCTTATAAAACATAATATTGTATTGAATTGACAGAAAAAAATAGTTGCGACTCATGTTCATTGTATCAACAAACACAAAAAAATATTACAAATAGAAAACTACCCGTTCTTTTCAAACAAAAATACTTTATTCAATAAATTATTCAACTCAATTATTTAAAAATGCTAAAACAAATCAAATACTTAATAAAGTCTTTTGTTGTTCCTTGCAGCTAATCTCAATGTTCACCTGAGACATAACTCGATTATTGATGAATGTTCCCCTGAGACAACAGATTGTCTCAATGTTCACCTGAAATTCAGTTGGTTGTTTTTTTTATTATGTTGATTGTTTTTTATATATTACCCGATTAGCTGTGACCTTCTCTTACAGTCAATGTACATGTGGGCCTGAACAAAAGACACCATTTTTAACCGAAAAGTAGAACAAAAATGTAATATTTGAGAATCTAATCAAAATTTTACTACTTTACAAACGGCATATAGCATTCGCGGTAATTCCAATTCATTACAAATATTTTTGGCCATTTGCATATTATTCCCAACAGTTAACATCAAGATCAATTTAGGATTATATCATGCTCTAAAGTTAATTCAACCAAACTTGCTCTAAAGTTAACTAAACTTGGTGATCAGCACAATCTTGTTTTCAACTTGATGGCATGCATTTATCCTTGGGCTTGAAAAGAGAATCGATCATCTCAAGCTTTGGTGATTGGGTGTGCACAAAGGCCCTATACTTGAAAATCAGTGGCCACTGCCTGGAACTGACAACCTACAACATTCAAAACAAATTCAGTAAGTATATAACAAATGAAAGGAAAAAACATTGAAACAGAAGTTAAAGCAAGCTTATTCTTCAAGTGGTAAATAATAAACAAGCTTTCTGATGAGGTGTTTTTTTTTGTTTTGATTGGGTTCAAAACTTTGACCGGTACCTTTTGTGATATGTTCCTTTTCCAAGACCAAAAGTCTCTTTCACCTTATAATATATCCCATCGAATTTTTTAGCAAGCAAGGATTTCAGAGGTACCGATTCCACTGCATCCTAACTCCATTCTTATTTACGTTAATTCTATTTCATTTTCCTTCTCAGATTATATTATTATTGTACCTATTTGCACTTAGCTAAGGCCATCTCAGAGTTCAATATCCAGGACCGGCACCCTACCAATACCACTTCAGTTATTTCCAGTTCAACAGTCATTATTTTTATGAGATCATCCCATATTTCATAACCCAAAGCGTTCACCATAAAGTGCTATAATAACAATAAATTATGAACTCAATCTGCAATCACATATGAGGACAATTAAGAAGAGCGGACTCAAAATTTTTTGGGTCGTTGGACCATTATGTATCTTTTATTTTATTTATATATGTAGTTAGTATTATATAAACTAAGGAGTGAGAATAATATAGTTAAGCTTACTTTAAAAAATATCTTCTTTCTTGCTTTTTTTTCTATGGCTGATGTCCTAACAAACTGTATTTGCAGCTATCAAATTCGATCTGTCCGGTTTTGCTCTGTGCTCCGTTGTATACAGCAGATGCCAATAGCTTTGCAACACCTATTCTCATCTTTAGATCGCATCTGGTAAGCCACTTCAAGCCCAAAGGGTGTTGCCTTTGCTTCAGCATGTTGTGTAAACCTCAATAGTAAACCCAAGTGTCCATTGATTCCTGCTTCAGATACACACAGTTAATCTGATTTTGTGAAATCAATGGTAAGAGGAGAAGCGAGCAGATGCCAGTGAGAGCGTGGATGAATCAATTAATTGATGAAACTAACAGTGTCATGTATGAATATTGATGAAACTGAGTATTTGCTCACTGTTAATAATACTGAAAAATTTCTTTTGCAACTAATGTAATATCTAAAGTCAACAATCCGAAACTAATATATAAAATAGATGTCAACTAACTTTTCCTTACCCAATTGATCAATATGCAACTGTGCATTTCTCATTTAAAATGAATATATATTGTAGAAATTCAAGTATACAAATTAGAGAAGTAACATACAAACCTAAAACCCTGCACAGAGGAGGCATAAACAACATCAGTAATCCAGAAAGAAAATAGTCAAAGCAAGCATAAGAGTCCAGTTGCAAATCTAAAAATGAAAAGAAAACCAAAACAAATAAAAGAAGGAAATCAAAAGACAGATTCCAGAATAATGCTAATTACCAAATCAGAATAAACAAAGGAAATCAAAAGCCAAATTTTTGCCAATAAAAGCTCTGCTTGTCAACAATGCTAATTACCAATTAAATTTTTTACTTGGAACACACCAAAACTATTGCTTATGAATATTATTAAAACTGAGTTCTTACTGGTTGTTAAATGCACTGACACTGTTGCTTAAACGCACCAACACCGTCCCTCTCTTCAGTGGTTTATGTACCAAATAAAAGATCAAAAGTAGGTTTGATTAGCTTACAAAACTAAAACATGAGTAGTGTAATATAATTCACACATAATGTGTAGTCGTTTGCTTTGTAGATTTAATATAATTCAGATTTAATAGGGGGCGTGATACTTCTACAGCTTATATCTTATTCCCCCATCTAAATAAAAAATTCTTTCCTATTTCCCCTTTTTTTAATTAAACAAAAGACCTTATCTAATTAATCATCAATTCCATATTAAAAATTAAAAGGACCACTTTGTCATTCTTATTAATTCCAACTTGTCAACAACCTCTCCTTACATCTAAAATGACTATATCAAAATTTTGTTCTTACCCAGTTGTAAACATAGCATTCTTCATAATGCCTCATTGCTGATCTTGAAGAATTATAAATTTATGAAGTTCTTATTTTGTTTCTAACTCAATATAATGGGTTTAAAATCACATATATAGGGGCTTCGCTACTGCTTTGTTAAGTTGGGGTAAAGGTTGATAATAGAATAAACCAAAATAACGACCAATAAATAGTGACAATGTCAGGTAGAAAAACTGTACTAAGATGTATTATAGTATTTATTACTATCCTTTACAGAAGTAACAAAAGCGTTCAAAGGACATTAGGTACCTGAAAATTATAATGACTAAGCTTCTCAAGGATTCCTTTTGTGAAGCTTCTTTCATTATAGCTGTGACAAATGCAATTTATTATGACTAACCCAAATGAAAAACTTTTAGAAGCTAACCAAACGTACCTCCGATCCATGAGCTCAACAACTCAAGCTGATGCCTTCGCTTCGCCTCTTATTCTTCTCATCGTCATTTTCATCCGCTCATCCCGTTCTTGCTCTCTCCTGTGGTCTCTATGTTTTCCTGCTCTCTACTACGCTGCACCCTTGCAATCTTATTTTTTTGCTCGGCTTTGTTATTGCTCCCAACTACAGTACAACCTTATTGCTGACGGTACCTTTCTAAATGATTTGAAATGAATTATGAAATGTACGGATAAATCTAGTGATGCAAAATTTGATGTAATATTTACCATGGTGTGCTGCATAAGTTTTTTAGCACTTCTACAGAGATAGCACAAAGAAAAATAATCTTCTACCAATCGTACCAGTGAACATCCAAAACTGTGCCAAAAGAAGCAACTTCATATTAGCTATTTTCATATTGCTCCCTTTTGATGGTTAATCTCAAAAGCAAAACACATGAAACAACGTGCTTTTTTCTGTCTCAGAAGTAATAGATGCTAAAACTGAACTATACCAGAACTGAACTTAGATCAGACTTTAACATAGGGATAAACACAAGTCTTAAGCATATTAAAAACTAAACTAAAAAGCTGACTTTTAGAAACTGTGCCAACAAATTTTTAACTTCAACATTCATATCGAATACAATACAATAACAAGAGGTACATGCTGGTACTGTGATGCACAGTTTTAATCTGAAATAGCATCGAACAAGAATCCTAAAAACAGTTTTAAGTTTTAACAAAGATTCATATCCACAAGGAAGTGTGTAATTCAAAATACTTGCAATTATCTCACCGTGGCCACGGCTGGCATGGAGAATAATGCAACACTGGACCACCATATCACGGGCATTATCAGGGCTAAAGAAGGCGAACAAGAGAACAACGTAATTGAGGCAATGTAACAGGAATGAGGGAATGACAGAGCTCTGAGCTAAGAGTTATATAAACTCTTTATGTATCTTAGGACTGTAGTTTTTTCTTTTATGCATAAACTGGCCAATTTGGTTCTTAGAATAAATTTGTTGGCGCCATGGATACTTGATTAGCAGTGGGGGGTGGGGGGAAGTTCTTATTTCCAAAATGGCTATGGAGCCTCAAGAGGCGATATCAGCCTACTTGACAAGCCCAGGTAGCGATGAACATAGCACCAAGCAGAGAAAAAAGAAACCCAAGTTTTAAGTTCTGAAATCGCAATTTCTAAAGATTAGTGAAAAAATAACAAAGTGAGAGAAAGGGAGAGGGCAATACCTCGAAACCTGAGAAGCGTTGACTGAACACACTGCTCCGTCTCTTGACCAGGTGAAGAAGCGCTAGAGTTTACACTTCGGGGCAGCGGAGAGGAGAGAGGAAATCTGACTTGGGGTGGCGGAGAGGAGAGGCGGGTAGCTAGGTTTGGGTCTGGCGCTGCTTGATTTGTGGTGAACTTCATGTACCAGCAAGTTTAACAGAGAGAGAAGAGTCGCCGACTGAAGAAAAAAAAAGGAAAGAGGGAGGAGATCGTCTTTGTTACCTCTGACTTTTTTTACTCCATCAAGACCGAGGAGAAAATAAAAGAGGGAGAAGATCTAAGAGAGAAAAGAAGATCCGAAGAGAGAAAAGAGGGAGGAGAGGTGGAACGGAAGAGAGGAAAGCAAAAAAGGAGAAAGACGCGTTTTCACTTTTCAGTGCGTCAGGAAAGGAAAAGGATGAAAAAAGTGAGAAACGCGTGGGGAAGAAAGAAAAAAAGATACAATTTTCATATGACTTAGTATGTGGCGAGTTAGTTTATAACTAATTTATGATTTGTACACAAACAGATACATAAAACGTATGCATAATGTCTCATATTCAACAGAATAATTTCTGAATCGTTGGATCTGCTGGATGGACGGCTGAGATTTCATCTGGACGGATACACCATTCAGTCCCTTTTATCTCATGGTGCTATTATAGGAGTTGTGATAAAGTTATGGCCCCAAAAGACCGCTGCATGGTTTAGTTATGCACGGTAAATACTCCAAAAGGCTTGAAGTTTACATTTCATGTTTAATAGAAGTTTGCATCTAGGGGTGTCAATGGGTACGATACGGGTAGGGTGGAAGTATTTTCATATTCATATCCATTAAGAATTGATCTTACTCATACTCTACCCTTACCTGTTAAGAATATGTCTTACTCTATCCTACCCGTACCCATTAAAATTAGCAGGTAACGAAACAGTAGCGGGCGAATAACGAATAATAATAATAATATAATAGTTTTATTATTTTTACAAATAAACCATCAAAACTCATTCATGTCATACATATGCAATCACATTACTAATATAAAAATCAAAATACAAATATGCAATAAGTTCTAACTAATAGTTTTTTATAAAGCAAAAAAAATCAAAACCACAGATATCTCTTCTAACAAATATAATCCAATTCGTTAACTAAATAACAAAACATTCAAATAAAAACGTAATATGTTTAACATGATATTCTTCTTCCACAAAAGACATACATTTTCTCATGATATCATTATTAATAATATCTAATTATTGCAACGAAGAAGGAAGAAATTTTCTCATTAGTTTGGTTAGCGCGGATATAGCAATGGATTAGTGTGGATACAACGATATGGAAAACAGGAAAATGAATAAATTGAATATAATATTTATATATCTATATATATTTTATTTTATATAATTACCCGTTACCCAAAGAGTACGAAATAGCCTTTACCCGTACCCATATCTGTTTACCTAACGAAAAAAAATCCTTACCCATACTATACCCAAGAAGCTAACGAAAAAAAAATCTTATCCATACCCGTCTTATCAAATACAATACAGGTAGGATAAATGGGTAAACGGGTGTCATTGACAAACCTATTTGCGTCTCTTCCCCTTATGACCACGAAAACGAAACTATAACGATAAAATAAATCTCTAGGGACTTTTGCCACACAGAAATGGCAAGGCGTTGGCAACTACCTTTATCTTTCTTCCCTCCCGTTTCTCTCAAAAATTTGGGCATTGGAGCCCATCGTGACAAATACCCATGTATCATACTAAAGAACACAGCTCCAAAGATTTTCCACGTTAAAATTAAAACACACATTAAATGAAAATTTATGGTTGAATCAGGATGATGGCTGATGTGAGCTTCGGATGTCGAAATTACTGAACGCAAATGCACCCAATCTCCAAATAAAACGACGCATTATAACCCACGAAAGAAAAATAAATAGCTTGCTAATGTTTTGGAGGGCTCACTATTCAGTCAGTGTACAAAAAGAAATATACCAGAAACAGATACCACTACAGGTGCGACAATAAGCCATACATGTATTTCGAAAGTACAATACTACAGGTTGAAACTAAAAAATGTATTCCCCATAAGAGAATTGCACAAAGATCACATCACCTGAAATAGATTTGGAAAAAAAATTGTGGTGAACAAAGGAGTTTGAAGTTAAAAACGTGCACATTCAAAGTGAACGAAAGGAACAGGAATTGAAGGGTAGTTGTGTTTACATGTAGAGACCCTCAGGAACACCTTCCTTCTTTTTGAACATAACCTTCTCCTTTGCTTTCTTAAAGTCCACATGTGTAACCTGTTGAAATAATCAAAGAAATGGAGAACAATCAACACCAGAAACAAGTTTGCAATTGAATTTATGATACAAGTCAGCAACAACTGATAGGAGAGATTTATGTACCTTCATTCGCCGCTCTCTCAAGGCAAGCAAGCCAGCCTCGGTACAAATTGCCTTGATGTCAGCACCGGAGAACTCGTCCTTGGTCATGACAAACTCCTCTAGGTTCACATCATCAGCCAGTGTCATCTTTGATGTGTGTATCTGGGTCCCACCAAAACAAAAACTCTCAGCATGAGCAAAAAGAGGATAAAAAAAACTAAGTATATCAACTAGTTAGCTAAGACCTGGCATGGTTGTGTTGTTACTCATTGCACTTTGCTTGCTTCCATTATAAACATCCTACAACAGAAACTGTACATCCCCTTAATTTTTTATTCAAGAAAAGTTGGAACTACCCCATCCCCACTTCTACAAATAGACTACTAAATTTGATCCTTTCTTGCTTGATCATCTAGTCATCCAGGATGAGAGAATGAGGAAAGAATGAGAGGCACTTTGGCATATCTAACCATATCTAACCATGCTCCGTGCTTTCAAAAATTCTACAGAAAACCAGATCATCTTGCCAAAACCATGTCAAAAAAATGGAAAAGAAAAAAGAAAGCAACCCAGACACTCAAAGATGTATACCGTAAAGATGCGACGGCGAGTTTTGATGTCAGGAAGAGGAAACTCAATCTTCCTGTCGATACGGCCAGGCCTGAGCAGAGCAGGATCAAGAGAATCTATACGATTGGTTGCAAGAATAACTTTCACATCACCTCTTGAGTCAAAACCATCAAGTTGATTGAGCAACTCAAGCATGGTTCTCTGGATCTCACGTTCACCTCCCGAGTGTGCATCATATCTATAAAGTAATATTGTCAAAAGAATATCATCAGAATTTCTAACAGAAACCAACTTGAGTAATTCAGCTTCTTCACTGATGTAAGAACTTCAATAATAATAGCAGAACAAACTTGAGCAATTCAGCTTCTTCACTAATGAAATTATGAACTTAATAATATTTCCAATATGCATTATGAAACATTGCAATATATCATGATATATAAACAGCCTGAAACATGAAATATTAGCCACCTCTGAAATTATTTCCATATGCTGCCTACCATTATATCTTTACACCCAATAAATAAACCTCCTTTCTCCTGATTTATGCTGAGATAAATGTGAACTTATGTCAAGATATATACTGTACGAGGAAGATGTGGATTCTTCTAACATTAACAGGATGAGAGGGAAACAGGATATTTTCATGTATTGTGTTAGGCATATAATCCACATTCCTCATGTTTTGCAGATGTGGGCAAGATATTTCTCATTTTCAAGAAGTATGTGAAATAATAATACATTTTGCAAAGAGAAGTATACAAATGGAAAGGTATCCAATGCGAAAGGTTTTGAAACAGAAGTCAGTGCAAATAACAAAATTAAGTGATTGGATATATTATACATATCATACACTACGTGTATAAACACAAAGCATTACATCATTCTGACTCTATTTCAGTACCAAATTTTGTCATTTTCTCCATCTGTATATGGATACCAAAATAAAGTCAAAACCATAAATTTTTACATGCACGTAATTGAGATGATATACTGGTTTATACTTAGTTAATTTAAGCACAAGTAAAAAAGTTGGCACCATAAACCAACGGCACTGAATCCCTCATTATAAATATCCTGCTAAAACCACTTATATTATGCGAGTACTGTACCAATTACCTAGTATGAAAATGCGTGTTTAACGGGATACACACAATATTTTTGTGGTTTTGTAAAAGACCCATGTAAATTTTCACCTAGAATAACACTAAAATTTTACAAAAAATCCTCTTCATAATGGAACTGCATAAAACAAACTTAAAACTATTTGCATAAAAAAAAGAAACACTACTGAACCTAACAAAAGGACTGAATTAAATAATGTCGACCCCCCAGTTTACTCATGCTCGTCATAGAATAGAAAACAAGATATAGCTAACAAACCTCTTGGTACCAACAGCATCAATTTCATCAATGAAGACAATAGAGGGGGAGAGGTCATCAGCGACCCTGAAGAGCTCTCTGACGAGCTTGGGCCCATCACCCAGGTACTTCTGTATCAGCTCACTTCCCACCACACGCAAGAATGTTGCCGATGTTGAGTTTGCCACTGCCTACATGCATTACAAAGCTCATCTGATCAATTACTGATTTGTGATAAAAAAAAAAAACATTTGTAATCCTTTAAAAGTTGATGTTCTAGTTGTAAAATTAAACTAAAATAACTTTGGCATGCATTTAGACGATTTTTATGAATTCATGGGTAACACAGAGAAGGATTTGTGACATATAGATGCATATCCAAGGATTAAATAAAACATGAAGAGCATGATATCTTTTGCAGTTCCTTGTAAACCCTTTAAAGCATTTGCTTCATCAAAACAAAAGAATCATTGATTTGTGAGGAGAAGATTAAGGAATAGCTTTACCTGAAATGATTTGATATGTTTTGGATCCTTAAGAAATTGATGATAAAACATGCACTGCAGAAGAAATGTATGCAGTGCCTCTACTTAAAATCAATTTCCAAATTCCTCGACTGTATTTTTTTTCCCAACAAACAAGATGAATGTAGGGTGGCTCTATTTACTCTTCAAGAAACTAGAAGAGCAAAGGTGGTGATTTCATTTTATCATATACTGGATAATTTGGAATTTCCTAAAATAAACATGCAATAACATTATTTAATTTGTATATAATTTGGAATTTCCTAAAAATATATATATCATATACAAATTCGCTTCAGATAATTTCCTGGGAGATAAGAAAGAGCATGTTTTGAATAAATTATAGGGATACAGGACAGCATTTTCAGTGGATAATCTCCATGATATTTCAAGAGCACAAAAAATCCTACTTCCACAATCCCAATACCTAGGTTAAAGATGCCCACAAGTATCCCTATTTCAAAAAATGCTCTCAACAAATGAGAAAAACAGGCCAGTTTAAATGTGTCCTAATAATACTGAGAAAGGTTGCAAGGTCTAAGATTATACTTTGATAATGTAGTGGTTATAGACAATAATTTTAACAATAGCAAAGACAAACAAACAAAATTTTATAAGTCAAACCTTGGCAAGAAGAGTTTTGCCAGTACCGGGCTCTCCATAGAGTATAACACCTTTAGGAGGCCTAATACCAATATCTTCATATAGCTCAGGATGCGTCAGAGGTAGCTCTACTGCCTCTTTAATCTCTTGAATTTGAGCATCCAGACCTCCTATGTCAGCATATGATTCAAGAGGGGCTTTTTCGACTTTCATCACTGACACCATGGGGTCCACGTCATCTTGTAATATACCAACCACGGATAGTACCTGGTAATAAATCGACACATCAGCATGTTATATGGTCATCCACAGGGGGGCTACCTTCATTCTTGTCATCAATTAAGTTTGCAAATGTTACATAAGCAATTCAAAACGAAAATGTTAATGGAAATACAGTGGACCAGTTGCTACCTAACCAAAATGGAATGGTACCAATCAATATTAATTATAAACACCTCCAATGTAAATAAAGGCCAATATGATGTTTCTTCATGAGCTAACTAGAAGTGATAAAATCCATGAAACAGATATACAACCAATTATAAACTGTATAGCTGACACGAAAAACGAAGTAAATCAGAAGGAAACTTAACATCAAGTAATTGGCTGCCTTAAGTTGCAAGATTACTCATTGCTAACTATACCGATATGAGAAAAAAACGAAATCCTTAAAGTAAACTCTTTCTAGTTATCCTACCAAAATTGAAATCCCAAGATCCAAAATTCTAGAAAAAGAAATCCCACCTTATTATGCATGAGAATGGCACAGCCCGGCTCGAGCTGATCCTTATCAACAAACGACAAAATTCCAACATAATACTCAGGCCCGACAGAGCTCGATACAATTGCATGGTTCTCATCTATAATCTCCTCCAAGTTCCCCACACTCATCGGCGATCCTCTCAGATCATCGACCTTAGATCGATCCTCTTCGCTCTTGTCTTCATGCGGCTTCAACCTCTCCTGACCAGCCACGAACTCCTCCTCCATTAAGAGGTAATCCTTGACCCGCTCCAGCTTGAGAAGACGGAGGCGACACTTAGAGAGAGGCGTCACATGGGGGAGGCGTGCGGCCGCCTCGGGACCTTTCTGCTTGCGCTGTTTCCTGCCGACGCGAGAAGGCGCCACCGGCGGTTCGAACTTTTTGCCTTCTTTCTTGTCGTCTCCTCCCTGCTTGCGGTCGCCGGACTGGCCTTGCTTGCCCATGCCACCTGGCGTGCCTTGACCCATGGCTGGATAACTTTATATCGGTGAAGGCTAGGTTTCCTAGGGTTAGATTGGGAAGGTCGGGGAAGGAGAAAGGAGGTGAAGCAAGAGATGTTAAGCTTTGGGAACAAGAAAGGTTTAGGTGCTAGAAATATAACAGGTGCTGGAAATAGAACAGAAAAGCAGAAAAGGAACCCGAATTGTGTTTTATTGGATTTGTATGTTATGGGCTTTACAGCCCAATTAGTCGAATCTGTCAGTATAATTTCTCAGCCTAATTTTACGAGTATATTAATGTGGGCTAAAGTTATTAAAATCATCAACTGACTCAGACAGTAGAATTTTTTTTCTTATCAAGTGAAGATGAATTAAAATGACAAAAATGACTAAGAAATTTCATAACTGAATTACTAGCAAAAGAAAAGGAATATATATTTATTTTCATGCACTAACAAAAAAAAATTAAAAAGGGTAAAATGATATGTTTCAAAAATACTTTGTATCATACAAAGAGGTTTGATAACTACCTTCCATAAGGCTGTGCTCCAGAAACAATGGCGTAGAGGAAGGGGAAAGAAAGGGAAAGGAGGGATCAACGCTAATTTCACTCTTGCTACACCCCGATTTGGAGGTGACAAATCTCACAACTTTTGTACAGCGAACTCATTCTTTTTCCCCTCCGCTTCTCCTCCGATTTTCCTCTTCTGGAGCAAGGGAACGACTCGGTCAAATCCGGTCTGCTGGCCTTTCCCCTCCGCTCCCTTCTCTTCCCTTTAATGAACAATATTTCACCTCTTTTGGAGCGCAACCTAAAACTCACCCATAAACATCTTCGATGAACTTTTAGAAATGCATACATGCTTATTGTATCAATGCACATCTACTAGGGTGCAAACATATTGGATAGTGGTAAAACCATATCCGTATCTATTTTTATTTTTCGGATATAGATATGGATATGGATATGGATAAGATATTTGACGAATACAAATACGTATCAGATATCCCTAGATATATACATAATTTTTTTCATAATATATATTAACTATATGGTATATATCTATTATTCGGATAAAGATAATTAAAATTTAAAACCATATCAGTATTTGTATCTGCACGGATATTCAGATATCAGATATCCATATCTAATTTTCAGATTCGAATACGGTCGGATAATATCCAATCCGTTTGCACCCCTAACATCTATCCGTAACATCAATATACACTTGTCTATTTCAGTTAAATATATATTTTTTAATAAAATTGGAGGGTCAAGCCACCCAACTTTTTTAATATCCACAAAGAATTTCTCATTCAAATTTCGAATCTGTGACCAGTTAGACATAACTATTGATAATGACAACGATTTTGACCAAAGTTCGTTTTTCGAATTTTTTTAAAATGCACACTTATTCAAGCTCTGGAAGTTGTTCAGGTGAATACTTCAATCAATTACTTCCATTTTGTGATGCAATGTTAGCTCTTCAATTTGAGATAGTTGTTCTATGAGACTATGACAGGTGATCGAATTTCGAAACATTATTTATTCCACCACTTCTACTATTACCTACTCTTTTCTGGTGCTTGCTTTCAAATATATTAGAATTTGCATGTTTACCTTTCTTTTTTGGCGGATTTAAAAATCATTTTTCTTCTTTTGGTTAGAGACTTGAAAGACGTTAATTAGTATGTTACTTCTGTTCTAAATTATAATAAGAGCTGGGTTTTTTTTTTTTTTTTGTACAGCATTGCAGTATACTCGATTAAAATATTTAAGCCAAATGTTTGCCCATAAGTTGTAGATGTTATGATATTGGACTAACTTTTAAGAATTTGTTAAAGGGTCACCATCATTTCTTATCTTGACAATTTTAACAACGCTTTCTTAAATCATGTCAAAAAAAGAAGAAAAGAAATTATAGACATTCTTCTTGTAGATTGGTCTTGTATCAATTTTTATGAAATTTTAAAATTATTTGATGTTCCATTAATTATCGTTTAATATGGATCGTTGCATATTTTATGTCATTTGATGAACGGTGAAACTTACATCAAATTTCATCATTTTTCATCTTGAAAAAGTGTATAAAGTATTAATTATATTTTATTTGCATAACTTTATAGTTATTTTTAATGGTTGTCAAAATTGTCAAACTAATTCATTGTTAATAAATCGTCATCCTTTGTTAAAAGGGTTTTGTTGCTTCATGTGTCAGCAAATTAATTTTCTTTGCAATAATGTCTTGTGTTTTTGTTGCCATATAGACTGGTAAAAACTTAAACAAAACATGCCAACATCCGTTCATTTAAAGAAACAATCTGATAATTACAGTAAATAACTTGAAATGTTAATCAGGATATAGCCCTATTTTCAATCTACATCCTAATTTCCCTATCGTAATTTGCAAATTTCTCTATTGTTATTTCTGAAGTGCCTCCTTGCTGTGTTCTTTTTGTTATGATAGCTAAAACTTAGTTCAAAATATGTTGACAAAGAGAAGACAAAAAGACAGCAAATAGAAATATAGCGATGGAGATGGATATTGAAATTGTTACTAAGTGACTAAATTTGGATGAACATCAAAGTTTTAGGGACTTAAGACAGAAAAATGGAAGTTCGGTGACTTCCCAAAACATTTATCCAATTATATATATTAGCATGATTTTAAAAAGGACTAATTCTGCATAGAGTATGTCATGCGCATGAGAGAGTATGAATTCAAACAAAAAAATATATATTCATGAATATACTGGTCCAACAAATTGAATTAGCAAAAACAGAGATTTCTTATGTCATCAACACTATACAAATCACTGATACCGTAACAACAGAAGCCCGATTTTGTATCGCCTTTTGTTTTCTCTATAACAATTATTTTCTTCACAATGTCTTCTAGGAATCAGACATACTGCCCATCTCTTCATTTAGCAAACTGGACAAGCTTTTACAAAACTGGTTCATAATAGTACCAATTGTAAGTGTAATACAACTATTCTTTAGAATTTGAAAAAAGAAAAAAGATCAATGTAATTACTTGAAATACCTCATTATATAATCTTAATTCACCCGCAGATTTTGATATTTGCACTACACAATGCATCGGTGTCACTTCAATCACCTGAAAAAACATTTCAACAACATAAAATTAGTAAACCAATAAAAGGTGGATGAAGCGTATGATCTAGGTTGACACAGTAATTTTCTTCACCTCTGCTGAGAGAGTTAGATTTGATCTGCTTCGTCTCAATTTTGGGTTATTATGGAGTTTGACCTGAAACAATGAAGAAAAATATTCTGAAGTATAACCAAAGAACATAGCATGTAATCTGTATATATATAAGTGTAAAACTGTACCGTGGAAGTGTTGGTTTTCTTGAAAGAGAGACTGACTCCCTGAGCCGCAACCTTGATTTTCTCCAGTGTTTCATTTATTGGATGCTTTGATCCTAACTTTGTCTTCTTCTGTACATTAGTATACCTCTATTTTTAGTTTAAAATAAAAAAAAGGCTATAGAAAATTAAGTGAAAATAATTGAACAAACTGTTGGTTCATGTTTTCTTTTTGCAGTAATATTTGTGTTCAGGGGAATTTGAATTTATGCAGACTTGTCTGTACCAGTATGAGCTAGGCATTATACATGTTTAAGATTGATAGATGGCATTACATTTCAGTCACATAATTTTTCTCAAGTAGTAACAATTTTTAACGGTGATGTAGTGCAAAGACTTAATTGAAAGGAATGCATTACCTCGTCTTCAAATAACCCAGATAAATCAAGTTCGCTTGACATAGCTATCAGTTGGAAAGCATTTATGAATTGCTCTGGATTTCCATTTTCTAAGTAGCTTTCTCTCAACTGTCAAAAACACAAACGAATTATCAATTATTTTATTCTTAATTAGATTAGTTCTCTTGAGGGAAAAACGAAAAAGTAAAACATCAGAAAGCTACAGGCAATTTTCCCCTTTGACCTCTGAAAATGTGAGAATTCCGTAGACCTCTATAATGTGACCGTTCTTGGAAAGCAGTGGAACTATCCTCACTCTCTTCTCAATTGATCAAGGGATAATGGTGATTTGTAATTTTAAAATTTGGGAATGATACATGCAGGAATTGTTTCTTGTATTTTTTTAGGAATGTTTGCATATGCATCCTAAAGTTTGCATGTATACCAAGGAAACTTGTGATAAATTTACAAGGTGCTGTAGTTTACTCACATTGCTGTTAGCCTCTTCAGAGTTTGTGCAAGTTTCATCCTCCAATCCAAAAGAGGGCTTGTAATCGACTCGAAACCAGCTATCCGAAAGAATCTCTGTTATTGTAGCTCGCTATCGTGATAACAAATATAAGCTTCTTTCTAAAACTAAATAGACAGTTATCAAGTCTTCCGTTGCAGATTTTGAAAAAAGCAGCAGTGTTTCTGGGACCTTATATTTAACAACCATCTATCATATCAGTGTGTGTTTGTTCAATTGAAGTATTAAGGTCATAGATGGTACAGGACCTATCTTTTTGGTACCAGGATGCACTGATGGGGACCCAAAAACCAAGTCAAAACCAAAAGATTCAAACGGTGCTAAAACTCTACAGGTGCTGAAAAAAGGTAAGTTTTCTCAATAATGCATGCCCAAATTTAAAGCATATGTTAAGCCACGTATGACAAGCGAACACATACATAAATTTTTTCTAGTTTACGTGTGCTTGAAAAGGTTTTTGTGTTCCTGTGCCTTTTGTTTTGCAAAAGGATAATGTGACTAATTAAAATTGAAACCATTCTATGAACTCGAGATATCCATGTCAGTTTGACAAACATAGATATATAGAGAATATGTACCTTCGTAGGCATAGGGTTTAAAATCCTTGACATAAGTCTTTTCTGAGGGGATGTGAACCATTCTGGAAATGTGTAATCAGCTCTTGAAATCTTTCAAATGAAAAATGAAAAGAAGGTTAATAAAAAAAACATAAGAGTATTCTATATTTATTTTCAATAGCCTTTGCTACGGGTAGACATTAAATTGGATCCACAAAACAAATGGAATAGAATTACCTTTCTAAATAAGTTAATTTGGTTACGATCTTCAAATGGCAAATAACCAGAAAGCATTTCAAATAAGATCACACCACATGACCATATATCAGCTGCTGCTCCATCATAACTTCTATGCATAATTACCTAATAAATTAGATCACATTTTCATTTGGTTTTTATTAACAATATTTGACATATGCAAGTAGATGAATAATTAAACAGTTATTATATACTACCTCTGGTGCAACATAACTTGGTGAACCACAAGAAGTCAATAGTAGTTTGCTGGGCTGCAAAATAAATTTGAAAGTAAGTAAATATTATAAAGATTTTGAGTTTGCTATATTTTTTAAGTGATAGCTTTTGTACGAAAATAACCTTCTGTAAAATGCTTAGCCCAAAATCAGATAGCTTTAAATTGCCGTTGTTATCTAATAAGAGGTTCTCTGGCTGTTAAAATATAAAAAGAAAAAAAAAACGGTTCAAGATGAAAATTAGAAGTCTCATCATAAATTAGGGAATGTCCCGTTAGTGTTTACATTTGTTATCTTTGGGTATGGATAAATAATAAATGATCATCAGGTTATAATTCATAAATTACCTTGAGGTCTCTATGGTAAATTTGTCTACCATGGCAGTAATCCACGGCATCTATTAACTGCTGAAAATACTTCCTTGCCACCACCTCATTTAGTTTCTCAAGATAGTACTGCACAATGCAAAATAATCAAATCCATATTTACACAACGTCAAACAAAGAGCACAATTCAATTTTGATTTAATTTTTAGCTGGTTTATTTTTAGTAACTTAGGCCTAATTAAGGCTTTGTTGAGGGCTCTGGGCTTAAAAAAATTACGTCTCAGCCAGAGAAAACGATTCTGAATTGGTACTGATCACTCTGGTACTGTACTGATTCTTACTGGTAAAGGGAATTACTGCTATATGGTACTTTTTCAATTATAAAATCATGGCTGAATCTTACTAGCTTGTCAGATAGTTGCCCTCCCGAAACATACTCCATTACAAGATATATCTTTGTTCTCGTTGCGAAAACCTACATGAATTTGTCCTTGCAATTTAATTATTCAATTAACTTAATGGTATTATAAATAAATCTAGATTCAATCTAACCGGAACAAAACCTCGTAAATCCGAACGATGTTAGGATGATGCAGAATCTTCATCGAACTTATCTCTCTCACAACCTTAAAAAAAACAAAAAAACAAATAACCATAATTTATCAAGAAAGAGATATATTATGAATGACAATCTCATAAGAATTTAGTAATAACAAGTACCTGATCCATTAGGTTCTTTTGACGAACCATGGCCTTGTCGATGATCTTTATTGCGACTTTTTTGTTGGTTTCGACATTAACTGCCAATTTAACCTTTGCAAACATGCCTTCCCCAATTGTTTGGCCGAGATGGTATTTCCCGACAGTCATCTCAAAACCCATTTTCTCATGCTTACATTGATTGCAAATAAGAGACTTAATTTGTATCGCATCATATATAATTAGAAAGGATGGTCTATAAAAAGGAGTGGAGGCTATTTTTGATGCTATTAAGAAAAAGGAATGGGGAAGAGAGGTAGTTGAAATTAGAGAGGGAACGTGATTTGAATGGAAGGTGTCGTCTACTTCTGACTTCAACTTAATTAGATCCTCTACTTTTGTGAACCCAAAATGTGAATATGGTTTAAATCATGTGTCATGTGTGCCTATTTAATTTAATTTATGTAAAAGGGAGTTGCCTTTTTGCTTTATCAGTTCTAGTATGAAAAAAAAATTATACGGACATTTAATTTAGCAAAACAGCAGCTGAGGGAGAAGAATCTTTTAGTGAAGTCTAACTTAATTTTGTAGTACAAACAGTTTATCAATTTTAGATTTTTTAGTCCCTACCAATCATATTTCATGTAGAACTTCAAATGGGAATCAGATAGCAATGACTAAATCAATTGATTTAATCTAAACCTCAAGATTTCATGGAATACACATATTGTACTTTATATGCCTCTGGTCTTTCGTGCGTCATCGTGCCTCATATCTTTTATTTCCGCTTTCAAAATCCAAACAGTCGATTAGAACCGATCAACATGATCTCTATATTAAAATGTGCTTGGAGACCACATTTTATATTTTTGAAAATGTTTTACTATTTTTTAGATAGCTAGGTACAAAATCACTATTTTCGGATGGTCTGGAAACTATGATTTTGTGTATGTCTAAAGGTAGTAATTTTTTTCAAAAAAAATATAAAATTTGTTCTCCAAGCACATTTTAATATGAAAATCATGTTGATCGGTTCGGATTGACTGTTTGGACTTTAAAAATAAAGATAAATCATGTGAGGCACAATGAAGTATGAAATACACGAGGCATTTTAATCCTCCTCATAGCAAAATATATAAAGGTTAGGTACTCATAGTTCCTTTAATTTAAAAAAAAAAAGAATTATGAAATTCTTGCTTGGACATTTAAATAGCTAACCAACCAAAATTTCTTATAATTTAAGTGTTGTTTGGTAAATCCATAATAGTTTGTTAAATTTTGTAGCATGGACCAAATTTGGTTATGTTTATAAGCATAATACATGTAGTACTAATGTACTATTTATATTATGCCTACAGAATTAGATATTGAAATTAACTTTATTTGTAACAATCGTCAAAAATTAGAAAAGTTGTCAAATGATTTATTCTCATGTATCAAATATATCTAAAGATAACTTGTTGAGAATAAATACTAGTACTATTGGCAAGCAAGATGTTTAATGGAACTAGAAATTAAAAAATTTCGCCTTTGAATATAGGGGGGGGGGGGGGGATGGATTTTGATCATTATCTCATGTTAAAAATATACTATTTTTTTTTTAGAAAATTGCACTGAAAATGTGTTTCGTTTTAGGTTTTTTTTTTTTTTAAGTGAAATTTCTTTCCTCATAATTCTAATTTGTGCAGTGTGTTACATTGAAAAAACATTACTATATCATAGAAGTTCACAAAAATAGGCCATGAGCGGTTATTGGTTTTGGATTAATATTATTTGGGAGGGGACCAAGTTGTATTTTGAAATTTCAAGCTTGAACGACTCAATTGATGTTTAAATTGGTCATGCATGCATGTGTCCTGCTAGGAGATGTCCCGAAATTTTTATTAATATTCAAAAAAATTATTAAATTTTAAAATCTACACCCCATGCGGAGGAATTTCGAAATCTGTCCAAACTACAAAAAATTTCTCCATTTCAAAGCCTAAAACCGCAAAAAAAAATTGCGGTTTTGGTTTTGGAATTCGAAAACAACAATTTATTTTTGCGGTTCTAAGTTTTTTTTAATTAAACAGAAATGTTTATAATTTATTTGTCTTTTGTATTGAAATATTAGAATATTTTATATATTTCTTTGAAAATAGATGGAATACTATATAATTTGATTTATTAGAAAGATTGAGACAAATAACCCGGATCAACATTTTTCAGGCCAAATTTTTTGCGACTGTAAGAAAAATTAAAATATTTCTTTGTGTGTTATTGGAATAAAAATTAAAATATTTTGAATCTGAGTTATTAATCCCGGTTTAAAAGTCACTTCTAGATAAATACATAAAATATTTGGATCCTTCTATTTTTGAAAAAACAAAAACTTTCTTTGAAAAATCTCTAACAAAAAATTGAAGGATCACATGTTTTCGGACAAATATTTTGTTTTTAAAAAATAGAAGGATCACAATATTTTTTGTATTTACCTAGAAATGACTTTTGAACCGGGATCAATAACTCAAATTCAAAACATTTTTATTTTTTTCCAATAACACACAAAGAAATATTTTAGTTTTTCTTACAATCGCAAAAAATCCGGCCTAAAAATTGTTGATCCGGGTTATTTGTCACAGTCTTTCTAGTAAATCAAATTATATAGTATTCCATCTAGTTTCAAAGAAATATATAAAATATTTCTAATATTTCAATAAAAAACAAATAAATTATAAACATTTCTATTTAATTAAAAAAAAACTTAGAACCGCAAAAATAAATTGGGGTTTTGGAATTCCACAACCAAAACCGCAATTTTTTTTTGCGGTTTTAGGCTTTTGATCCGGAGATATTTTTTGCGGTTTGGACATATTTCGAAATTCCTCCGTATGGATTGTATATTTTGAAATTTATTATTTTTTTTTGATATTAATAAAAATTTCGGATGTATGTCACATCCTTCATAGACTATCTCCATCCATCAAAACTTATAATAATTACACGAAAAAGTTTGTTGAAGTAGCTAATTTAATGTCCTGATTTCATATCATCTCCACAATTGCCACACAATAGTATTTTCCTGGCACGGGAAACTTGACCAGATGTGAAGTTATAACTTAATTTAAGCCTCAAAAAGATTTTCAATGGTGATTCAATTACTTTAGATGTCTACAAATCACGTTGATAGAGAACTTTTTATATATAAAGTTGCATGTTCAATATGTTTCAAATTAAACTATAAATTTTATAGATTACTTAATTAACATGAATTGGGATTCATTAAAAAGAGTAGAACTAGGGTGTTCTTAAGCTCACCAAGCCATTTTTGTCTTCCATATTCTACATATGACTTCAAGCGAGTGTCTTCATATATAATTTTTTGTTTCTACAGCATCATTTGATTCTAAAGTTCTCAGATGTTGTGTGTCTGTGTGCGTTTGTGTGTGCGCGCGTGTGTGAGAAAGAGAGAGAGAGGACATCCTTATCGGGTCGAGTAAGGTAATGGTTAAACTGATAAAAGGGTACCATTAACATTTCTATTGCAGTTAGTATTTTTCCTTCTCAGCCAATATGTAACTTCCTCCAGGTACAGTGTGCATTGATAGAAGTCAAGAAATTTCAAAGCTATGTCAAGGAAAAACCATTTACAATATCAGCGAAACATGCTTCAACCGATAGACTTAGTCTCCATATTGTTCGATCAATAATTGTCTTAGCAGACCTCAAGACATCTCATATAATTTTCAAAACATTATGATACAAGCTTTATCATCTTTTCTTTTTCCTTTGTTCAACTGATATTCATATTACATAATTAGAATAATAATTGTTCCCCATATCAATTAATATTCATATTACAATTTCTCACTCTTATCATATTTTCGTACACCCCTTCTATTTGATTTTTACTCAAAACTTTCAAAGTATCCTAAACAACCTGAATTGTATAAATCTCAATCTATTTATTGTTTATTATTACTTTTGACTAGTATATCCTTCGCAGTCTATTCATTGTTTTTTAATTTGATTGTTCTGAACAGAGAGAATATACAATAAGATTTATGCACATATATAAAAGTCGCTTTGTTCATGTTTACTTAATCAATGCACTCCTGAGAAGAATATGTACCCAAGAAGGAAACATATAAACAAACAAACAAACACCAAAGAAGCTGTTGCGGCTACGCCGCAACAAGGTAACTAGTTAATGTTTAGAAAGCCAGATACAAAGCTATTCCAAACAAATAGAAGATCAATCTTGGCTTTTAATTATAGGCTAGCACATGTAATATTGAATTTAATATCTTCAGAGAAAAAAAAACGTTTAATGTAAAAAAAAAAAAGAACATCTAAATAAAATGAATGATGTAGTTAACGAAATTCTTATTCTAAAAAAGAAAAAAAAAAAATCAAACTTGCCTTGTTAATGAGCTTACCGTTTACGTATCAGCTCAAGCTGTCCAAGATTAATATTATATCCCTGTAACTTATTGATGTGCGGGAAAGCATAACAAAATTTGCTACACTAATAGCAATTTATAGATGAGAAGTTTCTATACCAACTACCAAGTAAGAAGACTTGTTTTTCTAGGCAAGCAAAATGAGAAGCTCAATGCAAAGAGTGGCAAAAATCCCTTTTCTAAATGACAAAGTTTTTCTAATAGATGTCAAATTTATAATTACTAACATGCAAAATGAGCAATGTTGGTCGCAAGTCCTCTCATACTTGGAAAAATGTCACGTCTCGCATACAACAACAACAACAACAAAATTATCCAATTAACATATCCACAAGTTTTAATTTTTATTCCTGTCTAGTTTGTTAACATTGATGATGAATTGATAGGAAAGTTAATGACTACAAATCTGGTGAACAGAACAATACTGAAAATACAAGCATGATTTCATAAAAGTCTAAGGGACTATTCGAAACACATGATTGCAACAAGGGTAAAGTTGAACCCGCACAAACAATCAGAATAAAGCAGATAAAAAATTTATGTTATGAATCATGGAAAAACAATAAAGGGAATATGCACATGGAATGCTGCATTTAATTACACGTGAGATAATCATAAGACAGGATTATCATGTATTTCTTTTTTCTTCACCTTTGTCAAAGAATTGGGCTAAAATTTTATATCTTCAAATTCCAATGTTACATATCTACATAAATTCACATATCCAAAATCTCAACTCCAATTAATCAATAACTACAATAAAACTAAAAATAACCAAAAATAGTCGCAGTGATCAAGAAAGGAATGCTTTAAAGATAAGCATACCTGCAATAAACCCGTAGTAGTGTGGGATGTACATGTCAGCCAGCCTCTGAAACTATTCTGAACAAAGCACGACAGAATTATATAAACCTCAGCCAGATTACAGCTTGAGAAAAACAAATTCCTCGACATCTGGAATTTCACCAATCATTTTCAGAGTCTCCTTCTCGGGCTCCTCATCAACCCCAATAGCCATTATTGCTTGCTTTCTTGGCACTGTTCTTGCCACGCTCATGAAACTCACATTAACATTTTTGGCCCCAAGGATAGAACCAACTCGGCCAATCATCCCAGGCTGGTCCACCTGGCGACACAAGATCACATTTCCTTCCAAGCTCACATCCACAGTGAATGAACCGACCATAGTCAGCCTTGGTATGCCATCCCTAACTCTCCCCTCGACCCGCACATCGCCTGCATCGGAAAGGGCACTTGCAAACCTGTTAAGTGCATATATGTTGAAAATATGCATGATCTAACAGATTAAGCTTTTCAAAAAAATTGTTGATTAATTAGGTATTGTAGCACGAGTTCTTGAGTTCAAAAGACGGGATACCTCCTGTTAGTAAGGAACTAGAACAGAAAGCACCCCAGCACATCTTAGGATTCAGAACTGAATCTGAGATGCTTATATATTTACTTGAATATACTAACTTTTACATTTTGGCCCTACAACCTCTGAAAAAGGCCTGAAATTTTGCATTTGCTCCTTAGATCTCTAAGTAATGTTATTCATCTTAATTATTCCTTATACAGTCGCAATATATATTAAATTGTATGGTTGTGTGTAAAAGATAAATGATTAATTTAGGGAAAATTTCTACTGTACCCATACAAATATTTGAAATAGCCAATTTACCCATAAAAACACCATAATATCCAATATCCCCACCAAAAATTTAACATCATTTCTTCTATCCCCATTTAATTAGTTAACATTTTAATTAATTATTTTAAAATTTAAATTGACCAACATACCCTTCTAATTGTCTTCTTCATCTCCCCTAACCCTCCCGGCCAATAAAGATTCTTGTCTGGAGAGAAAAAGAACTTCCCTCAAAGATGCTTCATCTCTCCTTACCCACTGCTTTATCGCACGACAGAGATAAAGAATTTCTCATCTCGCTACCTATACCCCCCTCCCTTTCTCTCTGACATTTCTATTCAACCACTTAATTAAGTATAAAATAATCTTGATAAATCATAAAATTTATGTAGATGGATTTCTTATGAACATAGAGATGATTAATTGAATTATGTCATTTGAAACAGAGACAAATAGGCATAAAAATGTGTATGAACGGTAACATGTTGGTTTCATTCTTGAACGATTCATTGGGTTTCTCTAAGAAAACCGATAACCTCGCGCCAACCTTCCTTCTGACAGTTCCTGGGAACCACACCCTCTGATGCAGCGGTCCCACTCCTTCAGACCCTACCTCGCCCGGTCCGATTCGACTGTCAGCATGCCTCTTCTGGAGAAATCGAGGAAGGACTCCACGTGGATCATTCTTATGCTAACGGCTGTAAGGGGTGAAGCGCCTAACGCTTATGGTCTCTCTCAATGTTGCTTATTCTATGATGGAGCTATTAATCAGGATATTTAATGGTCATGTGGGCAAGTGTCACTCAGAATTTCAAATAATTTGCTATTTTTTGAACTTCGAAGAAATAGGATATGTACAGAGTTGCACGCTTACACTAGCTATAGCTATTGATAATAACTTCAGTACTAAAGAAATTATGTTTATTATTAGTACATTTCAATTGAATAATTGTGTAATTTTTCTTTCTTCCAAGTACTTGTTATTTGGGAGCAATGGAATTTGGAACCTCACCTGGATAATACGAAAAAAAAAAAGATGATTGCAATGTTTCATTTCAGGGTTACTATCAGGTGCATTTCATTTAACATTTGGTTGTTGGATTCCTACAATTTCTCTACTCGTCATGGGATCTTTGGAAGGAAGCCCGACGAAATCTACCCCTACGGGTTAGTACGTTAAAACTAATCAAATTCTGAATATATTTTGCCATTTTTCTTAATCTCCGTTGTTAAAATTTTCTATTAGCCTATTTGTCTATGTTAACATATTGAGCGAAGTTCTTTTTCTCTCCAGACAAGGATCTCTATTGGCCGGGGGTTAGGAGAGATGAAGAAGACAATTAGAAGGGTATGTTGGTCAATTTAAATTTTAAATAATTAATTAAAATGTTAACTAATTAAATGGGGATAGAAGAAATGATGTTAAATTTTGGTTGGATATTGGATATTATGTTGTTTCTATGGGTAAATTGGCTATTTCAAAAATTTGTATGGGTACACTAGAAAATTTCCCATTAATTTAAGTGTTCTTTGCTTGCTCTAATCCTAATCTTCTGAAACATATTTCTTAATTGTTTAGAAATATAATTTATGGGTGCTCATACATAATAAAAAATAATTTCATACATCACGAATTGTGTCCTAGGTATTTGAAAAATGTTGTATGAAGGTATTCATATCATATAGGATAAGATATCTTTATTTGCATCCGTGCAACATAGGCACAAGCTAATATATTATAAAAAAAATTCAGCTAAAATTGAAACTAACTGCAGCACTTAGGGTACTAATAGTAAAAAGCATAAAGGAAATTTCATGTGTACCTTATAAAATGCCTAGATTCTGAAAGCATATAAAAATGGAGTATACTTGTATTCCCCTTTGGTCTATTATTTGGACAAAATAACCAATCAACAATTCCCCTTTTCTATAATTTATTTGGCCAGAACATAAGAGAAGACAATTAAGATATCTTAGCTTTGGATGTGGTATGAAAAAAACTTCAATTTTCGTCAAGCGTACACATGAAATTTCCTCAACTATCTCTTTCAAAAAGAAATTTCCTCAAAGATCAAACATGTTATCTTAATCAAAAGTCAATAGTAATCAAACCTCGATTCAACATTTGCCAGATGTATCTGGATGGAATCTATAGGAATCTCAGGCGAACCATCAACAAATATTCTCTCCTCGCTCAAGCGAAGCCCCCACAGCTTAGAGACATAATCTGCATTGACAATGTTGACAAATACACTCGAGATGGGCTCCAAGAGGCCTTTTGTTACCATGGCACGAAGGAGCCTCGTGTCTAAGTCATCAGGGTCCCGTGAAGAGGTGTATACCACCTTAACGCCTTTGATGCCAGTGTTACCAGCCACAAGCTGAACAGCTAGGCGGCCAAGTTTCTCAGCCAGTGTGACATAAGGTGACAGCTCTGTCACCACCTGTCATGTTAAGGGAAGTTTTTGGTTTCAGGTAAAAAATATAAATAAACAAGAATGTTTAACATGATCTCCGTATAAATATGTACCTGCAGACTAAATTTTACATTTTTTAGAATTTTTTTACTATTTTTTTAGATAGGTAAAAAAATCACTACTTTTGAATGGTCTATAATTTTAGATCAAATGTTTTTCTACCTATCTAAAAAATAGTAACAAATTGTAAAAAATGTAAAATTTGATTTACAAGTACAATTTCATATGGAGATCATGTTGAAAGGTTCAGATCGACTGTTTGGACTTTAAAAACGGAGTTATTGATCCATAGTACGGACCAATCCACGCTATGCATAGTACCATAGCCTCACTCAACAAACAATGTATTTTTTTTTTTTTAACAAGCAAGGACATTATTTAAAGAAAAGGCTCCAACAAAAGGGTACCTCAGGAGGAATCATAGGGGCATTTACAGCTGTGGCAGAGAGTTCTCCTTTAAGTGCTCCAATTACTGCCTCAGCTATCTCCATGGCTACTCCTTCCTTTGATATGAGCTTTGCTTAAGTGAGTTTAAAAAATAAATTTCCAAAAGCTCTCAAATATCAAGTTTGCCCATCTAGGCAACAATGTTCTAGGTACCTTCCAAGAAGTAAGATAGTAAAATAGTATCCTTCAGTAACTAAACTGCCCTCAGGTCCTACTAGTGCCATAAAGTAAAAGGCATCTGGTTTTAGCATAAACCACCTTGTAGGTACAAAGAATTAGACATTTTTGTTGCTCAATCGACAGAAAAGGTTGCTTTGGTCAGGTAAGATTGATATAAGAAACTTTGAAAGGGTGTTTTGAGAATAAGACAGAAATAAATAAATGAACCTGAGCTTCCGTTGTGCTAGCTCCCAGATGAGGTGTAACAGTGACATTTTCATGTTGTACCAACCTGCTATCCTCTGGTGGTGGCTCCTCAGTAAAGACATCAAGTGCAGCCTGGTCCATTAAATCAAAATCAACTGGAATTAGGAAAAATGTTATTTTTTAAGAACTGAAAATAAAAAAACTCATTTAAGGAGGCTCTCCTCTAAAAGATTAAATCATCAAATTTGTGCCTTGTATTTCCGTTTCTAATCGCAAAGAGCTTTCTCTGGATAAAAAAATAATCCATCATTTGTGCCCCTGTAGCACATGAAAGAAAAAAAAAACAATCACCTGAGCAACAATTCCATCATCAAGAGCTTGTACCAGTGCCTCTTCATCAATAACTCCACCTCTTGCCACATTCACAATCCTGACCCCTTTTTTTACCTTTGCGAAAGTTTCTTCGTTAAAAAGTTTATTTGTTGTGGGAGTCAGAGGCATGTGAAGGGAAATGAAATCAGCAGTTGAGATAGCCACATCAAAAGGAACAAGCTCAATGCCAATTGCACGGGCTCGGTCTGCAGGTGCATATGGGTCATGGGCCACCACGTGCAGGCCCAAACCCTTCGCACGTCTCGCGACTTCAGACCCAACCTTGCCAAAACCCATCACAGCTAGGGTTTTTCCAACAAGAGATACTCCCACATACTTGCTCCGCTGCCATTTACCTGAAGACAGATGTAAATTTAAACATTTATGTGGTATGAGAACTGTTGTCTGGTATAGCATGGGACCAGACAAGTGGGGTTCTCTTTTGCTCATTTTGCTTATGAACAAAATATTGGCAAGGAAAAACTCCTGTACTGGCATATATAATTATGAAGTAATCATGACAAACTGGCATATTTAGTTAAGAAATAATCATGACAAACTGGCATATACCGGTACAGTTACATTGCTTGCAACATGTCCCATGGTATAATTTGGTAACAACCAGTCGTATATAGATAGTTGTTTGTACAACCTACTACTGTACACCATTGGTTAGTAGTCGACACTGATAAGAATTACAGATTATAGTGTGACAGCAAAGTATATCCCAAATTAGCTTTCTAGCAAGAAAAAAGCCCGAAGTTTCTACCAACTCTTATAACGAGAAATCAATTGCCAAAACAGTTTATAATTAAATATGCAAGTCTCTCCAATAGCAATCCGAGCCCTGCTACCACTTGAGAACAGAGGATTTTAGCATACCTGCCTTTAAGGAGGCGTCAGCAGGAGCGATGTTGCGGGCCATGGCTGTCAGGAGGGCAATGGCATGCTCAGCAGCAGCAATAGTGTTAGCGGTGGGGGCATTCACCACCAGACACCCGCTCTCTGTTGCTGCTTGCAGGTCGACATTGTCTATCCCCACCCCCGCCCGCCCCACCACCTTCAGCCTCCCTTTTGATGCCTCAAACACATCTCTCGTCACCTATATAAGCACAAACCCTTGAATTCACTAGCTTGTTGTTTGTTTTGTGTTATTCTGTTCTGTTTTTGCAAAGCGTGCCCGAGCTATTGTATCATTGATTTTCACGGCACATCTCCCTGGGATTTGACATTGCTAGCATGTTGGGATCCATCAATTCAACTCTATGATATTGATACTAATTCCTATGTTTTCAACACTAACACAACAAGTGCCCATAAATATGTTTTTTATTATTGTTATGTGATTTTTTTTTATGGTCAGCGATTTAAACCGCCAACAAATATATTGATAATAAGAAAAAGTTTATTTACAAAATTGTTATGTGAATTGTCTTATGATATTTAAAGAAACAGAGAATAGTACAACTTATTGATATAAAGATGAGATTACCCAGTCTGGACCAGTATGAACCCTGTATTCATAAAGTCAGGAGCCAGTGAATAGTCAGTGGTCACAGATGCCAACCAAAGTGAATATTTAATTGATAGTGGTTTTTAAATAATAGCAACAACTACGTAGTTACAGCATCAGGCATGCACGTATTATGCAAAATCTAAATCTTTAACAATAAACGAACTAAAACGAGCTTATGCGTTCTAGGTTTCTATATATCGGTTGTGCCATATGCTACTATTGAAATGATTATTCTCAATCAAACCCATTCAAGTTTACGGTTTGCAACGTTGTAAAGAGGAAAGAAAGACATGAGCAAAAATGATTCCGTTCAAAACTAAAACCTTGGTGCCGCTCCGAACAATAATGGCATCGCAGAGAGAGATTTTCGCGCAGAGCTCCTCCTGCGAAAGGTTATAAGCACAATCGACATTCGCAAACTCCCTTAGAAAGGCCAGCCCGGCCTCGCCCAGCTTCTCCGTCACAATAACCGTCGGTTTGGTGCCAACTGTCTCTGCCGATGTGGCGGCAGGGGCGGAGGGAAGGAAGCGGAGAGAGCGGTTGGAGAGGTGGTGGTGAGTAGAGAGGCGGAGGGAAGGGAGAGAAAAGGAGGGCAATGGAGAGAGAACGGAGAGAAGGGAGAGAGAGGTTGTAGGGTTTAAAGTGGTGAGTGTGAGAGGTCGAAGGGAGTGAGCTGGAGGTGGCAATAGCGCCATGTTTTTGGAGAGTAGCGGTGGGGAGCGATGAGTGGAAGAGATTTTGGGATGATACAAGTTATAAATTTGTATGTAAACCCTTAAGAAATATGGAATTTTTAAAGTGAAGAGAAAAATGGTGGTGTAGTACGTAATTTCCAAGCATTGAAGGAACCATTTTACAAATGAGAAAATGTTATGATACCCGGCTCTCCATCTCCGGATTATTCCACAACAGTTTTCATGTACTTTCAACAGATAGCGGTCCCCACTTTCTAAAACCACCATCCCTCATCTCTCCGATCTCTTTCTCTCTTCAACTTTTACTCAAATTCTTTTCCGATCTCTTTCTTCTCCCGTTCTGATCTTTTGATTGCAGCGACGCGCGAGCGATGGTGAAGAAAAAGAAAGTTACCTGTCGACGGCAGCGACGGCAACGAAGTACTGGACCACTTGGACGACGAAGAAGACAGCGGTGGTGTCACGCTACAGCTTCGTCCCTCTCGGAGCCGATTTAATTTTGATTTCAGACCTCAATTTTCTTGAATATCGAAGTGGTTTTGATTTCAGACCACGGCTTCGATTTTCCTTCAATTTCAGCCCTCAAAATCATACAATCGCGATATTGCATCTCAAACTTTGGTCCAGTTATGATTGATTGATTTTCTCATATTTTATTTGTCATTGATTCGATTTTTTCGAAGGATCTAGGGTTTTCAATTTTTTAATTAATTTTTCCTCAAATTTAGATCCTGATTTTCCACTATTTTGACTTTTGACACCATGCAATTGTCGATTTGTTGATTTTGTTTTTTCTTCAAATCGACAATCTGTATACTTTCTTGATTTCTCTGGCGATCGCCACTGTCTTGACCAAATCGCGCTTCTCTCGATCAATATTTGAAAATTTTAGTTTACAACATCTATTTACAGGATCTATCTAATAGATTTACATGATCTATACAATATTTTACAGGATTTATCAATTAGGTTTAAAGGTTATGTAGAGTATTTTTTAGTTTACAGGATCTATCTAATTGTTCAGTATTGAAGTTTTGCACTTTTGAAATGCTTTAACAATTTTACAAGATTCATGCAATATTTTTATAGGATATATAAGTTATGTAGGATATATGTAACAATTTACAGTATGGATGCAATTTATAGGATACATATAACAATTTTACAGGATATGTGCAACAGTTTACAGTATTTACTTTGGTTAATCATAGTTACACGATCTGTTTAACAGTTGTACTGATAAACTGCATTAGACAGTATATAACAATTAATAAAATTCCAGTATTTATCTAGTAAGTTTACAGTATTGATGCAATTTATTACAGAATGTATTAGTCAGGTGTAAATGTTATGTATCAGACAGTTTTTACTATGATTCACTTTGGTTACAGTACTCACTTTAGTTTACAGGATATGTGCAATTTTACAGGATACATATAACAATTTTACAGGATACATATAACAATTTTACATGATACATATAACAATTATTAATATTTATATATGGATCTATATCATGTAAAATAAGACTTAAATATTGTAAAATTAGCAGATGCAAACTATAAAATTAGCATATGCTAATTTTACATGATACATATAACAATTTTACAGGATATGTGCAACAGTTTACAATATTCACTTTAGTTAATCATAGTTACAGGATCTGTTTAACAGTTGTACTGATAAACTGCATTAGACAGTGTATAACAGTTAATAAAATTCCAGTATTTATCTAGTAAGTTTACAGTATTGATGCAGTTTATAGTTTGCATCTGCTAATTTTACAGTATGTAAGTCTTATTTTTATAAAAAAAAATACGTAAAAAAAAAATTCGAAAAAAAAAAATTTAATTTTGATGCAAAAAAATTAATTTTGCACAATTTTAGGTGTTATTTGTAAATAACTACAAGTTTGAGAAGTAGTTTGTTTTTGAAACCTTCTAAAAGCCGTCAGTTTTTCAAGTACAGTATTTTTGCAAGTTACTAACTGTTTGCAACTAACTCGGGGACCACTTCCAACTAACTTGGATTGTTAGATTTTAAATTACTTATTGTACATGATTTGTTGTTGAAGTTACAGTATTGGTTATAGAGTTTTACAGTATTCGCGCCAGTCAAAATGACAGTTTTTTTGAGAAAAAACTGGGAAAAGAAGCTTGAGGACAATTAGTCGCTTTCTTTTGCGTGACTTATTGGAAAATCTCAACTGTTCAAATACGTTCTGCCGAATCTCAAAACTCAAATAATACTGGCCCCCTGCGCTAGCCCCGAATAGGCACCGGACACGTCGGTCACGCAAAATATGAGATATCTCAGAGGAACGCTCTCGTGAGTGAGGGTCGTTTTCCCATCTAGGTGTGGTTTCTGTCCAGAGGGCTTTGGACAGGCTCACCTAAACTGTCCGATTTATTTAAAAGTTCGTGCGGAGTTAGATTGACGGAGGCCGTTTAAATTTATTGTTTTAATTATTTGCACGTTTTTTATGCGAATCGGACGGTTTTTGCTAAGATCTGAATATAACTTGTCCAAAGTCTTTTGGAGAAAACCCAATTTCTTTCCAATTTAGGTTGTCAACGGCCCATCTTCATTGGTCATTGGGCTGTTCGCTTTTCACCAATATGAAAACATGATGATTCCTTGATTTCCTTCCCTGGAAAAGTGAAGATAGTCAAAAACAACAATAATGAAATTACATTCAAAGAAAAAATAATAAGGAAAGCATGTACGGTCTAATCAAATTAATTTACAAAATTATTCGGAATTTAAGAAGATTACAACAACAGCTGGATCGCATATTCGCATATTAGTATCACATAGGATTTTGAAAAAACCCGGACGGTCCAAATCCGGACCGGTCCGTGTCAACCCGTGGACCGGACCGCCAAAACGGATGGGCCGGGTTTAGCAAGGTGGGGAACCGGTTTTTTGGAGGAAAACCGTGATTACCCGACCCGTTTGAACTCCGGGACCAGGTCGGAGCAAACCCGGACCGGACCGGACCCAACCCGTGACAACCCGTACCCTAACCCGTGTAAACTGTGCCAACTCGGACCGAACCGTGCTAACCCGGGTTAACCCGTACCCGAACCCGTGCCAATCCGGACCCTACTCGGGTTAACCCGTACCCGAACCGTCTGAACCCGGCCCGAACCGCCAAAAATTCAATTTTTTTTGAAAAAAAAGGCCAAAATTCCCCTAAAAAAAAAGAATCGGACCCGGACCGAACCGTGGACCCGTGGAACCGGGGGTTGAGAACGGGTTTGGGTTGACCGAACCAAACCCAACCAGTGCCAACCCGCCGACCCGTGCCAACCCGTGCCCGTGTCAACCCATGGACTGAGCGGGTTTGGACCGGACCAGACCGGACCAGACCGGACCGTTTTCAAACCCCTAGTATCACATAGCTGGTGGGTGCAGTAAACTGTAAACGTGTGTGGTGTGGTCTTTTCATATAGGAATTGTATTTGTCTATGACTGTACTTTGGAAAAGATAATTAAAGATTTCTCATTCAAAAGAAAAACAAATAATAAGATTATAAAGGTGATCGAGGATTTGATAAAGTTTCGTGTAGTGTAATTGAGTTACATAAAACCTCATAGTTTCAATCGGACCAAAAAGTAGGCCCTTTGTTGCAGTCTAAAATGGACTCATCGGATCTACTTCCAGTCTACTTTGACATTTGCTTCCATTTAATTTATTATTTGAAGTCTTTACAAAGTCAACTGGTCTCATCCTTCGCAATTTTCATTTCTTTCATATCTTGCACGGACTCTTCATTCTCCGCTACATCGTTTAGTCCGTTTTTTTTATTAATAGGAAAAACAAAACAAAAATATCAACAATGAAGAACAGTTTTGTTAGATTTTTGAAAAATAGAAATAACGTTATGGTTTGTAATGTAGTTGGACGTTATAAACCATAACGTTCAGTTAATCTGATCGCAAATGATCTTTAATTAATAAAAAACACTATAGCTGGACGTTATAGTCTATAATGTCCAGCTACAGTTTTTTTTCTTTTTGAAAAAAAAACCTCACTTTCCTGTAGAAAATTAAGTGTATACATGACATGTACCAGTATTTGCTGGTCCAATTTTACTTGCTAGCACTGTGATTTTATTTTATACTTTACAATATTAGTGACCATATTTTATGCTAAATTATAGCAGAAATTTGAAGTTATCTTACCGGTCTATACTGAACATTAAGTACGTAAAATAAATCAAGTTCCATATGTCCTGTATACAGGAAAGTGAGGTTTTTTTTCAAAAAAAAAAAAACACTGTAGCTGGACGGTATAGATCATAACGTCCAACTACAGTGTTTTTTGTTAATTAGATATCATTAGCGATTAGATTAACTGGACGTTATGGTTTATAACGTCCAGCTACAGTGCCCTGGACGTTACAAACCATAATGTTCTTCCTATTTTTTAAAATCTAGCAAAATTGTTCCTCATTGTCGATATTTTTTTTGTTTTTCCTATTAATAAAAAAAACGGTCGTTTAGTTCATATAAGTTTAGCACCAAAAGTGTGCACTAATCTACAAGAGCAATCCTTCTCAACACATAGAGCAACAAGTGGCAATGCGACTTGCTATTTCGACAACACCGAACTGTGGCAGCATCGTGAAATCGATCGTAGCTAGTGTTTATCCAGTGCTTGTTTTAGAAACAATCAGTAAGACGGCCATACTTGTTTACTGTGTTTCGAAAGAGGAACCCGAATGCCAAATGTGAATTCTTATGCAACAACAGAAAAAATTTGGTGCAATATATGTTAAGATATGAGTAGGGGTGTCAATGGTACCTTATTAGCCGTTTATCCGACCCGTATCGTATTCGATAAGGCGGATATGGGTAAGTTTTTTTTTTCGTTAGCTTATTGGATATGGGTATGAATAAGAATTTTTTTTCGTTAACCAAATGGGTAAGGGTATGGGTAATGACTATTTCGTACCCGTTACCCTATAGGGTAATTATAAAATCTAAATACATATTTAATTCAATTTCCAACCCACCTAAATATGTATTCGTGTTTTTGAATTTTCTTCCTTTATAAAAAACAATTTAGTTGGAATTGATTGCAAATTCATTTTTTTTTATTAGAAATGTAATTACATATGTGTGAAATGAATGATTTTTTTTATATTTAATTTGTAAAATATAATAAAACTAATTATTATATTAGTAATATCCGTTATTCATCCGCTACCGTTTCGTTACTCGATAATATTAACGAGTAAGAGTAGGGTAATATCAAATTTTAATGGGTATGAGTAGAGTCAATTTTAATGAGTATGAAAATGCCTCCACCCGACCCGTACCCATATCACCCGCCTCAATATCACGAGCTATCCTTAATTTCTAAAGGGTGAAATTCATTCATCTAGGTTTCTAATCCAGCTCTTAGCAATGCCTATGGGTAAGATAACCAGGAGAGCAAGGATGCACTCATATATGTAGTGTAAAATGGCCCATGCGGCGGCATATGCGCCTGTATCGAACACATATGCGTTTGCGGCCCAGTTCTGCATAGAAATTTACTATGCGACCCATATATGGGTATTCAGCCTATCTAAGCGAATTGGACTATACAATCACCTAGACGCCCAAACAGACATCCTGTTCTTTCCAAATCAATTTCTTACCGGATCGAGATATATATAACTGACTCATACTAATTTTGATTTTTAAATGTGGGACTAATGTTATAAAGAAAGAATTCGGAAATTTTCGCTGGACTAAACATGGACTAAATCTTTCCAAATCAATTCGCTGGGAACAAAAGACAATGACAGCTGTATATGATTGGAGACAAAAGGCAGTGACACCTGTTTTAATAGGCACTATATCTTTTTCTAATTTTTAATTTTGTTTCTTCTATTTTCTATTTATATATGATTGGAGAGTGGAGACATTCAATTTTTATATTTTTATTTTCTGATTTATATGTAATTATGTATGAATATATATATTATTTTTATATATTTGGAGACACCACTACGTGTCAAATCCGCATATGCAGTTGTCTTCCGCATACCGTATGCCAAACTCTCCAACTGTATAGATTACCACTAGCTAATTTAAGAATTGACATGGATCGACATGTCATGAGAGAAAGATCAGATATACTAATTTCAAGCATTTAACAAAATATTATACATCATACAGGCAAATTAAAAAAGAGTCTAGGCTAAATATTCCCTGGCCCGTAACACTTTCCCCGAAAACAATCCTCAAAAAGTCGGCACGACACTGTACCCAGGATCGATCATGAAATCGAAGACACGGTCGAACTGCTCCACCTCAGGCTCGGTATCTGTTCGCTTGGCGAAACGGCCCTTGATGCGGGGCCGTGTCTCTGCATATGCCTTGCGGGATGCATAGCGGATTGTCTTCTCGAACCGGCGGTTCTTGCGCTTCTCCCGGTAACGCATAAGCCTCGCCTTCCTGTCAATCGCCAGCTCAGCCTTCGTACTAACATGTGACGGCTTTGTTACATCAGGCACCACACCTACCTCAGAAGATGACATCTGAAACAAAGAAATGAAACTTATTTCAGAAAACCAAACAGGCAAACAGCATAAACATGCTTGTAAAAGGTTTTAATTCTAGTTCTTATAATGGTCGCAAACACAGTTAAATTTCACAATTTTTTTTTTCTTTTCTTAAAAGTATATATATGACATGGACAATAGAACTCTTGTTTAATCGCGGCAAGTCCTGCAGTGAATGGCCACACTAATTCCTTCAGGGTTTGGCCATAGAACAAATGAGCTCTTTAACTGTTACTGCTTAGTAGATAGTATAAGTACAGATCAGAGAAGAGATCTTACGCTTTGACTGAAGGAGTTGGCGGGGAGAGAGCTATAAGCAGACTTCGCGTTGCCGCCAAAATCTAGCATCACGGTGGACCCCATTGGAACGGAGCTAGTACCGTTACCGTTACCAGCTCGTACCGGCACAACACTATCCATCTGCTGTTGCAACCTCTCCAGATCCACAAACGGGTCGACCTCAGCCTCCCCGAACCCGAATTCCTCCATCTCAACTAGTCCCTTGTTCAGATTAAATCCAAACCCGCTAGCACCATTGTTCGAGTTTAGATTCGGGTTCATGCTCGGGTTCGGTAAGATCCATGACTCCGTCTCAGCCTCATTCTCCTCTGCTCCATTAGCCTCGCCATCCTCATCCTGGCCAAAGAACCTATTAACGGATGCGGCTATGCCAGAGTGTGGTGAATCCAAGAAGGGTACGACAGGGACGCGCTCGTGGCGACGCGATAACGGGTTGGCGGAGTGGATATCGGAGTCGCACGTGGCACAGAGCGCGGCCGCGTCTGCCTTGCACGTGACAGAGGCTGGAGCCTGCTCACACACCTCGCACAGTAAGACGCGCTCGTGGCGTCGCGAAAGGAGGTTGGCGGTGTGCACACGTGCGTCGCACGTACCGCAGAGGAAAGCACAGTCGGCGCGGCAGTAGAGAAGAGCAGCGGCGCTCTTGCACGAGTCGCAGCGGCGCGCCTCGATGCCCCAACACTTGGCTTTTTCTATTCCCATTATTGTTGGAAAATTTCGAGGGGCTTCTTCGTTGATTTGCAGAGTTTTTTGTGGCTTGATTTGGTCTCTGCGCGTTGAGGTGGAATAATGGGATTGGATAGTTGGGAGTTGGAGGAGGACACTTGTTTACTATCTTCTGGGAGGGAGGAGTGAGAGTGATAGAGCGTGGAGTTAGGTTGGTGGAATTGGTGTACGCTTAAATTGTGGACAAAGCATGGAAGATTTTTTTTTTTAAGAGAAAATTAAATACAACTTTAATTAGGAGATAAGTAATAGTTTTTTTTAAACTATTAACTTGTAATAGTAGCAATTTTAATAAATAGAGTGGTAAAACACTATCTAAGATGATAAAATAATGAATTTTGGTCAATATGTTTTACACTTAATTTTACAATATTCATTTAAATATGTTAAAGTTCATCAAGTATACAAACAAAAATGAATTAAGCTACACATTTATATTCGATTTATATTTTTTCCTCTATTATCAGAACAAACTCTTGAGCGAAGTATCAAAAGAAATTCCCATGACTACGAATACCGAAATCGAAAAAACCAGAAGAACTAGAGAAGAAAGGATTCAGCTAGATCAAGCGTAGCTTAAATTATGTGAAAAACATGAAGACTTAGGTTGAGTGTCAATCATTGAAAAATTAAATAAAATTGTTGGCTTTAGATAATTTATACTAAATAATTCTTCAATAACATCAATTAAGTATCATTATTGGCTTTAGATAAACTGAGTTGTACAATCGGTAAGCTAATTCAGAAAAATAACTAAACGAGGCCACAAAGCATGAAAATGATTAGAAAAAAAAATGTTTTGATCAGGCCATTTCATCCACCACTAGAGAAAAATAAAAAAAAGGAAGGAAAACATCTATAAAAAAATAATTTACATAAAAAAAGATAAAGTTTTTCTTTTATCAAAGTTGATTATAAATCTTATCATAACATATTTGTAACATAATTTAATTTAAGTCATGTATAGAAAGTAAAAACACATCAAACTGAAAAATAAAACCGTCTGAACTTAGAAGTAGTAGACAAATATAGAGATGTTATTTACATTTAAATAATGTGTAATCAAAATAAAAAAGACTTAAAAATAATTTTCTTATAGGCTATAAATAAGTCAGCTTGAAATAATTCTTTAAAATTGTTGTTTTATACAATATTTGCAAATCTAGAGATATCAAACATTAATCTTAATTAGTCCCACTTCTAATTATTGAACACCAGCATTTGATGCTTAATATGTTTCTTTTTCTTCTTTTTTTACTTTGAAGTTTACATAGTTTTTTAACTCATTTATCTTATGATTTTTTTAGATACAAGCTTTTTGTATCCAATTTTTGAAATAGTATTTGCATCTAAAAAATTAAGAACACCAAACATACATACAGATAATATATATTTTATGAACTACAGTAAATTAACTTATTTTTATTGAAAATACAATTAATTGACTTCTTGTTTTCTACTTGAATGTGTATTCTTATTGTTTGTGTCCATATCTTGTTCCTATCAACAATACAATTTGAAAGAGCCACATGTTGATGGTCTAAACGCTAAACAATACACCAAGCGCACTAACTTCTGGAAGAGATCGGCTCGGAGATTGGCTTGATGACATGAGCAGGAATACGTGGAGCTCTGATGGCCTAGTATAAAGAAGATCCGAAATTTTTATTGTTACCGCTCAAAAAAATCAAAATTAATTCATTACCACCCCGCTGCTTCTTTGTTCAATACTACCACCCCGCTAACTCAGTTTGCGCACCAAATTAGCTGGTGCGCGGACTGGATTCGCGCACCAGGTTAGTGTATTTAATCAATTATGCAGCAGGTGTTGAATTACACGATCCAGAGATATTTTATTAAAAAAAACATATTGAAAAAGGTGAATAGCAGATATATCCCCTTTGAAACAAACATTCAAGCAACAATTTGAAAAACAAACAAGTATTCTTGACAAACGTGCAGACATAATGTCAAAATATCTTGAAACAAGCATTCAAGCATCAATTTAAAAACAAACAAGTATTATTGAGAAGCGTGCAGACATAATGTCAAAATATATGCATACTGAAAAATGTTATCATATTTATGGACCAACCTGGTGCGCCAACCCAGTCCGCGCACCAGCCAATTTGGTGCGCGGACTGAATTAGCGGGAGTGGTAATATTGAATAAAGAGACAGCGGGGTGGTAATAAATTAATTTTATTTTTTTTGAGTGGTAACAATAAAAATTTCGGAAAGAAGATTTATGGGAGAGAACTAATATGAATATTAGAGGGGAGAAATTGCAACTAGGCCCTTCATTATGTGCGGATAGCTGCCACAGTGATCTGTGCCGTCGCGGGGCCCACACAAGTTAGAGACATCAATGAGAGGTGTCTCTTCACCAGTTGCAGAAAAAAATATAGCCTGTCTTATGAGGTGATAAAATGTGTGTTCCAAATAAACAATCAAGAGACCAGCATTGTGAATTTGTGATAACATAATAAGAATATAAGATGCTTCTATCCAATAGAATAAGAAAATTTGCAAATAAAGTACAACATACTTTATATTTAAATAATAAAAATATAATATGACATGATTTTCACGATATAAAATACAATATACTTTACAGTTAAAGATATGAAATACTATTCTGATTTTCTTTTTCATGAATTTACAAAAAAAAAAATCTACATAACAAAAGGACTTGATTTCCTTCAAAATCTTTAACTATAAAAAATTGTCATATCAATATAATCTTATTTACCTTAGGGAAAAAATTCATCCTAATTGTTCCCCATAAATTTATCAAAATGATGAATATGAAATTTATCAGGTCCTATAATCTCCAGTTATGCAATTAGAATATACAAAGAAAATGTACAAAGAGCATGAATAGTTAATAATATAATGAATGAATGATGTACTTTACCAAAATAAGACATTCTATGTAGTAGTTATTAAATATTCAGGTCAACTTGTACTTAATTTTTCTTACCCTACATTAGGATTCTTCTTAAGATTTTTGAACAATAATTTTGTCAGTATACCTTTTGATTAAAACATAAAGAAATGGACAACTGGAGGCATCCATACTATTTTGATAATGGACAAGATAGAATCTGTGAAGGCGTAGGTTCCGGCCCATAGTGCAGGTGAAAAGGTAAAATGATTGCACTGCACGCTGTGGTGCGAAAACGACCGCCCGGAGGCTCCAACCTCGTGATACTCCACGGCGTTAAATAATCCGTTAACTGTCAGAAATGTGACAGCATGGATAAACTATTTATAATTATTGATAGTACAATTTTGTAATTGTTTAAAAACTAGTAACAAAATATAGGTTTTAAATTTTTTGGATCGGCAGTGAAAAGTGTCATTTCATAGTCCATATAGAGGTCTGTGAATTCTCACATGAGCCTAATTGATTGAGATTATGATCGGACGGATCCGAACTCTATGACTCTACTATTATTGTTAGTTCTAATCTCTCTTAACAAATCAATATGTTCAAAGCGTTAAAATCCATAATTTTACAATATGTATAAGAAAGAAGAGCTAGGTTATTAGTTTTGATATTGTTTAATGATATAGGAAGAGGTATGCCTTATTACAAAAAGAAAAAAGAAGAAGAGGTGAATCTTTTCTTATATGATCAACCAATCAGACCTAATAGTTGAATACTTGAATTTGATTAAAAAGTTTGAGTGAGCCTATGGTACTTTGCAAAGCGCAAATTGGCTCGTGCTATGAAATCATATCTATGTTTTTGAAGTTCAAATAGTCGATTTGAATCACTCAACATGATCTTCATATGAAAATGTAGATAAAGACTGAATTTTATCTTTTTAAGAAACTTTTTACTATTTTTTAAATAGATTGAAAATCATTACTTTTAGATGGTTCATAATTTTTAAATTAGGTGACCTTTTACTTATTTTAAAAAATAAAAGAAAATCTACAAAATATAAGATATAAAATTTAATTTTTATATAAATTTTTATATAAATTTTCATATAAAAATTATATTAAATAGACCATATTGAATGTTTGAACTATGAAAATAAATATATGAATTCGATATGCGCTTTGCAAAAGTAGCACAGCCTCACTTCATTAAAAGTTCTGTTGCATGCGCTACCAAAAAAGGGCGACAATAGTAATTCAATCGTGTGGGGGAGGGTATATAATCACATTAAATTTCTTAATGCTAGAAAAGACAAACGATAACTTTTCTCCAAGATAGCATTCTGTCATGTGTTCCGTTATGTGATTAATTAATCTAAACCTCTCTTTCTAGTACTAAAGTGCTAATTAAGGGGAAAAAGCAACTATCTCAATCAAGCATTGAATTGTTACCACCACAAAATTATCACTAAAAGATAACGAAGTCCAAGTTTGACTATCAAACATTTTTTAAACTTGATTGTGTGACATAAAATACTTTATTTGCGACTTTGACGTGAATTTTTTTATAAACCATACTTAAAAAAATATTTTTACAAAACTAACATGATTACTTTTTCTATAAAAATCATAAGAACTGAAATGTCAATTTCAGTCTGTTATTTTTTCTATTCCGGACCGAAATGCTATTTCGGTCCGGTTCCTTTTTTGAATTTTTTGTGGTGGCTCATATGAAAACTTGTAAAACCAGTACCACAGAAAATCCAAAAAAGGGACCGGACTGAAATGCCATTTCGGTCCGGAATAAAAAAAAATAACGGACCGAAATGGCATTTCGGTCCGGAATAGAAAAAAAAAAATTTTGGTAGTTTCGTAAAAAAAAATAATTTAATTATAGTTTTAAAAAAAATTACATTCACGTCAATCCATATAATAATTCAAACCACGAGAAGCTTCTAAACCGAGCAAATGACCAAAATAATTTCAGCAAAGCAAGAAAAAACTGAAAGCTGCAGATAAAAAAAATTGACTAATTAATATGTACAACTATTCATAATTAAAAAAAAAATTACTTGTATACTTCGTAATATAATTTATATTGTTTTAAACTTAACTAAGGTCAGAAAAAAATTAGATATCTAAATTAACTAAGGTCAAGTTACGTGAGTAGAATTAGAGTATTCTTAAGTTCATCAAGTTTCTTTGTGAACTTATTTCTAAAACCTACTGGATTGGCTTCAAACGACAAATCTAAACCGTTGAAATCCATCTACTTTACGTGTGATGCGGTCACATGAAAAAATTTAAAAATTTCGAATTAATTTTGTTGAGTGTTAATTGGTCAAAAAAAGTTCAAAAAATGAATGTATTAAAATTAATTTATAAACCTTCTAATTTTGACCGCTTGACTTTATACTAAATTAATTCAAAAGTTTAAAAATTTTGCATGTAAACACATCACTCGTAAGTTAGATCAGTAGATGGGTTTCAATATATTGGATTCGTCGTTAGAAGCCCATTGATAGGTTTTAGAGTTTAGTTCACAAAGGGACTTGATGAACTTAAGAACACTTTTGTTCTACTCAAGTCACGTTATCACAAGCTGTTGTTGTTCGGTGGACAAATGAGTAAATACTAAATAATAAAGAATAACATTTATGTTGGCGTGCTACAAAAATATAAATGATGATTAAATAATAATAATAATAATAATAATGACAACAACAATCATAATTGTAATGATAATTTTAGTAAAATAATTTCATAGGAGAGAAGGGTTCAAATGCCTCTATTTCTGTGTCTCCATTTTTTAAACATTAATAACTTATAATTTAAAATTCAAATATCAAAATAAAACCGTTAGATCTTATATATATCATTTTCTCTATGTACAAAAAAAAATTACGATATTTCGACTTTGTTTTGATCGATATCAAGAGCTTGTAAAAATACATTAAATTGGATAATTATGGACGTTGATTTTTCAACTTATTGATTGATGTAAAAATAAAACCATAAAGTGTTAAATTTTTTATAGTAATAGGAGTAATACTAAGGTGCTCTTAAGTTCGCAAAATATTTGGTGAGCTCAACTCCGAAATCTATTAAATTAGTTTCAAACGACAAATTCAAATTGTTGAAACCGATCTATGCATTTACAAACAAAAGCAAATTTTTTTTAATTTGTTGAATCAATTTAGTATAAAATTAAGCGGTCAAAAAATATATTTATAAGTTAAATATTAACATTTAATTTTTTAGTGCTGGTGCATATCACGAGCGGCTAAAGAAGGACAATTTTGTAAATTCATTTGCCCAGAAAGCGACCTGCCGACCGCCATATCCAAGTTGGTCCTAATATCACATCACCGCGTCCGGATCCAAGAATCTTAACCCAATCCCAAATCAAAAACATGTCGATGTACGATGGCGACACATCACAAGGGCATTACAGTAATTGCGAAATCAGATGACGAGTAGGCTGACGCCATCATTCCAAGGCACCAGCATCTGATTCCATGCAGCAACGGGAAGTAGCGACAAGCTTTGTTAAGTGTTAACACTCCCCGTGATTTATAGAAGAGGCTAATATTTACACGTGTTGTGTTTTGGGTGGTTGGTTGTAGGAAATCGATACGGAGGAAGCTTGTGCGAAGATTGTGCCGGATGCTAGTCCCCAAAAGGCGAATTCGCATCCCATGAGATATCTCATATTTTGCGTGACTTATTGGAAAATCTCAAACATTCAAATACGGTATGCACGAATCTCAAAGCTCAAATAATACTGGCCCCTGCGCTATCCCGAATAGGCACAGAACACGTTGGTCACGCAAAATATGAGATATCTCACAGGATACGCACTCCCAAAAGGCAAGGGCTGGACGACACTGGAAATTTTATTCATAAAAAATATTAAGACTACGAAAATAAAAAGAATATATCGTTTCTATAATTCTATTAAGTATAAAAAAATTTGATTCATTAAATCCAATTTAAATATTTATATTGGAATCTGATCCACTTCTGACATGATGAAATATTTTCAACAAATATAGAAAGATCTGATTCAAATATTTAAATCAGAATCCGATCCATTCTAACATGATGAAATATAGCATCTTTATTAGAATTTTCAACTGTTTAAAAAAATAATGGATCGGGACCATTGAGTCCGATTTAAATATTTGAATTGGACTCAATGATTCCGATCTTTCTTTATTTATTAGAAACAAAATATTTTTTTATTTTTGTACATCTGAATTTAATAATTTCTACAGATAAAAAATTTCCGACGACACTCGATGGTGGAACCAATTTTTGATTGTTAAGATTAACCAAAGTTCGTTTTCCCGTGACTGTCATTTATGTGGCGTTATGTGTTGCGCATTACGAATAGAACTAAGAGTTAGAGGTGTCAATGGCACCCTTTTATCCATTTATACGACCCGTACCGTATCCGATAAGATGGGTATGGATAAGATTTTTTTCCCTAACTTATCGGGCACAAATACGGGTAAAAAAAAAATTTTCGTTATCTAAACGGGTAAGTGTACGGGTAAAGCTTATTTCGTATCCGTTACCCGATCGGATAATTATAAAAAAAATTATATATATTATATATATATTAATAAGCATTGAAAGAGTACTTTAATTAGTTTACTTGCACTTAGCATGATCATAATTTTTATTTCAATAAAGTACTATACATGTGTCAAATGAATATATATGTTTTAATGTATTATTAAATAAATAATAAAAATAATTATTATATTAGTATTACTCATTATTTATCCGCTACCGTTTCGTTATCTGACAACCATAACAGGTAAGAGTAGGTTACGGATAAGATAATTTGTAGCGGGTAAAAATAGGATACGGATAAGAACAATTTATAACGGGTACGGGTATGAAAATGCTTCCACCCGACCTTTACTGAACCCGTGGACACCCCTACTAAGAGTCTATGAGACTATGACTCTAAATTTGGTAGCCCCTACTAAGTATTTAAAAAAAAAAAAACAAAGAGTGTAATTTTTACTTTAATTTTGTCGCTGATTTTGCATCCCAGCGTAATTAATTTTGTATTCTTGTTAAATTAGAATAAATTATTATTCCTATGCAAAGTGCCAATTAAAAGGTAAAAAAAATTAAAAAAAATTGCATTACAGCTATAAGAATATATTGAAGATTAAAAATAATTGTTAAATCTGCGGATGTAAAATAAATTATATCTTACCAATTGCACGATTTCTTTTTACGAGTAGGGTATAAATGTCTCATGTTCTTTTAGTTTCACTCGTGTCTCATATTTTTATTTTTGTTTTCAGACTTTAAATAGTCGACCCGAACCGCGCCCATCATGATCTCCATAGTAAAATGTGTTTAGAGTCCAAAATTTATATTTTTTTCGAATAAAATATACTATTTATTTAGATAGGTATAATATTATTGTTTCTGGATGGATCGACTGTTTGAACTTTAAAAGAAAATAAGAATGTGAGATACGAGCGAGGCACGAGAAATTTGAAGGGGAAGAAGAGAGAATACTTAACAACTGCTCTCAAGATTTTCATGAGAGAGAGAGAGAGGGAGAGTGGGGCTATGAATTTGGAAAAATAAACACAAAAAAACCGTAGTCACCAAATCAAATTTTCTGTGGCTATATTTGGGAACGAGTCATAATTATGCATAAACCATATCAAATTTTTGATGTAAGGATTATCACACACATACACTAAATTTTTGCTCCGGTTCTTTCTCTTTTGTGAAAATTCTCTCCAATCCTTTCCTGTCCAGCATAAAATATTATTTTATTTCTAAATAAAAAAAATCCAATTGCACATTTTAAATGACTGGTTTGTGTATTCATGTTTTCGGAAAAGAATATCTTTAATTCTCAACAATTATTGTAAATTTTCAGTTCAAATTTTTGTAGGTAAAATATACCAATTTTCTATAATAACCAGTCATTTAAAACATTGTATGTATTCATGTTTTGTGCGTTGTATTGAATTATCACACAAAACATGAGATGTAAGTGATAATTCAATACAACGCACAAAACATGAATACATATCATGTTTTAAATGACGGGTTATTTAGAAAAAATTGGTATATTTTACATAAAAAAATTTGAACTGAAAATTAAAGAGATTTTTTTTTCTCATGTATAAACGAAACAAAAGAACCAACTAACAGCAATTGTAACATGTTTGAGTAATATTGTTTATCTATAATCAAAGATGTCAATTAACAATTAATTTTCAAGTTGTTTTAGAAAAATATTGTCTGTGTTAGTTAGGTTGATCGTGAAGTATTATATTATTATTTGAGACTCAACTTGAAACACTCTGAATATATATTCATTTTTATCCCTTTCTTTTTCCATACCAGCTACACAGTACAACATTTAAATAAATTATATTAGTCCTTGTTTTCTTAATTTTGATTTGGTTTTATATACTAATTTGTGCAGTTTCTGTTGTCCCTAACGGTATTTAGAGGGGGTGAATAAGAAACCTTTTAAATTTTAAACCCTATTTAGTTGGATATTCAAGTTTAAATGAATATTGTGTGCAAGTATGTAGTTCTTAACGGAATCAAGAACTTAAAATATAAAGTGCAAGTAAATAGACAGAGTTAAGAGAGTTGACACATGAAATGATAACGGAGTTCGGCAACTAAAGGTCTACGTCTTCGCGGTACTACGATCGATTCTTAGTGTGCCTTTTTATTACCCAGTAAAAAAAGGAATACAAGGTAGAACCGGTGAGACCTCACAACACGCAGGTAGTCAACTCGGCCTAAAGAAAAGGAGCACAAACGCCTCTAACGGAGAAGGACCACAACAACTTAAGTAGGCAAGCACAACAGCTCTAAGTCCAATAAACACTCACTAACTTTCACTCTAATCTCAACACTGATCAATTTAGGTGAAGTGGATTTGAGGTTGTTGAAATGATATTGAAGTTTAAGCACAAACAACAATGAACTAGGCTAAACTTCTCAAAGGACTCAAAAGTGACAGCTCAAGGCTACTAGGTATTCTTGTCACAGAGGGAAAACAATCAAGCCCTCTATTTATAATGAGAATAATCTCATAAAATGGAAACAAATATAGGGTTTTATCTTCAACCGTCATGATGGTTAGGCAACCGTCGCAACAGCCGGGGCAGATCTCAAAATCAGCTGAATTGGGGTTTACCTGATTTGCTTGTGCTTTGTTTTCATTTTGGACTTGTTTGGATAAATTTGAATTTTGAAGTTTTGGATTTCTACCGTTACGACGCCAGATCAATCGTCGCAACGACTGGACTCAGACAGTCACAACCTCAAACCTACTTTACCATACTTTCGGATATAAATAAAAATTGATAGAATTAAAATGGTAAAGTAATCTTCACGCTCTTCATGATCTTCATGATTCAACATCCAATCAGTCCATATAGCTTGTGTTCATCATGAATCGTGTCTTAATGCTTTTCTTTACTTTTCTTTGACAATCAAATTGATATAGCAATTAAACGTGCAAACATCTTGAACAAAGAAATTATAAAATTTAATATTTATATGTTTTTTAAATTAGTCAAACAGGACAATAGATTGCTTGCAACAACAGTTAGTAACAATGAGAATCAGTTGATTTCATTCTCTTTTGCAATATATTTATTGTTGTACTATTTTAGATTAAATTGTTAAAGAATTTTCAATATATACTTCCTTACAAAGTTTTCAACACTGATCCATATTTAAAAAAAAAATTGTAACTTGGTGTAAATATTGATAAGTAGAACTAAGGTGTTTCTAAGTTCATCAAGGCTTTTTGTAAACTCAACTCTAAAACTTATTGAATTGACTTCAAATAATGAATTCAAACCGTTGAAACTAATTTACCTTATGAGTGATGCATCTATATGCAAAAAATTTAAACATTCGAATTAATTTAGTATAAAGTCAAGCGGTCAAAATTAGAAAGTTTATAAATTAATTTTAATGCATTCATTTTTGAACGTTTTTTGACTACTTGACTCTATACAAAATTAATTCGAAATTAATTTTTTTTGCATATAGACACATCACTCGTAAAGTAGACGGGTTTCAACGGTTCAGATTCGTTATTTCAAGTCAATCCGATAAATTTTAGAATTGAATTCACAAAAAAACTTGAAAAATTTAAAAACACCCTAGTTGTCCTCAATATTCATCTGTAGTTCGAGATCCTAAAAAAATGTTGAATAAACGCGGCCCAAAATTTAATAGCTTTGTAAGTATTGTTTTTCGTATAAGGAATAAAATGTTACTGATAATGATTTAATCCTTCATTCCTAAAATTTAGTAAAGTAGTTAAAAATATTGCGTTAATTTGCTTATAACATTTTCTAATTTCAATTGAAATCAAATGTCCGAATGATTTATTTATCCAACCGTGAATATTTTTTCATCTAATTGGACAGCTACTGGCATTAATAAAATGACAGTACTTTCAAATAGAATACACAGAGTTTCAACAGATAGTATCAAATATTGGATCGCCAGAATAGGGGTGTCAATGATATCCTTTTAACCGTTTACCCTATCCATACTGTATTCGTTAAGGCGGGTATGGGTAAGTTTTTTTTTTTCGTTAGCTTATCGGGTATGAGTATGAGTAAGGATTTTTTTTGTTAGCTAAATAGGTATGGGTATGGATATGGGTAAAGACTATTTCGTACCTGTTATCCTATAGGATAATTATATAAAATAATATTATATGATAATTTTTGAGTAATAATTAATGATGGTAAAATTTATTTTTGTGATATTTCATATAATAATATTTTTGCAATAATTAGTGATGTACATTTGTTATTTAGTGTATGTTTTTTGCTATAAGAAAAATGTTAAACATATTACTTTTATTTGCATGTTTGTTATTTAGTTAAATAATTGAATTTGTCCGAATAGATATTTGTGTTTTCAAATTCTCTTGTTTTATAAAAAAAACCATTTAGTTGAAATTGATTGTACATTTGTTTTTTTAGTAATGTGATTGTTTATGTGTGAAATGATAAGTTTTGATGTTTTATTTATAAAACATAATAAAATTAATTATTATATTACTATTATTATTCGTTATCTATCCGCTACCGTTTCGTTACCTGATAATTTTAACGGGTACGAATAGAGTAGAATATGATCAATTTCTAATAAGTATAGAGTATGAATACAATTAATTCTTGCTAGCTACTAGTATATAGCGTAGTAGCGTACCCCATTGACACCCCTACGCCAGAACTACGAAATGTGTGGTGGGACCCTCGTTAAAACAACCCATGTTAGCCAGATCAGCTTTTACGGATCCTGCAATAAATGCAGAACGGATTTTTCCTTGTGATGGTTACTGCTCTCTGCTTATTCTCCACATGCCGGAAAACCTTGCGATTCCCCGCCGTTTGATATTTTTCAATTTTTCAACGCGATGCGTAACACGAATCTTGATGTGAGAGCATTCGTTCTCTTCGTGCTGTAATTTTTTTGCAAAGTACTGTTATCTCATCCGGGCAATCTTGCTGTAGTGCTGTACTTCGGACTGTTGCACCTCTTACAATTGTGGGGTAAAGATTTTAACAGAGCAGTTTTGGCTTCATGCAGCGCCCGAACCATATGTAGCTGTTTTAGTTCAATAATCTGTGCGCTGAATACAGTAAAAAGTACTCTATTAAACTATTTAGACCTACTTTGTTACCATGCAACACCAAGAGCATATGTACAAAAGACGCCAAAAGCTATTATCCTTTAGTTGTACCACGGTCTACGCTCTACGGCTTTCATCCTTTCGTGTCACTTTTTAAAAGGCTGCCGGCTGGTGACAAATTTAGATTCCCCCATGCCGGTTTGATTGATCAAGGCGTAAGATGGGCTCTAGTCTTCTGGATAGTGGTGTTCATTGGGTCCGGTTTAGTCGGTTTTGAACCGAACCGAATTAGTTTGGATCAAACGGTTCGGTTTTTTTAGTTTAATGGTTTGGTTCGGTTTGCTTTTTAAAACCAAATTATAATTTCAGTTCGGTTCGGTTCGATTTGGAAATTTTCAAAACCGAAATAACCAAATCAACCGAACTTTTATTTCTTAATACCCCGGTTTATTTCTTAATATACTTCGGTTTATTATAAATCAATTGCTTTAAATAAAAAATTAATATATTTTGATTTGAACCGAACAAACTAAATAAACCGAAATAAAACTTTGGTTCAGTTTGGTTCAGTTGCAATGCTAAATCAGTTCGGTTCGGTTTTATTTTAGAAACCAAATTATAACTTTGATTTGCCTAGTTCGGTTCGGTTTCAATCGAACCAAACCGATAAACACCCCTACTTCTGGATAAGATGGAACATGGAAGTATATATAAATATAAGTAGGCAGACCACAACATTTAATACAAGTACATGTTTTTGCTCAGAACTTAGGATGATTATGAATATATGATGAATGTATACAGTATATATGAACATTTATTGTGTGCTCTATTGATAAAAATGTTAGTTCGTAATTAGATCTCCAACGATCACTTAAATTCTCAATCATGATAACTAACAATTTTATCTTTTTCAACAGTGCTATTTTTAATATGATGGGAGTGACAATGGCATGAATGACTTAGTATCTCAAATGATAAGTTACATTTATTGATGAGGAGGGTTCAAATGCCTCCATTTTTAAAAACTTTAATAACTCAAAATTTAAAATATAAAAGTTAAAATAAAACCGTTGGATATGATCTACATCATTTTATCTATGTGCTCATAAAAAATTATCACATTTTGATTTTGTTTTTATGTGAATCAATAAGTTGAAAAATCAACGTCTAGAAATTATCCATATTAGTACGTTTTTTACAAGCTCTTGATGACAACCAAAACAAAATTGAAATGTCATAATTTTTTACACGTGTATAGATAAAATGATGTAGATCATATCCAACGGTTTTATTTTGACTTTTAAAGTTTTTAAAAATGGAGGCATGGTGGAGGCATGAAAAATGGAGGCATTTGAACCCTCCTCTTTATTGATAAAGTTCTGACAAAAGAAATTTGGCCACAATGAAAATTGGTTTTATATTTGTGCTAAAATTAGGCTGCCAACCTGCTTAACGAATAACCTTTTCTTAAATACAAATTAATATGGACAAGATTTATAATACTTTTTTCTTTTCTTTTAACTGTAAATTTACTAATTTTTTTAATCGGTGAGTCCTACTCTAGACAAACTAAGAGTGTTGTTTTTCTTATTTGAAAACAAAACAAAATTATATTCCAAGTGTTGGATTTATTAAATGGTAAGCCCGTTATGGAAAACCTGAATCCAAAACCCGACCCGTTATGAAGATGTGCAGACCCTTTATGAAGAGGTGCAGATCATTCATGAAGAGGTGTGTTGGTATTATATATACTAGATCCTGTCTCTCTGTCTCTAATATATATCATAACAGAATAGTGACTGACAAGAAAGAGAGAAAAACGCACCAAGAAACTCTGTTAACACTTGAAGGTCTTAGGTCGTGGAAAACGCAGGGCTTCCGGCTTTTGTTTGTGATTCCTTGCAGAACCAGTGATACTGCTACGCTCGCAAGATCCGCTTCCACATGAATATTAACGGAGTAATTTGTAAGTTCTATCCGTTAATTAACACCAAGTACAACACACATGTTTTGTATTGCCTTATGGTAAGTCTAACATGAGAGAGAGAGAGGCAGAACTACACACATGTTTTTCATTGTCTTGTGGCAAGTCTAACATGAGACAGAGAGAGGTGGAACCAAAAAACGTAATAGGATGAAATATAATTATTTTAACATGTTTTTTTATATATTTTGTCAAAGAAGATGGTTTGGATACTTTTTATTTTTGTGCGTACATTATGTCTCCACTTTTTAATTTTATAATAAAAAAAAAATATGTGATCTATATTATTTTCTCACCTTTTGATTTGGTTTTATATGAGTTATTAAGTTAAAAAAAATTAACATCCAGAATTTATCTACATCATTATATTTGTGCAAGCTATTGATATTAATCAAAATAAAATCGAAATATCGTGCTCATAGTAAAAAATTCATAATGACATAAATCATATTTAATAATTTTATTCTGACATTTACATTTTAAATTTTAAATTATTGCATAGTTCTTAAAATAGAGACATAACACATAACACGTATACTTTATGTACGCTTAAGCTTCAAGTCAATGAATTCTTGAATCAAGATAGGCAAGTCAAATGACCGAGCAGAGGAAGAAAGGAGGCTGTTCTTTCTTCAGAAACAGAACAAAGGCATGTACCATACGCTGTTGGTGTGATGAAGGTTTATCCCGGAGAAGGTCCGCGGGGAGAAATAGCGTGGTGGCGGTATCAATTAAGACGGTTATTTCTATTCCTTTCACCTTGCCGAGCACCTCGAATGTGTTTGGAGCCTGTGTTCCAGCCATGGCATGAATAGAGAGGGTCATTTCTTGATTTTTTTTTTTAAATAGAATTACTGTAAAATCATTTAACGGAACAAGCCTCTGCGTTTTTTATTTTCGAAAACTAGCCTCCACCGATCCTAGGGACCGGTGGAGCAAAAAAAATCCAACCTACACCGGTCCTAGGGACCGGTGGAGCCTGTTTTGCACCAGCCACACCGTGTTACACGGAAGACCACATGGAAAACACCCTGCACCGATCCTGTGAATCGGTGGAGCTTGAAAAATGCCTCCACCGGTCCTGTGGATCGGTGTAGGTAGGTTTAGGGTTCAAAACAAGCCAGCCGCACCTTCTCCTCTCTTCTTCTCTTCCCAGCCTCCATTCTTCTCTCTTCTTTCTTCTTTCTTTCATTATTTCGTTTTTCTCAAATTCTTAGAGGAGTTGCCATATGAACAGATCGCCACCACCATTGTACTCAGCATCATCTTCTGATTATTATTGTGAGTTTTTTTTTACTCATCTGTTTATATTTAGTGTTGTAAAATTGAAAAATATTTAGAGTTAATTTGGTGTTTGAATTTTGTTCAGCAAAATGTCCCTGCTATTGATCAATGTGTATTATGGTGGTAACCTCCAAAGCACTTCAACAGGTGTTGGTTATGACATAGGGGCTGCATTTACCTTTACCGTATCTGATTCTACCAGTTTTGCTATTATAAGACGGCAAATATACGTTGGACTTGAATTGCTTCCAAGTCGAGTCAAATTGACAATCAGGGTACGTATGAACACAGCACAACCCGGATCGTACCATTTCTCACTATTTCGGATAGAAAATGAGGAAACTTGGGATGTCATTAAACAAACTGCAGCTCAAGTGGCTGGATTTAAGGTTATAGAATTGGTAGCTGAGGCACACCAGGGTAGAACCCAAATCAGTTATGATCCGTGCCCAGATAGCTTACCTGGAGGTAGTAACACACCGTCGGTTTAGACCGGCTTTCATCCTGACTCGGGCAGTGTACCCGTACCCACCTACACACCTCCGGTTCAGGCTGGTGATGACCCTTGTGAGCAATCAGATCAAGACACAGAATCTGATACAAGTTCTAATGATGATGACGATTCGGCTGAAGCATGGGACGCAGATATGGACGAATATGAGGCTGAAATGAACGCCCGAGAAATATTGAAGGATTGGCACGAGTCGATCCCATTCCTCAATCGAGGACCTAAGCATCCATGTTCCTCATTCCACGATAATTTGCCAATGCCATATAAGGATCGTGCTTTTCTTGGGGACCCCCCCAGATTGGATGAAAAATTTGCTGAAGGTCAGATGTTTGAATCCAAAGCCCATCTAATATCAGAACTTGCTGATTTTCACCTACCCCGAAACACAGAGTTAGTCGTGCTAAACAGCAGCAAAACTAAGTATAGAGTTAAATGTAAATCTTCTAAATGCCAATGGAAATTGTATGCAATTGTAGTACCAACAGGTGCATGGATAATATCCACGAACCCATTAGTGCACACATGTTTTGGGACTGCTGGCAGGTTGGATAGTCGTCAGATGACTGCCAGAAGGATTGCAGATATTATTAAACCGGGTTTGTTGGATGATCTGGAGATGACCATTAAAGGGGTCAAGCATATGGTTAAAGTTAAATTTGGGTCAGTAACGCCCTCGTATAACAAGTTATGGAGAGGTAGGGAACTTGCAATTGCTGACTTGTTTGGGAGCTGGGAGAAGTCTTACGAGATGCTGCCATCGTTGCTGGGTGCCATCAAAGCATCTAATCCAGGTACACAGTACCTAATAGAACATGAACCATCAAACACGTTTAATACCAATATTTTCAACCGGGTTGCATGGGCATATGGGCCATGCATTGAAGCATGGCCTCATCTTCGACCCGTTATCAGTGTTGATGCCGGGTTCTTATCCGGAAGATACAAGGGTAAACTTTTTATGGCATGTGCTTATGATGCAGAGCAACAACTCGTGCCAATTGCATTTGCAATTTGCGAAAAAGAATCTTTGCAAAATTGGGGTTGGTTTATGAATTGGTTGCGGATTAATGTTGTTGGACCAGGAAAAATATGTGTCATTTCGGACCAGCATCTGGGTATACGAGGGGTATTTGAAGCACCCAATTTAGGATGGTGTGAGGAAGCAGGTGAAGCTGTCCACCGACTATGTTCACAACATATTGCTCAAAATATTTGGAAAAAATACCCTGAAAAGTGGATCAGAAATGTATTCAAGAAATATGTTGAGAAGAAAAAAATCTGGAGATTTGAAGAGGGGATGGAAAGGATTAGGCAAAGAGATGCAGACGTACAATAATGGATCCAATCTAATTACTCTTCAAGTACCTCTGCAAAAAAAAAATTAAAAGGTATCATGCATTAATCAATAAATAATGGATCCAATCAAAAATTTAAAAGGTATCATGCTTAACAGAGGCACTTACTCAGTCGAAACATGTTAACGCCTTCGTCGGCGCTGTCGATTAGGTCCAAGGGCGTCAGTCCCGGGAGTGTACGGCTGAGTAGGCTGCCTTGTACGAACTCCAAGAGGTGGACCTGAAGTGGATGGACCATAATCTGCTGTAAGATTTCCCAGATCTGCAGTGGATGGTCCCATCATACTAAAGTCTCCCGTTAGTTCATTGAGCATGAACTGAGATATAGATCCAGGCTCTGTGCCGCTCATGAAGTTGTCCCACGTCGGGGGAGGCTCTGAAGTTGTAGGGCGACGATAATGCTGATCAGGGAAATCATCATCCAAATTGATCATGTCCAAGTCTATAGGGATCCCAGCACTGTCGAGTATGCCTCGGAAGATGTGGATCTGATCAATATCCTCCATAATGGCACGAGCATTCTCGAGCATTATCTTGCCATATGCCATTTGTCCCGGGGTCCTCACCATGTCTATTGCCTGCATAGTGAATTGTATCGTCCGAGAAATCTGCATAATACATTTCGAACTGTGACATATTGCACATTAATATTGAAAAATATAGTTTGATTTAAAAAAAAAATAATGTACGAACCACACGAGAATGCCTATGACCATGAGGAACGTATGCCAGTGTTGCAACATCTCCTGTCCGCGGGGGAGCCTGACGTCGTAGAGCTTCCGGATTGTTATCTGATAGATACACTGATCTCATACCACGCGCGTTGAACCAATGCATGTACATATGATGCCTACTCATGTCATATGGTCTCCGCTCTCCAATTAATACTGCAGGTTTCTCGATGTACTCACTAAGAGTAATCCCCCAACAACCATCCCTTGTTGAATTGCCATCGTGATACCACGTCTTTCGTAAATAACTGATCTCATCCCATGGTAGAGGAGGAGGAGGCGGGACCTCTTGGTACTTACCAAACTGGCGCATGACCCTATCCGCATGCTGAAACTCCACCATCCAAAAATGGATCACGTAACCGCATCTCATCCAATACCTCTTTTGTCGTCGGACATGTCGAGGTAACTGATCATAGTAATCAACGTATGGTCGCCAGTTAACTGTCTCATCAGCTAGTCTATCGAAGTTATCTCTATACGTGGCTGTACCACCTGTAAAAAAAAATATAAATTTTAAAAAACAATTATAAATCTATCGAAGTTATCTCGAATTATAAATCTTTTTACCTAAGTGAGGGTTCTCTGGCCACAGATGAAAAGTGGTCCACTTCACACCGAAAGCATTCCTCCTATCCTCATCGGCACCACCGAAGGGAAGTGGCTCTGATCGGGGTATAGGCCGACCAACAGCAAATCGAGTCCATGACCAAATATGTAACAACAACATCGGACCCGCTATCGTGTCTGCCCCCGCGTGGCAAGCACGTGACAACTCTCGATAGAGATGTGCAAGTACAGCACCTCCCCAATTGTATTCTCGTGGAGTCTCTAGATCAGTGATGAATTGCAAGTACATCGCAGGGACTCCATCCGCACTTGAATCTGGAAACATAACCGACCCGAATAAATCCATACAAAAACCTCGGGTGTACCGTGCAACTATCTCATCATTGTGCCAATCTTCTAAGGGTAAACTAAATTGCGCCCGCAACCATTTTAGTCTAAGCGCATAAGCAGAGACGGACAATCGTTCTTTCGATGTGTTAGGATTATAAATCCTATATTTATATGGCATTGTCTGATGGAGGTGATTGTAAAAAATAGCCGGATCAGCCCCTAGATCAAACTCTAAGTATGGGTCCCAATCAGTATCGCTGGTGCCAGTAATCGCGTCACCTGCAAATTAAAAGAATTATACAATTAACAATTTATTTTTTATAAATAGGTAATTAAATTAACCGATAAACAACTTCTGATTATTAATTACCCTTAGTCGATAAGCCCCATAGACATGCAACATCTTCCAACATCACTGTCACCTCACCGACAGGTAGATGAAATGTATTGGTCTCCGGCCTCCACCTCTCAACCAGAGCAGTAATCAAATGCGGATCAATCTTGCAATCATTAAGGCGAGCAATTTGATACAACCCTAACCTCTTCAGAGCACCGTCCATCCGACTGTTGTAAGCAATACTAGTCTGATGTGAATTTACCTGCAATGAAGAGGTAGGCTGACAAAAAGAATTAAAACATTATAAACCCTTCAAATACTTCATATAATATTTATTTGCAACAAATAATTAATAAATATAATCAAAATTACCATATCACGAACTTGCCATGCCCTGTGGTTCTGTGGTGCTAATTTCAACAACTCTGGATAATCCGGATTATCCATTGACTCTGTTAGAAAATTTGATAAACAAATATTTTTGCAACTGATGAGAGTCATCACACATAAATATATAAACAAATATTTTTTCAAGCATATGGCTACAATAATGAAAATTGAACTATATGTAAACAACATATCATCTAATTTTGATTTTAAAAATAAACTTCATGAACACTTAATTACACAAATTTATACTACATATTACTAATTTTACACATTTATAATTTTATCTAATTTTAAACTTCATGAGAGTCATCACACATTTATCTAATTTTACAAAAATTATAATACATATTACTAAAAAGTTACATTATACTAGATGAACACTTAATTACACAAAATTATACTACATATATACTAAATTACACTAAATTAACATCAAATAAACTCTAAATTAATACTACATTAGCACTACATTACACTAAATTAACATCAAATGAACTCTAAATTACACTACATTACCACTAAATTACTAAATATACTCCAAATCAACACTAAATTACACCAAATACTAATTTAACACTACATATCACAAAAACAATCTAAATATACTAAACAAACTAAATTAAATTAGTTATTCATTTTAATTCGGCTAAAATAAAAAATTATCAAAAGAGGGATATTTACCTCGTCAAAATCGTAGATCCGAAGAGTTTCTAACTCTCTTAGACGATCCAGAAATTTTAAAACAATTGGATGGAGAAATGGTTGAGTAAATTGAGAGGATAAAAGAAAGAAAAAAAAAACAAAAAGAGTTCGGAGAGGAAACGAAGGAGAAGAAAGGGAGAGACAGAGATGGAGCTCTCGGGAAGAAAATTAGAGATCAAGCCTCCACCGGTCCTAGGGATCGGTGGAGCTATAGATGGGGATTTTCTGTGGCGAGCTGTGTGGCTGGTGCAAAAGAGGCTCCACCGGTCCCTAGGACCGGTGTAGAATGGGTTTTTTTTGCTCCACCGGTCCCTAGGATCGGTGGAGGCTAGTTTTCGAAATTCCACCCAGCGAAGGCTTGTTCCGTTAAATTGATTTAAACTAATTCTATTTAAAAAAAAAAAATCTCATTTCTTCTATTGCCCTTTCATTTTGCATTTCATTTATCAGTGTAGTTTTTTTATTTAATTGAATAGGGAAAAACAGACAGACGATGAGGTTCGTACAAATAGTTAGTTCTTTTAATTCAATCTAGATAGAACTGGATGCACAATCGTTTTGAATCCCCCGTCTACTTCAATCAATTTAGTAAAATTAGAAGAAATTCCGCAAGGACGGTAGAGGTAGTGTAAAGAGAAGCCTTCGGAAGGGCTTTCCGAGAAAAGGACAGACATCAAAAGACCACCTAGTTTTTTGTACTAGGTTCTCCGCCTGCATACACCATGTGGCTCTGTCGTAATTGCTCTTTTCCGCTTTAAAACAGAAAAAAAAGGAAAGGAAAAGATTTACAAGGTCCCTATGGGACCGTTCGGCAATAAAGAATTAAGAGTTTAAGGAGTACTAAAAAACTGAGGTTCGGTTGTTTTAATTCGTGAGTGAAAGCTAAAGAAGCTAAAGAAAAGAGTAGAAGTGTCTTAAGGTTTGAGCAGAAAATTAAAATTCGGACAAAAATAAGCTAAAAGAGATTATCTTAATCTACACTAAAGAATCGGTATTCGACAGAATTAAGTGACTAAAAAAGCTAAAGAAAACAAATTAATTCTTAAAGAGGCTTAATCTCTTATTGCCAACCAGTCCCAATTAAGCTTAACACAATCCATTCTCTTTGCTGTAGACAATCCATTCTTCTGTCAACAATCCCTATTCAGTTCTTCTTTAAAATTTGGTGATAGCAAGTTTTCTGAGATACAATAAATGAAGGATTTTTTTTAAAAACAGTAATTAAAATAATAAAAGTTAAAGAAACGACATGATTGTTTCGTTTGTTATAAAAACAGCAAAAACCGAATCCGGGATTCGGTTAAGTTATTCTTTCGCTTCACTGAATACGCTATTCGGTTAAGCTGTTGGTTTTAACAGATGATACAGTGGGTTGCCACAGAAGATCCCTTTTTTTTTTGCTTTTTCGGCTTAACCGAATCCGGAATTCGGTGAAGGCAATTTGGCTATATTTTTTTACAGTTTTGACGTGATATTGTTTTAATTCCGTGATTTTTATATGCGGTTTGAATCGCATTTATAAAAATCGGTTAACCAATCACTGAAAATTTCATTTATTATTTTATTAAATGGTAATTTTTCACCGATAACCCTAGAAATTTATTCACCGATAACCCTAAAGTTATTTTTATTACAAAGAATTATATTATAAAAACTTATCAATAATATAAAATTTCATTTATTATTTTATTAAATGGTAATTTTTCACCGATAACCCTAGAAATTTATTCACCGATAACCCTAAAGTTATTTTTATTACAAAGAATTATATTATAAAAACTTATCAATAATATAAAATAAACTACCTCATAAAATATCATTTCTATTTAATATTTAATGACTACAATATGATATTTAAAATAACATTTTATTTAATATTAATCTAATTTGATATTATATTTATTTAATACTATATTTTAAATTAATATTGTATTACATTTAATATTTAAACTAATATTTTATTTAATACTAATCTAATCTAATATTATATTTATTTAAAAATAAAAAATAAATCAAAACTCAAACCGAATCCCTTATTCGGTTTATATAAAAAATAAAAAAATCGGTTAACAATAAAAAATAAAAAAAACCCAAACCGAATCCCTTATTCGGTTTATATAAAAAATAAAAAAATCGGTTAACAAAAAATAAAAAAAAATCCAAACCGAATCCCTTATTCGGTTTATATAAAAAATAAAAAAATAATGTAAACCGAATTGGCTATTCGGTTTAAATTAAGAAAATCAAAAAATAATCTAAACCGAATAGCCAATTCGGTTAATGGGGGGTGTTACACGGGTAGTCACATAATTCGGAATTTGCTCTGTGAAAATATGCTTAACCGAATAGGCTATTCGGTTAAGCAAAAAAAAAATAACTTAACCGAATCCGGGATTCGGTTTTTGCTGTTTTTATAACAAACGAAGCAATCATGTCGTTTCTTTAACTTTTTATTATTTTATTTACTGTTTTAAAAAAAAATCCATAAATGAAGGCATATATAGTAATTAACAAAATATATTTTAAAAACCTTTTTGAATATAAAACGACAAATATTATCTCCGAGCTCACGTGGCTCCGTCCGGAAGAGGGGAATTCAAGCTTCTCTGCTTCAAATTCGCGTTTATGTTGGCATCTGACTTTACAAATCATGGGTGCAAGTCCCAATTCTGATCTTGTCAGTGGAGTTAAGGTCTAAAATAATCACCATACCATATTTTAAAATTAAAATTAATTATGCAAAATTCTATGCACATGCGTCATACATTGTTCAATCCCAAAGCTCTGGTTCCAAAAATCTTATTTTTCACACGACAAGCATCTTCATCTCGCTTAATATGCAATAAATCTTTATAATTTTCATCTTCAAAATTCTTTTGTTACTTCATGCTGAATTTATTTAGCTCTCTTTTTCATTTCATGGGTATATGAGCGGTTCACAACAACAAATCAACAATTTTTTTGACGAACTGACTCGTTAAAATCAGACTCGCCTTGACTCAGCTTGTTTACAACCTTAATGGGCTACACCAAATGCAAAAAATGGGCTGATGACCGCAAAAAGATAATTCTGAAAAATACATATAATAGGCCTACACCGAATGCATGGCCTGAATTGCCAGATAGCTTGTGGCACACTTGGGCCTTGAACATTAGTTTCAATTCAAAAGGCATTTGTTTAGGCTTGGACAAATCTGTCTCTATTTCCCATTTTCTCACTCCATATATTGGAGTCATTAGCTCTCTCTCCTTTTCTTTTACACCTTGTTTGGATGGAGAGTAGAGGAAGGGAGGGGAGGTGAAGAATATAAGGGAATAAAATGGAATAGAAAGGAAGATTAACATATTTAACTTCTTCGTGTTTGGATGATTAACGAGAAAAAATAAATTTAACTTTCCTTCCCGTCTTATTTTTTGTTTGGTTAATTAAAATTTAGAAGGTTAATGAGAAATTCGGTGGTTGTTGTAGGTTTGTGACAAATAAATTTGGATGAAAATTATATAGGTAAAATATTTGGTTGGGTATTTGTGTCATTTTCTGTGAAAATATTTGCAACAAAAATTTTTCTCATCCGTTACACCCCAAATCAGGAGGGAAATCGATTCTATTAATTATAATTATACAAGATTAAACTTTTCCCCTCCTCTACCCTTCACCTCCGACATAATTTTATCAACCAAACACGATTCGACGGAAATTTTTCTTTTCTTTCCATTCCCTCCCTTCCTCTACTCTCCAGCCAAACAAGGTGTTAGGAAAAAAAAAAATACAAGGACACAAGGTTAGGAAAGATGCTGAACTTTGAGCGTTGATTTGGGACAATTTTATATTGCTTTACAATTAGGAATGTGGTTTGGCAAATAATTGCTCACATAAAAAGTTAAACAAAAATGAATTTTTTTAAGGTCAGCTAGCAAAAAATGAAGATTATTAAAATCATCACTAAAGTTGCTCCAAGAAAAATATAAGATATGCAGTGTCATAAAAATATAACATCACAATTCACAGGTCACAGCATGCAACTAGATAAAAAAACAGATACCATGATTATAAGGGACCAAAATGGCTAGGATTTAGCGATTGTTTTTTAGCAGCATGAAACATTCCCTAGGAAATTATTTCAGGAAAAAGAGGGATTAAATAAAGGGTAATTATATTTTCCTCCATTTATCCTTCTCTATTTCATTCTCCAACTAACTAACTTTCTCTTCTAACTATAATTACAAATTCTAACTACCTAATGGTCCCTACAAATTAATTAGCAAATTTTCTCCCTTTATTTCTTTCCTCTCTCTCTCCCTCTCACCTCCGCCTCCACCCGTCTCTCCCACCTCTCTCTCTCTGCCTCCGCCTCCTCTCCCACCTCCGCCTCCGTCACTCCATCCCAATCAAGCACGCTTTCGCAGGGTCAGATCCATCACTGTCGACCGCCGGGTCAGATCCATCTTGTCTATGTTCCTCTTCCTCATGCAGTAGCGAGTTATTTGCAAAGAACAAAGCTTCATTAATGGTGAATTAGGCCAGTGCGTACTAAGTACTAAGAAATGACAGAAAAACAAATTTTGAAAAAATTAGAGGTGTATGAATGAATACTTAATGTCTTAGGTATGAATATTTCAACGTGTATGAATAAATACTTGATATCTTAGGTATAAATACTTTAACGTATATGTATGAATACTTGATATCTTATGGATGAATACTTCAACGTATATGTATGAATACTTCAATGAAATATGTTTTGTTTCTTTTAAATATTGTTTTTGTTTTTTTTTTGTAACATTTCAATTATATAATCTGTAAAATTTGATAAATTATTTTTGTTTCGATAGTGAAACATGTGGGAACTATTTTTTATTTCCAAAAATTAAAATTGAACTAGAAAGCAATAAAACAATGTTCAATACTATTCGGCTGCTCTTGTAAAATTAATCGAGGTATGCACATATGCTTGTAATACTCTTGATACATTAACTATTTACACTTACACGACGAGGTATGAATACTTGCTCGATGAGGTATGAATACTTGTGCAACAGACACCTCGAAAGTATATCATGATGGATCTCATTTGAAAGAGAAAATTATGTAGAAGACGTTCATGATTTTAGATTTGCAAAATTACTCACAGATCATCAGAAATATTGGTTAGATTGAACGGAGAAAAAAAAACCCATCTCTGAAACGTGTAAAAGATGGGTGAGTGATGTGTCCAGTTTTTTTTTTTAAATACTTGATATCTTAGGTATGAATACTTGATGTATTATGTATGAATACTTATGCGCGCCAGTTGTAAAATCTTTCAAACATTAGGCGGTCTCCAAATAGTAAGTGGTCCCCCCAAATAGTTAGTAGTTATTGACTGAGTGATGAAACGGAAATGGATCCCGGAGGATAGTTAGACTCTCCCTTAAATAAATGCTATTTTTAGGAACACTTTATTTGCCAAACTTCCTATCTAATATTCCAGAAAATGCAATGCATTTCCGCAAATGGCCAACGACACTTTCTGAGAAAACCGGATTTCCTTTTTCTTATTGTTTTAAACAATTTCACACCTTTAAATATTGGGAGCATTTTTATCCATGCATTCTATTTGGCTGGTTTACATGGAAATAATCTATAATCAAGAGCACATCCATAGCTTTGGCAATGCATTGTACGTACCTACATTACAGTAAAAATTTCATAATCAAGAGCCCATGGAATTGGCCTTAAAACACAAATTCAACCTATTGAAACCGATCTATTTCACGATTGATGTGTTCACGTACACAAAATTTGATTTCTTAAATTAAGTTAGTATAAAATCAAGCGGTCAAAATTAGAATGTTTATATATTTATTTAATGCATTCATTTTTTTTAACATTTTTTGACCGCTTGAGTATATATTAATTTAATTTGAAAAATTAAAATTTTTGCATGCAAACTCATCCGAAGTAGATTCATTTCAGTAGTTTAGATTCGTCATTTGAAGTCCGTCTGATAGAATTTTGTGGTTAAGCTCACCAAAAAAATTGATGAGCATAAGAACACCTTAGTTCTACTCAAATTATAACTTCACTCAAAAATTCTTGAGATATATGTTCCTTTTAGTTGATATCGCTGGTAAAAAAATTTGATACCATCATTATAATTAGCAAGTAAATTAAACAAAATTTATATTTTTCATACAGCGCTTCCAATAGCCATAATAAGGACATAATACAACTAAAGGCACTCTATTCCAAACCGCTAACAAATGTCAAGGAGGAAAAAAGAAAAGGTGGCTTTCACAAAAAGAAAAAGTAAAACAGCAAGAGATGAGAAAAAGAAATATAAAGGAAAAAGAAAAGCTATGGCTTTACGTCTAGTAATTTACTTGTTTGTTTTGTCAATTCTGTTTTATCAGTCGGATATGCACAAAATTAATATCCAGATTTTGCATACATTCAGTCATCTAAAAATTCACCTTTTATGGATTAAGTTAAAAGAAGATCTTTTAATTATTGTTCAAATTAAAAATAAAGAGTGAGGCTATGATATTATGCATACCGCGGATTGGTTCATACTATGAAATAATATTTCCCTTTTTAAAATCTAAACAGTCAACCTGAATTATTTACATGATATGAATACGACAGTGTTTTAAAATTCGGTGAATATACGGCCGTATATTCCTATTCAGTGTCCGGCCGAATAGAAAATAGCTATTCAGACCGAATATTGAATCCATGCTTTAAAAAAATTAAAAAATATTCAAAACCCATTAAAAGAGTTCCGGACTCGAATCCATAACCCATTAAATGAGTTCCAGACCCGCCAAGTAGGTGTTCTCTTCAAGCGTCCCACTCAAAAGTCTTTTATAACCTCTTTACATGCCTTATTGTATTTAAGTACTGTGAGATTAAATATTTAATAAAAAATCCACATATATAAATCTGAATAAGAATCCGCATATTCGGCCGCATACCGTATATGCGGTATGTGGTGGCCTTCCGAATACCGCATGAGAACCGAATATTAAAACACTGCTTGTAGATCAAATTTTATATTTTTTATAATTTTTTTTTACTATTGTTTAAGATAGGTAAAAAAATCACCTGATTTGAAAATTTAGTCTGCATGTATATTTCATATGGTGATCATGTTGAATGGTTTAGATCAATTATTAGAACTTTAAAAACGATAATATTGTTCCACAGTACGGACCAATCCACGCTATGCATATATAGTACCAACCTCACTCAAAATTGAAATTATAAATGTGTGTTCTTTATTAATTATTTAAATAGAATTTGTAATAAATTTAAGTCAATATGAGATTTAATTGATTATTTATCATAAATCTATTAAACTTCATCATAAACAAATTTATTTATTGTTAGAAGGCTAAACATTTTTCAAATCAATCCAAATTTAATACATGCACGTACTATTTAAGAAATGAAGAACAAATTTACAATCTTAGTTTTCTAAATTGAACAATTGTATTTAATATATCAAATAAATATATTATTCCTGAAGAGTGATAAGTTTTCAGTTTCTCATTCATGCCACATCATCAACGCTCTCATTCGTTCGATGATATGCTCCTCTATCTCTCTGTTTTTTTTTTTCAAAGGACTCATATTTTCTCTTGATTTCTCTTCTCATTTAAAGAAGAATATGTGTTTGAATTATCTTAAGTATAATACTCAACTATACTCTTACAGTAATTTAATTCTACTGTTTGCTTGTCTGTAAGATTTTCTGATTTATGTTCAAATTTGTTGAATGCAAGACTTTTTTTTAATTTCATTGAAATTTCAGTTATATACCCAAAATTTACAATTATAGCTCCAAATGGATAACACTAAAACAACCTCAAAGTTACAAAAAAAAGAGAACCCGGAAAAAGGGGGAAAAAAAAAAGGAAAAGCAAAAAAGCAAATACAGAAATATATAATATTCAGGGCCTTCTCAGTTGCTGCTGATTCGACTCATGAATACTACCTTGATTCCTATCACCATCTGTGGCACCAATTATCCTCTCCAAATCAACTTGTACATCAGCAACAATGTTACTATCATTTTTATTATAACTATTACCACTGATATTATTACAATTATCATGAACATCCTTCTTTTGTGCTGGGGTTGCCAAGTAGGTTGCTTTAGCCTCTCCAGCCATGATAACCGCCACGTGCTCTTTGATGGGTGGGACAACCCCGGCATCCTCAGCACCAATCCCCTTCCTGTCGTCATTGCCACCACGAGAATTCATCTCTCCATTTGCATCGGTCGAGTTGAGGTATCCAGCGACTCTCCAGTACGTGCACGCCAGAGTGAGAAGCGCAAGTGCAATTAGGCCAAGCATAGCAGCCAAACCACCAAACAGGTACGGGACAGGAGAGCGCCATGCAGAGTGTAGACCCATCCCGTCAGGTGAGGCCAACGGTGAAGGAGAGCCTATCGGGTTGTGAAGTGTTCCAGAGAAAGAGGTACCAGGCCTCATCTTTTGTTTGTTTTTAAAACTATAATTAATCTCTTGTATGCTTTGCAGGGATCTTGGTTAAGGAGGAGAGAGGTGTGTATATATAAGAGGTGGTAAAGGAAGTGTAAGATTAGGTGAAGGTGGATATGTGTATGTATGATAATATAGTTTGAGAATAGATGTCATTTTACGGTGAAGTGCTAATGTGGGCCATGGCAGTTGCCCATAGCATTGGTTTATCTTTTTAAAAAGGAATGAAATAATCGATCAGGCGTTCTCTGCAAATTCTCAAAATGTTGTGTGCGTACCACTGAAATCCTGAGAAATAGAACAAACACCCTGCAGTCTTAGATAGGAGCCGAGCGAGACTTTTCAGGTATATATGGGGGTCAAACGTGAATGTGGTCAATAATATAAAATTCATATATACTGTGAATAAGAATCAATTTTACATTAATTTTCACATCTTACTTTAATTTATATAGAAAATAAATAAATACAAAAAACTTAAAAATAAATGAGAATCAATTGACCCGTATTCTCTCTTACTAGATCCGCCTGATCTTAGATATAAACTGAGGAGTATAATATAGATACGTATCCTTATGTAATATGCATTTAGTTCCCTATAGTTTATTTTTCTATTATTTGTGTTATTTTGCAATAGCAAAGTTTAACTCAATTTCCCCATTTTTTTTAAATTTTAAGATAACTGAATAAACTCAAGTTAACCTTGAATATTATCTTTTTGGTAAAATGAGAAATAGAAAGATATTTTCCATGTTTCCATGGGCAAATGAGAAAACTTCACATTCTTCATGGTATCTATACACACACACACACATATACACACACACACCATCTTGAGGTTTTAAAGTGACACCTATTGTGCTTTATACAACTTTTAAACAGAAACTGTGAGTGCTTTAGAAACGCTCACATCCTCAGCGTTGTCAGAATTTGAAGGCTGGTAAAATACGTTTCTGAAAAGGAATCACTTTTAATTTAATAACCCTTTAGCTTGGCGTGATGGTTTATATATAATAGCCAGATTAATAGATAAGTATTTTCGAAAATGCTTGGTGGATATTACTAATTGCCTTTGAAGCATTATCAGGTATTAAGATGAATTATAACAAAACAGCCATGTACCCGATAAATATGATCACGTAGAGACACTAGCTACTCATTTTCGATGTATCACATCCAAATTCCCCTTACAATACTTAGGGCTGCCCTTACATACTCATAAAATGAATACCAATGATTGGGTTTTTCTCATTGATAAAATAGAGAAAAAATTACAAAATTGGCAAGGTAGTCTACTCTCCCTTGGGGGTCGGCTTACACTTATCAATTCTGTTCTATCTGCCGTTCCGTTATACTCATTTTCTATCTTTAAAGTACCTGCTTCTGTTATTAAAAAGATCGATCAAATTCGACGACGATTTCTTTGGCAAGGTACTAGTATTGTTAAAAGGAAATATAATCTCATTAGTTGGCAAATATCATGTTTTGCTAAAGAATTTGGAGGATTGGGTATTTTAGATCTGCGACAAATGAACATAGCATTACTCATGAAATGGTGGCTCAAATATAAAGATCCTAATTACAGTAGTCATTGGAAAAACATCATTGTAGCTAAATATTTTGACACTCATCCCAAAATCACACCTTCTCCATTTTGGGCAGCCATTCTGAAATTAGAAAACTTGGGAAAACTTAGCATCTCTTACACACCTGGGGTCCAATCATCAGTTCTGTTCTGGACTGACATTTGGTTCCAACATTTTTCGCTTGCATCTAGGTTTCCGCAACTTTTTTCTATATGTACTAACCAAGATATTCAATTACAGGAAGTGATCAATACTCAAGGGGAAGCGATTCGGTTTAGACGAAACTTGACTGATATCTTATATACCGAATGGTTATCTATATTAGAAATTATTAGCCAAATATCATATACCCACAATACTGATCACTTAAGTTGGCGTTGGGAACCAAACGAGAAATTTACTGTTAGGTCCTTGTATAAAATACTCAACTATAGAGGAATTATACCCCAACACCCTATGCTATGGTGGACTGTACCTATACCTTTGAAAATCAGAATTTTTATGTGGCTTACACATAAGAAAAAAATACTTACCAAATCTCAACTTCTTAAAAGAGGTTGGCTCGGTAGCCCCAAATGTCAGTTCTGTAACCATAATGAAACCGTCCACCATATGTTTGTGCGATGCCCATTGATCAAACAAATTTGGTTTTGGATGGGGGCTTGTCAGAATATTAGCACCTCTTGGCATTACTTTTCAGATATAGTCAAATTTGCTTCTCAATTGCCTCCAAAATCTAAAAAGGCCTTCTTATTAGTCGTAAGTGCCGTGTGCTGGACTGTTTGGAAACACCGCAATGACCTGTGCTTCAATAACATCTCTATCAAAACACCTAGACAAATTATATTTCTAATTTTATCTCTAATTCACTATTGGACAGCTCAAGTACAGCAGCAAGTCCGAGAGGAGACCGCCCTTTGGCTTCCGGACAACACCGATGAGATTCCTATTTGCAGCTGGCATCCTGATGATCAGACGGTGCTTGGGGAGCTTCCGATGGTGATGGAGGAGCTGCCACTGGTGATCTATGCAGGGGACACTTTTACACATGTTTAGCAGCTTCGATATTATAGTGTTTCGTACTCAGCTCTTTAGATATACTTACCTCAGCCCTTGTTGGTGGCTTACTGTTTTTAGGATATGTTGGTTGCTTAGTGTTACTTGTTTCTTGGTGGTGGTTTAGTAGCAGCTTTTCATTAACTTGGTTTTCAGTTTTTGCTTCCGCCTATATGCGGTATAAGGCTGGTTGTGTACAGGGTATCATTTTGTTTGCAAGATATCCCTGTTAAAACTATTGTAACTTAACTTCTTTTTGCAATGAAATGGGCTTTTGGCCTTTTATCAAAAAAAAAAAAAAAATAGATAAGTATTTACTAGACCGTTACAAAATTAAAGTTAAGTATCAGATTAGGGTATGAATGAGGCTAATTTTTTCGTATATGGATAACAATGTATATAACAAGTGCTAATTATATTACACTTGCATTACCGAAATTTTTATTCATAACATAAAATAAAATTCAGTAAAACGTAGTGTATGATATGTATATCAATTAGCTATTATTTATTAATTAAAAAAATATTTGACATTGGATTCCTTCTCTTTATAATTTAATACCCTGTTTCTAACAATAAAATGTGTTTTTTCTTTAATTTTACCGTTTCATTTAAAATATGTCATCACTCACTAAACCGAGAATGAATTGTTTTGATCAGATACTACTATGCTAAAAAGATACATTGTCCTGTACTAGATTCTTGACGCTTCTTTTCAAATTATTTTTTCTAGTGCTTCTTTACCAGCTAGTTTATTATATGTTTACAATACCCAACGACTTCATAGAAGACTTCTTTAAGTTTTAAGAGAAAATGTATGCAAACTTCACGAGATTGTCATGATTCGCAAAGAAAAGAAACAGAGGAAGCATATATACCGTCGCATATATTATATCAAGCTTTTAAGTTTTTAAGTAAGAAATTAGCATCTTCTCTTTAGCACGTAGTGCAATATGAGTGGTATGTTTGATTTAACTATATATGGCGTAATACTTTCATACAGCCCCTTAAAAATTAAAAACCATGTGCGCGCGCAGGCATATATATATAGGACAGTGCTACGGTGCTATGCATATATAAGGGCCCCTCCGTGCTACGGCTCACTTTTTGAGTTTTCAAAATCCTAACGGTCGATCCGAACCGTTCAACATGATCTCCATATGAATATGTACTTGCAAACCAAATTTTACATTTTTTAGAATTTTTTTACTATTTATTAAGCCACTTTAAAAATCGCTGATCCAATGGTCCAGCAGATTTTACTGTTGTGTACAAATTAGTGTTTTTTCAAAGTGGCTTAATAAATAGTAAAAAATTCTAAAAAATGTAAAATTTGGTTTGCAAGTACATATTCATATGGAGATCATGTTGAACGGTTCGGATCGACCGTTAGGATTTTGAAAAATCAAAAAGTGAGCCGTAGCACGGAGTGCTCTATGCTACGCGTAGCACGGTAGCACTGTCCTATATATATATACTGATTCTCTGTTTTCATAACCTTGTATTCTTGTTCTTTCTTAATTGTTGTCAGTCATGCTTAATTAATAGAGGAAAGGGGGATTATTGCTAGCTACCAAGCAGCCTTTAATTTTCTTTCTTTGGCAGCAAGCGATCGATCAGTACCATCTACAACTCACATTCTTCTAAATTTCTCAGCATCAACTTCAGAGCTATTTACCTGGGAATTTTCATGCCAGTGAAATATTATTCTAATTTTTTTTTTCAATTGAATATTGCCACACCTACAATCTCAATAACACATCGAAACACTTTTATTTCCTTCATTCCTGTTGCTAGCTAGTTCCTATCCTAGCTACTCTCATCTAAAACAAAATTACTATTTTTTCCTATTTATTAGTACATTTAACACCCTTTTTCGAGATATTGTCAAAGAATTGTGAAGATCCTTTTCTTAAGCAAGTGACCGGTGGTTGGATCTCCTCACCCAAACAGCCTGACGCATTTGCACAAATTGAACCGGGTTGTTCCTCACCTTTTGTATCAGAGAGCAGTCGCATGTCAACAATGGTGATGTTAACACATGGCACCTTGCTGCTGCAATTCAAGTATACTGCTGCTTTCTCTGTGTCATAAGTTCCAGTTATGTTTGTGTATGTGACATCAGAGATTAACAGCTTTGAGTTTGTGTCTGTCTTATTGCAACTGTTATCTGGGCAGTAAAACTGGTCTATTATGATTGGGTTCAACACCTCATTCATTTGTATGTTTTCGTATTTTACATTTGAGACCAACCCAGAACCTCTTGCCCAGGTCTTGATTCTGACACCGTTTTGAGATTTGGAAATCGAGCAATTAGTTACTGTTATGTTTTTCACGATTTCTTTCGAGTTGTCCTTCCCTAGGCTTCCAATGCTGCACAAACAAAATGAAAATTAAATCTAACAATTTTCAGAAAATAATACATAAATATCAATATACTTTTACTTAATAGCGTACCTAATACCATGACCGTCACGACAATCCATGTTCTCTATGTGAATGTTCTCACTTTCATTCGACATGGATATACAATCATCACCTGGAATTTGAATTAATGCGTAAGTTGTTTAGTCAGAGATTTCACGAAAACTCTCTTGTAATTATTCACAGTAGGACGAAATCATCATAGCTAGGTTAAAAATACTTTACCATTAGAGATATGTGAGTTTCTGATGACTATATCTTTCGATGCTATATGGATTCCATCTGTGTTCGGGCTTGTGGCCGGAGAGACAATGGAGATCGAGTCAACTGTTACATTATGGCATTCTTGATCGATCACAACATGAAATTGTGGGCTGTTTTTGATACTCAATCTAGATTCGTCGGATCCACGAACAGTCAAATTTTTGCAAGTGCGAAATCTCAATGCCTACAAGGAGCAAAATTAAGTTGTTCTGCTTATGTTATCAGGGGCCGCGAACAAAAAGGTAAGAATGAATCCGTTTTTATTGTTCGGATATTTTTGGACAAATTAAAGAATGGAAGGATATTGAGCAATAATTTATAGTATAATTTCTTAACGGAATCCAGGAGTATGATATTTCACATTTTTGAAAGGTAGAGAGAAGTTTCATTTCAGAATAAAACTATACACAGTTATATATTTCTGATAGATAGTCGATCATACCACAGGTCTGGCACACGATTCACAACTCCACCATTTCTCTCCTTTGCCATCAATTGACCCCCCTCCTTGCAGGGTTAGCCCATTGACTCTGTTAAACTCTAGCCAGCTGTCATGGTTAGATGACCATGATTTAGGGTCTGGTTGTGCAACTATAGTGCCGTCAACCTATGTCATCGAAACATAAAAATATTATAATTAATAAGCTACAAGAGTTGTCAAACCTCGACATTATCTAATTTAGAAAAATACCTGAAAAATCAAGTTATTCTGGCATGGTCCAAAAAAACCAATGGGTTGTAGCAAGAAAGAGTAACCCTTTGGAACCAAGATTTTAGCCTGATATGTTTTATTACATGCCAAGTCCCATGAGGCCTTAAATGCTTTACTGTCATCAGTATTTTCATCACCGACTGCTCCGTTTGATCGCACATCAATAATATTTTTGGAGCCATCTGTATTATCAGAAGAAGTAGCAGCTCTGCTTTTACTGATTGAATCAGCAGCCGGTTCAGGGCTTGGTGCCAGTGAAATGACATTGTTTAGTGCATGCATTCTTTCTTGATAAGTGGCATATTTCGGGTTATTTTGAACTGCTTCTGCTTGAATATAAGTAAGTGGAATGGAGGTTAACAGTAAAAGGGCTATGCTGACAAGTGCCATTTTTAGATTTCACCCAATTTCAGAAGAGGCTAGCTACATGTAATTAGATGATGCCACAATATGAGTTATAATAGAAATAATGCATTAAAAACAAAAGTTTCATACAAGTTTACTTAATGGCGCATGTGGTCTCATGCAAAACCTTCAAATGAGCATATAGAATGCTCCCTCGGGGGTTAACTTTCTTTAAATGTTAATTAAAGGTTTGGAGAAAAATTTGTATTCTTATTAATGTTAACGTAACAAGGGTGATTAATAGTAAAGTTTGAAACTGTTTGACCATAAATAATGATTTATGCAGGGTTTTCAGATATACATTTATAGAATGCTGTATTGATGCGAGTACTAACTAGTTATATTTTTCTTAATTTTTGTAGTCCTTGTATTATTATTGTTTCTTTATTTAATGTATGTGTGCAGATATGTAATTCAAAAAAAAATATTTACATATAATAAAAAAAAAGATAAATTCTTAAACGCTTTATCTATACCTATTTGGGCACGAGGAGGGCTCAAATGCCCCATTGCTTTATGCCCCAATCGTATCCAACATCTTTATATTCAATTTCAAAGTTCAAACAGACGATCTGAACTGCTTAACATGATATCCACGTTAAAATATGATTGGAGACTAAATTTTATATTTTTTGGAAATTTTTTACTATTTTTTAAGATAAATACAAAATCATTGTTTTTAGTGAATGCTGTTAAAAAAAAAATTAAGAATCAACGAATAAGAGAGAAACAGTCAAAAGGAAAAAAAAATAAAAATCACAAGGTAATGGGTATGCATAGTCCTGTTGCAAGGTTTTGTCATTTAATTAAAAATTAGTTAATTGTTTATATCAGGAAGAGGAGAGCCCAAACAGAGAGATTGGAAAATAAAACTTAGCTCCTTGTCTCGTTCAATTTTTCTTGGAATTTTTTTTTGTTACAGGCATGGAATCCCATATAGCGATTTACTCGAAACCATTTGGTACGGAAATATGTAAATATGTGCAAAAAAAATTGATTGCATTGGAAACCTGTTAGTTTTGAGAGACTTATTAAAGAACGCTTTCAAACAGTATATACTTGTGCATCTTCTCTTAAATCCATCTTTTGATCACGTATTCATAATTCATAATTCATAAACCGTAAAACCATTAATGAAACCAGGTACTGGGAGTCTAAATTTGAGTTCAGCGGCCTACGCGCGCCAATGACTTGAATGCTCTCTCGTCTAAATTATACAGTTCCACAAAACCAACTTCTTCTCGAGCATTTCATCGAACATCTTCCTTGCATCATATAAATTACAAGTTCAGAATACCTTTTCCTTGGAAGGCCTATATATATATATATAAGAGTGAGGCTACGGTGCTATGCATAGCACCAATTGGGTCCGTACTACGGCTTAAAATTTGACTTTTGAAAATCCTAACGGTCGATCCGAACCGTTCAACATGATTATAAAATGAATATGTACTTGCAAACCAAATTTTACATTTTTCGAATTTTTTTACTATTTTTTCGAAAATCACTTGATCTGAACATTTTGGACCATCCAAAAACAGCCTATCTAAAAAAATTCGAAAAAAATGTAAAATTTGGTTTACAAGTACATATTCATTTTATAATCATGTTGAACGGTTCGGATCGACCGTTTGAATTTTGAAAAGTCAAATTTTAAACTGTAGTACGGACCCAATCCGTACTATGCATAGCACCGTAGCCTCACTCTATATATAATGCTTCCTTCCATGGAAGGTGGTAAGATGCGATGAAGTGACACTGACGCCAAAGGGTTAAGAAAAAGAAGTTTAATCATTTAAATATTTTACAAGTAAATCTTAAAAAAAATATTTTACTAGTAAAACAGGAATTAAATGGAACATTTAGCAATAGAAAGTTCAGACCGTCAAATCTCAATTTAGCCACTGGTTCCGCATTAAGATTTGTACGAATTGACGCTAGCTGAACGGCTCCAACCGCGTCTCGGATTGAAGAATATATTGAAAATTAGATAATCAATTACATGTGTTTTGATTAATAATAGATGAAACCCAAAATTAAAACTTTTTGTACGTACCGGTACCACAATAAATGGAAATTTTCATTGATTAATTTAATATTTTTTATTAGTTTGTCATTTGGGAGAAGCCATACAAAAACAAACATTTGTGTGCAACATTATTGTGTGTACATGCTGACGTATATAGACTTGATTATATGATAGGTCAACCAAGTCAAATAAGATAATGCAAAATTAGTCAACATAATTATATATTCATCATGTGCATATACCATCAGCAATTATACATACTAATAATATAAAAACGGAACTTAAACGATAAAATAACACAACCGCTAAAATCAAGATCAAGTTATTGACTTTTTTTTTAAAAAGTTAAAATGCAAAAGAAAGATAGAAACCTAAAGAAAAAGAAATTATGATCAAGCTAGCTACATGTGAATTGATTAGTGGCATTGTTTTCCTTGATTAAATATGTTATATAATATGTATCACTAATTGATGGCACCACATTAGAAAAAGAAGTTATTGACTTTTTTTAGCGTAATAAAGGTGATTGATTGAAGATAGGCCTTGATGCCGACATTTTTATTAATATCCAAAGTTTAATAGAAATTAATATTTATGCCCAGAATTCTGGGTTTTTGCCAAAAATGCCCAAGTCAGCCACAAAATGGCCGGCTTACGTCCCCCCTAGGCCGGCCATTTTGTAGCCGGCTTACTCGTTTTTTTTAGAGACACTATGAAGAGCAAAATAATGAAATCTAACACTGAAAATTTGAATTTTTTTGTTTAAATTATTTGTTAGATTACTTCTTTTGATATATAATTAGCATATTTATACTAAAATACGCTAAATTACTTAAAATTATGTTGAATTACACTATATTAAGTTAAATTACACTAAATTACATTACATTACGCTAAAATACGGTAAATTACGGTAAATTACATATAAATAGGGACGATATCTTCACTGAAAAGGCGAAAAACAACGACGAAACTTCAAACGGTCATAAAACGGCGCTCGAGTGTCTGATTTCAGCAAATGACCACTTTTCGGAAAGCTTGCGAAAATACGCATGCGTCCGTGCCCACGATGCCATATTCTAAAATTCAGAATCACCAAAAAACAAAGGGAAGAGCCTCAAAACTTGAGTTAAAGTTTCCGATTAAGATTTTCATTTCTATTATTCAATCCAAGTAGCTCAGTCAATTAGTTACATAATGAACTTGTAGAATACTAATTTTTACTATTTCAAATTTTTTTTACTATTTTTTATGATTCATGAAAGATGGCACAGAATCGGTCTATTTTAGCGTAATTTTTCGTATTTCAGCATAATTAGCGAAGTTATTGTAATTTAGCGTAATTTAACGTAATTTAGTGTAATTCAACATAATTTATTGCAATATAGTGTAATTCAACATAATTTCAAGTAATCTAGTGTATTTTAGTATAAATATGCTAATTATAAATCAAAAGAAGTAATCTAACAAAAAATTCAAATTTTCAGTGTTAGATTTCATTATTTTGTTTTTCATAGTGTCTCTAAAAAAAAAAAAAACCAGTAATGGCCGGCTTGGATATTTTTGGCGAAAACTCAGAATTCTGGACATAAATATTAATTTCTATTAAACTTTGGATATTAATAAAAATCTCGGGCCTTGATGCCTAGGATCCGAATTCGGTGAAGGCGCTTTATATTTATATTTACAAGTTCTTATCTAAACTATATATATTGTATTTACGCATTAGTTTTAGTTGTATGTACTTTTTTTTAAAATCAACAATTTATAATTATTAAATAATTGATATCTACATAATAAACAGACAATTATATTACATGTGCAAAATCTCACGAATATAACAAAACAATATGTATTTATTGGTCTCTTTTTTAAAATATAAATTGTTGATTCAAAAAATATTATATAAATCAATCTCATCGAGAATAATATTAAATACTACATAATTGATAAAAAATAAATATATTATATTTAATTTTATATTTGTCAATTTTTCTGTAATATTAGATATGAAATTACTCTTACTCATATTCTTATCTGATAAACTAATGAAATTTTTTATATCTATTCCTTATCCAGTAACTAAATATCATTATCCTTATTCATATCAATAATATCGAACACTATATTGTTAATGAAACTGGAAAGGAGGGCCATGCCCCTTTCCACCCCCTAACTTTTTTATCCGTTTAACCGATCCGTATCATATTCAATAAGATGAGTATGGGTAAAATTTATTTTCGTTAACTTATCAAATAAGAATATGAATAAGAGCTATTCGTACCCATTACCCTATCGGATAATTAACGAATATAAAATAATATGTGAATTTTTTCAATTTGTACATATAATTATATAATTATATACTTATTATTACAATGATTTATATTACATTTTATATATTTTTTTTATTTAATCATTTATGATAAAATTGATTTATTCAACAGTTTATGTAATTTTTTAGTTAGTAATGTATGATAAAATTGATTTATACAACATTTTAACATTTTATTTAATTAATAATTTATATATTTTCTTTAAATAGCGAGATAAAAAATTACAAACTTTTATATTTTGTGATATTAGGTACATGATGTATTTAATATATATTTTTATTTGTTATATTTTTGGATTAAGTTATATATGCTATCAATTTATTCCATAATTACCGTTATTCATTTCGTTACATATTATCTTAATAGGTAAGAATAGAATATGGATAAGATCAATTCTTAACGAATAAGAATAGAGTACAAATAAAATTAATTTTTAATAGATATAAGTATAAAAATATCTCCAAAAACAAGAATTTGTCACTATATGCGAGTGTAAAAAATTGTAAAAAATAATTATTGCCGAAGGTAAGTCAACAAAAATTATAATTTCTAAAAGTATCGTTATTACTAACGAGAGTATTTACAATGATATTAACACTATTAAACACTTTTATCTTGCGGAAAAATATATGACAAATTTTTGTAATGATTTAATTTGTATGAAAAAACGATGTTTAAAATTCAGATGAAAAAATGCTTGTGAATATTAACGAGCAGATAGTTTGAATTACCAAATAGCTACTTGCTAAAAAAAGAATTGGAACCTCTTTAAACACATGGCCTAGATCAGCCTTTTTTTTTTTTGTTTTTTTTTTGCTATAATGATAAAAGATAGCTGATTTGTTTTAGTATTCCGTTATTGCTTCTACACAAGATGGCAAAGTAATTATTTATTGAGAACTTGATACATGATTTCTTGATCAATTAGGGCCCCAGTTATGGATGAGAACACACAAGAAATATGATATCACATCTCAAAAGTTGGAATAGTTTTATAAAGTGAGATTAGATATTTATATATGTATAAACAATGAGCTAGAGCACATATGTTTCCAATAGCTGAAAGATAACAAGCTATACTTTTCTCTAAAAAGAACAAAAAAAAAATCCTAAAGATTTATCGAAAAATTCTTTGATTCTTGGGTTCCTCTAGGTGTATAGCCCTTTGAAATATTAAATGTACAACTTATCCACAATTCCACATTAGATTGGTGAAGTTCCACTTCCGCGTAGTGGATAATAACATCACCATGATTAATTGATTATTATTATTATTCCATGTAAATATAAAATTCTAGTGGAGTTTGGCTTGAAGGACATATATGCCATAGTACAATTCTCCCTCTTTCTTTCTTAATTAATTTAGAGGACTTAAAAATGCTAATTATGTAATTAGTAGCTGGTGCTATAAATAATGTTGTCACGAGCAGGGACCAAATTAATTAAATGACAAATTCAATATACTAATGTTATTTTGTATCATCAGAAGTATTGTACATCGAAAATTATTAAATTTGGAGTTCATTTAGTAAAATATCAAATTATCAAAATTTGAATGAAAATACTAATTAAGACATAATTAATTGCAACTAATTCCATAGATATATTGTTCAATGTATTGTATTTATACTTAATGAATTCTAAATTTAGCCACTGCATATCAAGCTTTAAAAAAAAAATTCTAAATTTATAAGTTCTACATATGTGTTGTGTATTAATTACTAATAATGAATAACATAGAATAAGATGATAATTTAATTTTTTGTTGAAAATATAATAAAAATTTAACTACTATAATGACAAATTAAATACTGTCATCAATCATTATGTATTGTTGAAAAAATTATTAAGTGATTCCCTCTTGTTTTGTCATTTGAGCTTAGATCACTTGATTTTAGGAACAACTTATACATTTAATGCTCTGAAACAAAAAATAAAATTATCCAATGCTACAGAAAGCATGATTTTACATAGACGAATAAAAAAATTAACTTAATTACCTCAGCATCCAAAATTTGCAGTGACAAATATTAGGGGTGTCAATGGCACCCTTTTATCCGTTTACCCGACCCGTACCGTATCCGATAAGACGGGTACAGGTAAGATTTTTTTCGTAAACTTATCGGATACGGGTACGGATAAAGATTTTTTTCGTTATCTAAACGGGTAAGGGTATGGGTAAAGCCTATTTCGTACCCGTTACCCGATCGGGTAATTATAAAAAAATATTATATATATTATATATATTAATAAGTATTGAAAGAGTACTTTAATTGGTTTATTTGCACTTAGCATGATCAGATTTTTTTTCATAAAGTTCTATACATGTGTGAAATGAATATATATATTTTAATGTATTATTTAATAAATAATAAAAATAATTATTATATTAGTATTACCCATTATTTACCCGCTACCGTTTCGTTATCCGACAACCATAACGGGTAAGGGTAGGGTACGGGTAAGATAATTTATAGCGGGTAACGTAGGATACAGGTAAGGGCAATTTTCGGGTTAGGATAGGATACAAGTAAGAACAATTTATAACGAGTACGGTATGAAAATGCTTCCACCCGACCCTTACTATACCCGTTGACGAATTCAGATCCCCTAATGTAACCCAATTTTTGAGTTTTGATCCAAACCGTCCAATATGCTCTAACACGAATTTTAAAGAGCCTGGACCCCACAAATAATACTGGGCCCCTGCGCTACCACCGAATAGGCACCGTGCACGTCAAAACTCAAAAATTGGGTTACATTAGGGGATCCGGACTCCCCGTTGACACACCTACAATTAATGTCCTTACCACAATTCTTGTGTTGCAATAATTGTGTTTTACATGACTGATCAATCAGAATTAGACGAATAAATTTTGTTACTTGGCCCAGCTTGAAAATAATTTAATTTATATGGGTCAGTGTTTACACAAATTTGAGTAGTATAGTTTTCAATACAAATTGACGGTTGCAAGGTAACTAGCTAAGACTGCCACTTGCTAGTACAAAGTTTGATTATATCTATAATTAAATTATATAAGGATTAATTGGTACCTAATTAACAACTTAAGTTAAGATAACATTTTTTTATACTTAGTACTTAAAATTTTCCTATTCTCTAATTGATACTTTTTTTTTGACAAAGTCTCTAATTGATACTTAGTACTTAAAATTTGCCTATTCTGTACAACTGTTTATATTCGTGTGCAAACTTGGCGAGCCAAGCCCTATCAGCAATTTTTTTTTTTTTTTTTCACTTTGTGAATTAAGAAATTTAAATATGTACATGTATAGAATAACTATTAATAAGAAAACAAAAACTTGAACCGCGGGGTGACACAAGCCTTCGTCTCTCTTTCAAAAACACGCTTCTTTAATTCTCAAAAATAATATTAAAAAATGCTGAAGTGTACTAGATTCTTTAATAAAAATAAATAAAAAAACACAAACTTAATGTACTGACACATACAGTTATTTTTAAGGAAATATTTTTTTTAGAAATATTTTTTGTGCACGGTAACCAAATTTTCTCATAGACTACAAGTTTGTATAAGAATTTTGGCTTGACGTCCATCTTAAGCAAAAAAAAAAAAAAAAAATTCTAATTAGATAATTCATCCATATAAACCTAATAGTTCTATATATGATAATATATATCTGCATCTTTTTCTAAATGGACAGCTTTTTAAGCAGATGTGATTATTTTTTTCTTTTATCATGCCAGTTTAATTTTTGGTGACATAGACCGATATAGATTCTCTTTTTCGTATCGATAGCATGTTTTTTTTACTGAAATCGATAATAACAACAGTAGTCAATTAGTTTATTTGATTTAAAAAATGACAAGTTCACTAATTAATTGAAATAATTTAGAAGTTCATTGGCGGGCTCAAGAGAAATAAAATTAACAATTTAGTGATCTATATGGTCTTCTTTCAAAATAATAATAATAATAATAATATGGTCTAAGTTATTTGAGTAAATTTACCGTTATATATAGGATGTAAATACGTGACAAGTTATGTGTCGTGCCGTGTTCAAATTCAAAATGATTGTGAATGGTCACGACATGTTAGTCATGTTATGAGCAATGCACACCATGGCTACACGTAACGTTTGATCACATTTAACTATATTTTTCATTAGTTTATTCAAGTCAAACGTGAGATTTGTCACGTTTAGTCATATTTAACTATATTTTTCATAACTTAAATTAGTTTTTTCAAGATTCACCATTAGATCAATATCTAACTGTTCTATTTACGCATGATTCGCGTGACCATGTGACATGATCAGATCTTTCAGGTGACGTGACGTGTCATACTAATTTTCTAAAAGATAATCACATCGCGTGAATGATCATGACTCAGAACACATGAGTCACGACATGTGACTAACACACGTGTCGTGCCGTGATGTATCAGGTCTTACCTCCCTGCTTATTTAGCTCCTATTTCTATCTTTACACTAAATGAAATTTGTGCCGGATTTTAAGTGAAAGTACTAAAAAAGTTTAATCATATTTCTTCCATTGTAAACATGACCGTTGCAAATGTGTCCAAATTAATAATGCCCACAACCTAAACCAAAGGAATATATTGACATCATTGTTTCATATTCCATCCAATCTCTAATCGCCCCATTACAGACCTAACAACTTCCCTTATAAATTTACGCCTCTCATTCTTTCCCCTCTTCATCACTCAACTAACAACCTTTTCTTTCTCTCAATTATACACATAGAAACTTAGCAAAATAAAAAAAAATAAAAAAATATGAGGCCAGGACCTATTTTCACCGAAGCCTACAGCCTCGCCACTGCCTCTCCTCCTCCATCAACCTCCACCATGGTTGACGGGTTGGGCCAACACTCGACATGGCACTCTCCAGTTCCGTACCTGTTCGGTGGCATCGCTGCTATGATGGGCATGATCGCCTTGGCACTGCTCATACTTGCTTGTTCATATTGGAAGCTGTCGGGCTACCTTGACTCTGTCACCTCCAATGGAGAGCCCGGGTCTGACACAGAAGGAGAAAAGGGATCGAGCGGCGCTGATGTGGGGCATGTAGTCCTGCAGACTGTACACGTGGCGGTCATCATGGCAGGAGAAGAGAGACCGACCTATCTGGCGACACCAATGGAGAAGAAAAAGGAAGAGACTGAAACTGAGACTGAGAGTACTGAGGGGCAGGATGAAAATGGTGGGAATTTGAGGGTAGAAGAGGAAGAAAGAGGAGAGCATGAAACTTCTCCGGAGGAATCTGTGTAGCGAGTCACTGTTGTTGCACAAGAAAAAGGAAATCTGAGAGAAGTGCTTATGAAATTGGAAACAAAATCTACCACTTGAGCTTGGAAATCAAGCCAAGTTTTTTCCCGTCTTTTCTTTCCTTTTTGTAGGGGCTAAGTTGATTTTTGAGTAGAAATGTAAATTTTGAGATGATTTTGGAATGACAAATTTTTCTAGAGACGACTTATCAATATATATATTTATAGTGAGTGGCTAATATCAAAACATTTGTTCCTAGACTGTGGAATAAATGCTTCGGTTTTTACATTTTCGAAGTCCGAACAGTCGATCCAAACCGTTCAACATTCAATCTATATTAAGATGTGCTTAGAGATCAAATTTTACATTTTTTGGAATTTTTTTACTATTTATTAAGCCAGTTTTAAAATCGCTGTTTTTAATTATCCAGAAAATTTTCAATGTTTATTAAAATCAGCGATTTTAAAACTGACTTAATAAATAGTAAAGAAATTCAAAAAAATGTAAAATTTGGTATCCAAGTAGATTTTAATATAGAAATCACATCTAACGGTTCGGATTGATTGTTTGAACTTTGAAAATCGAAAAACCAATTGGTTGCACCACAACTCCGGAACAAACGTTTTGAACAATATGATCTTAAGTGCATTGGATTTAAGAGTAATTTTGTCGTGTATTTAAATTTAAATACACATCATGTATTAATATATATCATATGATTAAAATTTAAATTTGAAGAACTTTCCTTTTTTTTTTCTCAATATAATGGTATTTTCTTCCGTTTACTTTTACTTTATTAATAGATAAATGTAATTAGTTTGTATAAATGCATAGATTTGAAGTCATAGATTGTGATAGCATATTTCTTATATGAAGATACTTAATTATTAAAAAAATATTTTTACGCCCTTCAAAATTAATAACTATTATTATTATATATGGATTGTATGACAGAATGCACATATGAATTTAAATGCGCACCAAAATTATCCTAGACTTAATTGGTATAGAGCTTTATCATTGGTGCAGCTTCTCTCCTAATCTTTTCTTATTAATGTTAGATGGTTTACAAACTTAATTTTGAATATAAGTACATATGACTTAAAAAAATCATAAATACAGGCAAATCTTCATATTAAATAATTATTTTTGTCATAAGCTGCTTGGTCGACTTTATAAGCACTACTCTCTTTTATGATAAAACAACTTCATAACCAGTGTTAACAATTTATTTCTAAGAAGCCAATAGATTTTGCTGCACCTGTGTATATATTGTGTGTGCCACATAGAAGTGGTACCCAGGAACGGAGTTAAACTTGTAAGTTATGAGGTCATACGTGAATGAGAATCAATTATAAAAAAATTTATACTACGAATGATGTCAATTTTACATTATACATAGCATTTTACTCTAAATTATATAGAAAATTATATATAAACATAAAAAATTTGAAAAATAAAAGAGGTCAATTAACCCCATTCAATTAGGGGTGTAAACGGAGCGGATTCGGAGCGGATAATGCTGATACCATATCCGTATTCGTTTTTCAATGAGCGGATACGGATATTAAAATTCAAAACCAAATCCGTCTTAAACGGATACGGATACGGAGCGGATAATTCACGGATACAGATTCGAATACGAATACTAAACGAATAATTGTCGAATAATTAAGTCATATGAATTGAATAATCCACTTAAATAATCTACTTATATAATATAATACAAGTATTATAATTAAAACCGATTATTTTTAGTAATACAAAAAAAACAAAAAGAGCTATGTCACATATTCCTAAAACAGTCAACTCATTCTCAACAAAACGCATATCCGGTTTGATTACATTTATTAGTCCCACATGAGATATAAAATTATGATTTGAGGCCTTATATACTTGGAAAGAGCGAACCACATCAAATTTACCTCATATGGGAGTCCTTCAATGCAGCTACGTGACCCAGCGTGAAAACCGCTTCACTTCACCCCACGTGATAAGATGTGGATATCCAGCCACTTTTGAAAAGGAAAGTGGGTTCGGGTAAAGCTTCAATAACCCGCTTTGCTCCTCGGATATGTTGGATTATCCGCTCCGTTTAGTATTAATCAAATATATATCCGTATCTGTAATCGGCACTGTTAGTCATATGTAACAAATTATCCGAATTCATATCCGGATACTATCCGCTCTGTTTAACAAACTTTGTTTTGACTTATTTATTTCTAACGCATGATTTACCATATGCTAGAGCTAGAAACTTTATGTGACCTGTGCAATTGCTAATACATAATAACGTTAGTGCTATTAATTTCAGTCTAATCAATGACCAAGTTAAAATGTTTCACCTATTAATATCAATCCAATCAATGTTTCAGTTTCACCATAGAGAATCAATCCTAATTAATTGAAGAAACTCTATATTCAAGCCAAAACCCTACATTCGATAGAACTCATTTATCCCTGCAATAAGATATTAAAGATATCTACATCCCAGCAACTCAAATTAGTTTCTAAATAACTGTTAATCACTTTTTAAAAATTAAAGTCTCTAAAGTTTCTAACTCTCACATTCCTTAATTAATTTTAGAGTTTCTATTAAGTCACGTCAGCAACAAATTAAAAAGGAGAAATAATTTTAGCCAATAATTTGATTAGCATGGAGTTTATAAACAGTTTTTTAATAAGTTGATACTCTGATACTTTATAAACAGTATGAATGTAGATGCTCTAATACTTTAAAAAAAAAATCTTTGATATAGAATAAATAATAAATAAAATTGGTTGTTATTGTTGAAAAGGACTTTTTTTTTTTAGTATTTACCACTAGTACACACGCAAGAAAAGAAATTCCGACATAACTTGTAGTCGCTATAAATCCACTCATATTTCCTGTTCGTTTATTGTTTCATTATCTTAATAAAATTAAATTTTAGCTTCTTTTTTTTTGACCAAATTTAGATTTTAAAGAAAAAGTTCCAAACAAAAATTTCCAACAGCAAGTGTCTCGTTCTCCTACAAAGAAGTTCGTTTCATTTCGGTTTTTGATACCAATGCAAAAATTTAACTGTACCGATTGGTGTGATCCCAGGTAGCATCTACTCTCGTTTCAAGTTATCGTTTTAAAAGATTCCATCATCATGCAACAATGTCCAAAGAAGTTACCAAATACCTAGTCACAACACGACAAAATGGAAAGAAAAAAAAAATGAACGAACTTTATAATTATTTTATGGTGAAAGCACCTTGCTTAGAGATTTGCCGGAGGGAATAATTAAGAAATGAGATTTGAAGAATCTGACATCATTTCTGATCAGAAATAATATATCATATATATTGAAGTGGAGAAACTATAAACTCTGCGCTGTTTTGCTCGTCTCTTTCGCAAAAAAGCAAAAAAGTGTTCTTTTCATCGGATAAAAGAGTATATTATGCCTTATGGTTTACTTTGTATAATCTGAAACATGACAAGTTAGTATATTTTAGTACAAAATAGTGCGCCTTAGTAGTGCATCGGTTCTTTTGTTCTCTCCTTCATTTTATATACTCAGCATACCGGAGGTATCTAGCAGTCGCATTTCTATTTCATAAATAAAAGTTATGAAGTTAGATTTCCTATTACAAATTGTACTCTCAAGATGAATGTAGTATAAAAATGAGAATACGAAAAAAGACGAAGACATGGCAACAAATAAACCTCATCAAGATAATAATTACAAGGAGTAAGAAAAAAAAATCATCTACCCTCCCAAAATTTGTTATATCTGTATATACGGCTGATCTATAAATTTACAAGAAACTGTCTTTCTGTTACGAGTTACATGTGAAGAAATTTTGGAGAACTTCTTTCAAGTTCTGAAAAGTTACTGGTTTGGATATGTAAGAATCCATGCCGCTGTCAAGACATTCTGACGCACTCTCACCGAATGCATTGGCCGTCATCTGAATTGCACAAACTCTTGTTAGCTAACACTGTTTTTCAATTAACCTTCTCATGGAATTAAAGTTGACTAGGATAAATAAGACATAAGTTACCGCTATAATTGGAGTTCGTTTTCTTTTCCTTGTTTCGTCATGGCACTCTCGTGTCAGAGAAGAACTGGCTGGTGAACTCTGACAACTGGGCCTAACAGAGGCATCCCAATATCCATTTTCCTCGAAGGATCGAATTAACCTAGTGGCTTGAAGGCCGTCCATTACTGGCATGTGCACATCCTTCAAATCACCAAATAAAGAACCATGTCAATCATACTAAGGAAGAAAATAGTACTTTCTAATACCAACTATTTATTAACAGCTTTTTCTTCATTGACACAAACTATTTAACTTTTTTTTTTTTAAAAGCATGGTAGGAGTTACCAGCATAACTATTTAACTTTTAAGAGATGATAATTTGCAGTAACATGTATCAACCTCCCATAGAATTGACCAAAATGTCTGGTAAAGATTTTCTTAAGGATCTTCTGCAATTTACGCCAGACATATATTACAGAATTTTCAAATTAAAACCTGGGTCTTGTATATTTGCAATTAAAAACCATATTTAGGACTGTTTGTAGTATAACAACAAAAAATGTTTATTTTAAGTAGCAGGCAAAATGCCTACTATATTCGTATCCAGGGACATTATTGGTGATTGTTACAAATGGCTATGTAACTGCTGATTCAAAAGGTTTCCATTTCCATCTTGTAAATGACCATATTTTGTACTTTTCTCTGTTATAATGGAACATAATACCGATGTTAAATCAAAGGTCTCACTTAGAAGCAAAAAATGATCACATAAACCAAATCGCTTAATAACAGTCCATAGACATGGAAACCAACAGTTTAGTCTGCCCAACTTAATTTCAGTTCAATTTTAAGCTTTCAAAAGTATGATCTAGGTTCTAATTCGAGGGCCAAATTGTCAACCCTTGATAACTTCTGAATTTCATTTGCAAAATCACATACATTGACTGTAAGTTACAAGTATGAAAAATGTACGGTGCTATTTATAAATACTATAAAAAAATTAGTCTGTTTGCAATCAAAGAACCTCTTTAGTAACATTACGACCCACTATGTTAGTTGGAAAGAAAGTAGTGTGTAGGAAAAAATTGACCAGTAATGCAAAGTTGCAAACAAAACCAATGACCTTGGTTTCATCTAGATAAGGTAGCCATGCTCACCATCAAAATAAGATCAAATCGAGTTTGTTGAACCGCCTGAATCGCTTCAAGTCCATTATTGACTACACAAACGCTATGCCCCAGCTGCTCCACCATTGACTTAGCAACCATTATATTAACCTTGTTATCCTCCACCAGCAAAACCCGACCTGAACTCTGATGAATTGGCCAGCTTTTCCCATTCTCCTTTTTATCAAGGTCTACACTACCAGTTTGTTTCAAATGTGAACTGTTAGGTGAATTTGGTTTGTGAACTGTTTTTGGCTTAAAGAGGAAGAAACCCTCCATGGGATTAGGTGTTAGGCCAGAGCAGGAAACAGTAGGAGATTCGTCAGGATCGTCAGAGAGGTCTTGCTCAAGAGGCACTTTACATGGAAGCACGAATGTGAATGTGGACCCCTCATTCTCTGTGCTATTCACTGTTATAGTCCCCTCCATTAGCTCCACCTGTTTGTTTTTCATACTATTAGAATTTAAACCCAAAAAGATTGATATCACATTCTTTCCGTGTCAAATTCAACAACAACAGTAAGCTATTACAATTTGTTATATCTAATTATTTATTTTTTCATATTTATTTGTGGGGGTGGTCGATAAATTAAATTGGTTAAAAAAAATTATTGGTTGCTTACTAATTGTTTGCAAATAGCAAGTCCCAGTCCCGTACCACCGTACTTCCGTGCATGATCGGCACTTGCTTGCATGTACCGTTTAAACAGAGTTGGGATGGCATTTTCTGTGCATAAGCATAAACACAATACTTAGTCATTTTATTTTAAGAGAGGAAAATAATATAATAAAAGAGGGGTAAATCCAAACCTGGAATTCCAATTCCAGTGTCATACACTTCGTATTGCAACCACACAATTTCTTCACCTGTATTCTCAGTTTCTTTTCCAACTTTCGAAGAACATGATGTCTCAGCACAACATCTCTGAGTTACAGGATTTTCTGTTGTGTTTGCAGTGTATGTATGAAGAGAGTTTGGTTTAGGCACCACTCGAAGATTTATACCAACTGTGCCTTTATGTGTGAACTTGACTGCATTACTGAAAGGTAAAAGAAATAATAGGCTTAGCCCTTTCAGGAAATGACACCCCATATGGCAAATAAGGCAATTGTTTGCAAAAAAACCACAAAGAACTAAAGTCTTACCTAACCAAGTTCGTCAGTATTTGCCGGATTCTAAGCACATCCCCCATCACCTGAAATTGTATTTAATCCAATGTTAACAGTCGAATACAATACAAGTGATGATATGCCTTCTTTGTTTTTTTATGGCTTATTATCATGAATACCTCAAGGGGGATATCTTCAGATACATGGCCTTCTAATATTAAATCCTTCCTTAAAGATGCAGCAGCAGTTTGGAGCACATGCCTAACCACCTCTCTCGGTCTAAATTTTGTCTCCTCTAATTGCATCACTCCTAGAACAATTTAAAATTTATTAAAAATAGAAAGAATAATATAATCAGGTACTTGATAGTTGGTTAAAGGGAACTCAAAGTCACCTTGAGGCAACATTGGGTTTAAAATTTGAGATTCAGTTGCATAATAGAGACTTTGTTGGGACCCAATTGATCAATTGGTCAAGGAACCCAACCAATTGTAGCCAGTTAAGTTCCTATTAAGCTAATACAGATTTTAGTTAAACTAAACTACCTCCAATTAGTGCTAGTTGATCCCACTCAATTTATATCCATCTGTAACATTTCTAGAATTTAATTTGACTAAAATTATGGCCAACTTGAGTTCATTGGAATGAAGCAGGGCCAACTTGAGTCTAACATAGACAAAGTCCGGTACCGTACCTGCTTAAAAAGGTAAAGCAAGGTTATAACTTATAGCAATGAAAAAATTGTACCTGATTCAACCTTGGAAAGATCAAGTATATCATTAATTAGTTGCAAAACTAGGTCGCCTGATGAAAGCATAACATCAAGTAATTGACGCTGCTCCATATCGACATTTGTATTTGCAAGTATTTCAGCCATGCCCACAACTCCTGTAAGTGGAGATCTTATTTCATGCGACATTGTTGCTAACATCTGCTTAGCCCGCATTGTTTCCTCTATATTATTTTAGAATTGTAAAGACATGAAGTTAGTAACTCAGTATAGCTCAGTATATTAGTAAATCCATCATTTGTCATTGACATTGTATCGTAATAAACCCTTTATTGTGGACTCAACCTTGATTTTACTCTAATTTGCCCAATTAACCCTCAACTCTCCAATAAAAAAGCCAATTTAGTCTCATATTTTCCCAAATCAAGAGGTCCTGATACAAACATCTACTAGAGTGCATCTTTTCCTCTACAACTTTTGCAATAATAGCTGTGCAATTAACAACAGTGAAATTAAGCTAAATTCAGCCCCACTAAATAATGTCTCGGTTTGAAACCAAAATCATGAAATAAAGGGTCCTAAAAATTGGTCAAACCTGTAGTGTCACCATACCAGATGATTACAATACAATGTTTACTAACAAATACAACGAAGAATATTTCAAAAGCTGCATAGACTGGTGTATGTCCAGCAAGTTCTCCAATGAATATTCATGTATGCGTAAATTAAAAATTAAAGTTTCATACCAGTAACATGAATTGTTTTAAACAATTCAGTTTCTTTAGCTTTTTGTACAGCCATCTCTTCACGATATTTGGTCAATTTCTCTCTTTTCGTCACCTGCATGCAAATCAAATCAAATATAATTTTAAACTTGTAAGAGGCATGGATGAAACATTCAAGACGAAATGTTGAGTCACTAGGTACCTGATCTGTCATGTCAAACCCCATATAATTGATGCCGATAATTTCTCGTTTTTTGTTGAACACTGGCTCAACATAGGTCAAGAATGTCTTCTTGCCAAATAAAGGGGTTGCATATGTAATTTCACGCTTGGCAGGTTTACCATTTTCTAAAACTTCTCTCTTAAAATCTTGAAATTCCTTCACGCCTTCTGATCCTAACAAAATTTCTTCATCAGTTTTTCCTATTATATCCTGTAAAAACTGAGACTAATTAGCTCATATGTAAGTAGTCATGCACAAATTGTACCATCATAAAATTAAATGTATGTGATTTGTCATCGAAAATTGAGAAATAAACTGCTGCCACTTCCTCAACTAATTTTCTTCAGTAATTGATCTATACCCACATGTAACCTCATTTATGTAGTAAGACATATAGAGGCGGGATAGTTTCAGCACATTTTGATAAAAAGAGGGAATCGAGGTATATATAGGGGAATTATTGATGCTCTGTTGTGCATGACTAATATATCTCATTTTGAAAGGATAGATAAACTTCCAAGATTTAGTAGAGCTAAATCTGGATTTTAAGAAAGTAAAAGGTTTGCATTTGAAAAGTCGTATATACCTCCTCTCCAAGTGAAGGGAAGTGATTATATATAAAACGGTATCTCAAGTCCTTGTCCTGAAAGGAAAAGAAAAGCATATTCATGTAAATGTTTTTGATATCTTCAGAAGCAGAAACAGCTTTGCAACCTCCAGAACAAAAACTAAAATAACCAGATATTGAATTCCATTTTTTATTTTTGTTGCCAAGCTCTAGGCTCTAAAATTAGCATATCAAGCTGGACATGCTTGGTACATGTACCGGGATATTATGGTTTCAATTCATGTTTTGGTAGGAGTGTTTAGATGGGTGCATTACAAATTAAGGCAGTAAATAGTAAGTTGTACAACCACTAAATTTAAAAACAAAATTGGCCAGTTGAAGTCAATCTGGTACTGTATATTATCGTACCTGATGTGCTATAACTATAGGTGCATTTTGCAGAATAAAATGCAAAAAATTATCGGCCCGTTTTAATATCCTGGACAGCTCCTCAACAGGTAACTTCTGTTCTTCCATTTTCGCACATTCTTGCAATTTCTGTACCAGGATGTTCTCTCTTTTCAAGCTATCCTCCAACAACCTCTCCAGTCGCACTGCCCTTTCTTTCCAATAACCCACTGTACCATACTCTCCAATCACATTCACACCCACATCAATCTCGTTCTTGTATAAGAATGTGGCTTTTTTTGCTCTCTCCAAATCTGGTGCTCCCCAAATGTCGTATCCATCATCCAAAACTGAGATTTGGTTTTTCTCCACAAAACGGTGCTCCTGTAATAAGTTAAAGCTCATAGGTTAGGTTTTTATAGGTTTCAACTGAAAGGATTTTATTTCAGTCAATATGGCTCTTTGTTTTCATTTGGTTCCTATTCAATAATGGAAATTTGTTAGTTAACTTTAGTTCCAGCCCTCCGGTTTTGATAATTTAAATCCAAATAAGCCAAACCAATAAAGTAACCAAATATTAGGAATATGTTATTTTTGTAAAAGTAGCACATAGGAATTCTTATTTACAGATCAAGATTTAGAACCCCTTCAGTGAAAACTAATGAACATTTTTTACCTGCTTGTTCAGTCTAACTATAGTTAATTCCCAGACCTTTTTAGTCTAGATTTTTTTTTTACTTTTGTAAACCTAGTTTGCTTTTGCTGACCTTTGGTTCTGCTTAGAGAAAACTAACTGAATAAAACTCCTTGACATTATACAGTGCAAAGTATGTATAATATTTTAGCTTAGATATCTAAACATTCCCTGGCTTGATCGATATCTTCCTTTACATATATGTGGTTCTTCATAAGTTTGCAAACCAAAAGGGTCTGGTTGTTCTTAATTGCAATACAGCTTGAACCGAACTGAGTGAAAGAAAAAAAAAACACCTGTAATATCTCCAGTTTTCTTTGCTCGATCTCCTGACGCTGTTTAGACAGTGAATCCAATTCTTCATGCAATAATCTGACAGCATTGGCCCGCCGCAACTTATACTGTTTGACAAGGCCGGTCAGCTGATGGGATCCAATGTCACTGTAGTCGGTCAACTCGGCTAATTTCATAAAGTCGAGCTTGTGCTTCTCTTCTTGGGATAGGAATTCTTTCAGAAGGTTTTCCTCAGTGTTGCCCGGTTTCTCTATGTTGAATTGATTGTTTGACTTGTCTTCAATGTCGGTTGGCCACATGGAAGCCAACGGCTCTTCGTCACACAAGTCTAAATCTTCCCCCATTGTTTGGTGTCAAATCTTGTTAAAATGCCTTGGTTTCCGTTTGTGATGAAAGTGTAGATAACACCTGGAAAAAAGAAAAGAATTTAATTCAGATGTGATTAGAAGATTATCATTTCTGTTAATTCTCAATCTACATAATTAAACTTCAACAAAAAAGCACCGCTCAGACCAAAATCGACTCTAACAAATGAGATTCTAGGTTGAAAAAGAATAACTAATATACTTTCATCCGTTTGTGAAATACTTCAAAGACTAAATCATCATAATATGTTTGCATTTGAAAGAAAGGAACGATGCCCACAACCTGTTTGCCAAAATGCCTCAAATACCCAAAACTCAAGAAAACCAAAAATCACAAATGCTCGCAATATATCTTGCCGTAATGCCGGAAAAAAACTTGAATAAACCAAGTTAATACCTGCTTCCTCTTCCAATCGGTTTTTCCTTTTTTCCTTTTTCTGGGTTTTGTTCCCTTTTCTGAGAAGGGAAAGCGTTGATCTAAGCTGGGGAGGAGAAAGGAGACGACCATGTGAGGAAAATAATATAAAACGGAGCGGTAAAAACGGATTATAAAAGAGAAATTCATCAGAGAAAAAAAAAAAAATGGTGCTAGGCAAGAAGGCCATGTGCAACGAGAAGTTGGGAGCATTATCTTTCGGTTTGTTTTGTGCTTGTAACTAATCGCGTATTGGTCGGAGCGTCTCTTCAGTTGTCACCTCTCTACTGGTACTCAGTTAGCGCAGTTTTTAACAAATTAATATTTTTTAAAGAGTTGAAAAGATGATCATTTTTTTCGATAACATATAAGGTACCACATAAAATATACCTTAACGAGTCACAGCGTTATTCGGTTGGCCACGTATTCTATTTATTTTTTTATGTTTAGAAAAAAAAAATTTAAGTAGCAAAAAGATGACGACCCAATTTATCGAATATAGCCCCTAAATTTAAAATCACAATAATAACTCAATGTAATAAATTAATAATAAATAATGCAATTCACTTCAATTTTCTTGACTCTAACAATTTTATTTTCATTTGAGAATTAAGTTCGAAAAAAATAATCAAAATATTAGAGGTAATGTACTTTCAAAGTTATATATTTAAAGTGCTTTAAGTTCTGCTCTCAAACAAGAAATTAATTTTTTAAATAAAATGTAAAGATGGACAATAAAATGAGAAGAAAAGAATTTCAAAACGTCCTAAAAGAGGAAGAGGAAAGGGTTCAATTTGGGAAGAAGAAAGAAGATAAAAAGGAAATCGCATAACATAAAAGACAGAGCATAAATAAATCACATCAAATTAGGGTTGTACAAAAAATTCGTACTTCGTAATTCGATTCAAGTTTGATTCGAAAAAGTTCGTAAAAAGTTTGATTCGAAATTGAGTTCGTTCAAAATTAATTCAAACCAAACTCAAACTGGACCTAGTTCGTTCGAAATGGGTTCGCAAACCAAACTTAGTTCGAAATTAACTCAAACGTGAACCGTTGATTTTCGCTGATAATGAACTTTAATGTTTTATTTAGGATAATATTTTGGTTTGTAATAATTATAAGATTTTGGTGATTGTTTTGTACTTCTATTGATATTTAAATTGTACTTTGAATACTTAGAATATTTGAAAACTTTAGTGATGTTGCTTCTGTTAGCTATTTGGAAAACTTTGGTTTCTATAATTGTACTAAACTTTGATTGATTGTACAAAACTTTGGTGTTTGATATAAATTTTGGTACTTGTAATAAACTTTGATATAAACTTTGGTGTACTGTGTAATTAGAATTCATAATGCTTGAGTTTTTATTGAAGTGCTGTAATTTCGAACTATGACCCAGCCATAAGTCATAACTCGTAAGTCGTAACAAAGTTCGTAAAAGTTCGAAATTGAGTTCGTAAAATATTCGATTCGAAATTGAGTTCGTTCAAAATTAATTCAAATCAAACTCAAACTGAGAGTAAGTTCGATTCAATTCGGTTCGTTTGCAGCCCTACATCAAATATATAGTTTCTTTATGAATGAAAAAAAATTTAGCTACTGAACGAATGCCGTTGTGGCACGCTAAGAAATCGCACTAAACGTGAAAACAAGGTATTTCGTCATCTTACATGTTTCTTAAAATGTACATTTAAAAAAATAAAATAAAAGGCTACAACTAGCTATAAGAGATAATTCTAATAAAATAAATAGCGAAAAAAGAGTGGAAGAGGAATTAATACTTTCTGCGGCGATTATTGAGAACCCACTGTGTGGCGAGTCTTTTGTGCGCAAAAATCTTATTGAAAATCGATATTGTAGCTGCAATTGTCCCAATTTACAACTAATACCGTTGAAGTGTTGACGTAACTAGTAATGTTACATTTTGTGTAAAATTTGTATAAAACTTGTATACAGGGGCAGAGTCATATTGGGGCAGGGGAAGGCTCTGCCTACTTTTGAATTTTAAAAATCAAATTTCTCGGTAAAAATTAAGCCTAGATCCATATGTATGCGCGGCATTTTACTTACCCAAAATTCAACTTTCGCCTATCTTAGAATTCAACTTTGCACAACCTAGTCTTCAATTTTTACCTTTACTAGGTCTTTGTCTACCTCAGATTTCTCTAGTCCACTATAACAAGGCCAAGGTATTTTTATTTGCTTTCGCTAATTTCTCTCTCTTCTTCTCTCTCAATAAAATTCTCCCTTTCTCATGCGCAAAATAACCCAATTTTTTTTTTTGCTCACTCCTGGGTCAATTACTGACTACGCCCCTGCTTATATAGCATAGAAGTTCAATATGTGTAGGAGCATATTTATTAAAAAATAAAAGTTAGGCAAGTATCCTGGTTTAAATTTAGATATAGTTGTATAATTCTTAATTTATTTTTATTGTATTTGAATAAACGAGGTATAAGATTTAATTGAGCTAGGCTTTTATTTGTATAATTCTTAATTTATTTTGACTGTATTTGAATAATATCTAGGCTTTGATGTATGATAATTAAGGATGAGAAGAATATCTCTTTCATAAATTCGATATCATTAATCTTTTGTGTTTATGCTTGTGTCATGTCATTGACTTGTTGTTTGGATCCATTATGTGGCGAATCAACTCGCCGCACATGGTACCATTTCGAAATTGACACAGAACTTCCGAGTTGAGGAAGTTGTCTCCCCAATACCGGTACATTACCCGCGCTTTTTTTTTGGTTGCCGTACAGAGCTACAGACTTATTTTTAATTCTTTTGAATGAACGCGGTCTATATAACTTGGAATCTTACCAATAATTTGAGTTTTCTTCAAGTTTGTTTTTTTAGTAAGATGAGGACCAAAATGACCGTCAAAATAAGCATTGGTTTTTTAAGCACTTTCGGAAGTCTCCGGATAGAAGTTATATTTAATCAAAAGGTTTACCGGAATTCATAAAAATATATTACAAGTCAGCATGATTTGTTAGACAAAAAAGGCAAGCTTAATAGTAGTGCACCTCCTCTAATTCAAAATGTGCATTTGATAATTATAAAAAAAATGACTTAGATTAAAAGAAAGTACTGTGTGATGGCACTTTGTACCTACTATTTTTTTCAAGAACAGTTGTTTTCCGGTTAATATTTGCTCCGAGAAAATGGTAAATAACAATTGAACTATAACATTCGAAGATATTTCATTTGGTTTTTTTAATATAAAGATGGGTGTCTAGTTTTTCAATTTTTATTTAATGTCCACATAAACATTTTCATCTGAGTTTCGAAATCACAATCTCTCACACATATCTTTTGTTACTAGACTTTTCATTTGTTAAGAGATGTAATAACAAGAAGTCCTGTTCAAAATCATCTATAATATGAAATGCAAAAGGACAAAGATAAAAGTTGTCAAAACCTCTAATTAATAGAGTGCAAATAATTGCACAATTATATTATGCATGTTGTACTAATAATTATTCTGACAAGTTACCCTTGTGCTCAACTTGACCTTCACGGTCTTATTGCATTAATCTATCCAAAGTCCATGAATACATGGTGGCCTCAACTTATATATCAAATGGGAATCTAGCTACCAAGTGTCACCAGCGCTAAAGTTTAAGTTCCCTTAATCATTTGCTGATCAAAGTATTAAATGTTAATTAATTTATAACTAACGTCAACATGGATTTAATTAATTTGAGGGTATATTTCTCAAACCAATTCAAAAAAAATAGTAACCAGTAAGTGTGTTAATGGACACGATATAAATAGCAAAACAATCAAATATTATAAAATTTGAGTATCATGTCATAATATACCTATTCGGTAATTTTAATTTTAGGCTATTAAAAATTTTGGATCATTCAATAAACAATAAACCCATGCAGAATCTTACATATATTTTTTTAAAACATAATATATTTCACCGTTTCCATCATATAAATTATATTTCTAATATTGAATTCTGAATTTCCAATTTAAAGCTTATATTTGTTGATTATAAAAAATATTTGGTTACCCTCATTAGAAAAAAGATACCTCGTTATAATAAAACATTTATAATACTGTTAAAAAGATGTCCTGTTATTGGTTTTCATATTTGTATAAAAGAGACATATACGGATATAGATAATTTATATTCTTTTAGAAATATGCGAATATCTACATTATTTGAATATTTATATGCATCTCATTTTTTCTTTTTCTTTTTGTTGAAATACATATATATTGTTATTCATTACAAACACTAAATAATATATTAATATATACAGGTTTGTCATCGATTATTTATCTAAATTTTTATTTTGTTATTTTAACATCATTTTTGTTTACCTGTAATTTTATATATCAGCTTAATGAAATATGGATACAATATGATTTTAACATTATTTGTTTTGAATATTCTCTGTTCACTTTCTAGGACCAACAAATATGCAATTCAAGAATTACATTGCTTTTGCATATATAAATATAATTTTTTAAAAGAAAACTCAAAATGTTCAATAGAGGAATAATTTTATTTTCTTATGATGGTTAATCTGGCAACTTCAAAGAAATTTCCTATAAAATACAAAATAATAAAATGTGCTTATTAAAGAAAATTAACAATGGGTTCAGTCCAATCTGTCAGTATTTCCACAGCGTTTAGTGGTCAAAATGTTTTCTTATTAATTGTAAATTCACAACTCTTTAAAAACTTGATTATGTTCCTGAAAAAGAAAAAAAATCTGAGTTGGATATGAATCAGATATCTGTGTTAGAAAACCAAACTTTATAAGATTTACCAACTCTCGAAGTGATCAGAAACTTTTTGAGAATCTAGAGAATTTCTATCATTTTGGCAAACACAATCTAATATTTGATCAAGTTTGTTCCCTTTTGGGAGATTCATAGTTGGAATCAATTGAGGGCACAACTTGTCTTTGAATTTATGTTCTTTTCTTTTCCTCCAGTTGGCAAGCAAGTACTCAAATATTCTGAGATCCAAAAGAAACCTTGATTATTTTATATTTACATTTTTTAAAATAATCGTTGCAGAGTGCTACTAGCACGTGCTAGTCTTAAACCCCCCCCCCCCCCCCCCCCCCGAATTCAGATCCAGTGCATTAACCCAATTTTTGAGTTTTGATCGCCAAGATGCTCTAACACGAATCTTAAAGAGCATGGACCCCACAAATAATATTAGCCCCCTGCGCTACCACCGAATAGGCACCGTACACGTCTAAACTCAAAAATTGAGTTACTTTAGGGGATCCGGACTCCCCCCCACACACACAAAAGGAAAGGAAAAATAAGATACATTTTGGACAAATATAAAGTGGCATGAATCTGACCATATAATTAGGGGTGCAAACGGATCGGATAGTGATAAAACCATATTCATATCCGTTTTTATTTTTTGAATACGGATACGGGTCGGATATTTGACGGATACGGATTAGATATCGAATATTCGTAGATATATACATAAATATTTTCATAATATATATTAAATTATATGATATGTATCTACTATTCAAATACGGATAATTACAATTCAAAACCATATTCATATTTACATCCGCACAGATATTCAGATATGCGTATTTAATCTTCAGATACTGTCGATCCGTTTGCACCCCTATCATATATGAACTAGATTTATAAAAGGGTCCGCAGTAAGAAATTGCCAGTTGGAAGTTAAATTAAGCACTTGACATAACACCGTATAATGCTAATTATTTATAAAAGGCTCAAAGCTGTCCATCATAGAACGTGCACCCTTGCCTGACCATGCACTTAAGTTGACAATAAAATATACTTGCTAGTGGAGCTGTATTATATGGTGTAACGGGTCATTGTAAAGGAACTCCTCCCAATTAAAAGGGGAAAAAAGGTTAATTTTCTCACCAAGTCGATCATGGCTTAACTTCAACTGTACATGTTTATAATCCTATCATATTAATTTGTTAAATAAATTCAATTTTACCTACATTAACTTTTATGGTTTTTTTTATTTTCTTTTGATGTTCATTTGTGATTACAGTAATTTATTATTATTGTTTTGCAAAAAGTAAATTTCTCGTTGTTTACTTTATCTAAAAAGAGAATTATAAAGAAAATTTTTTTCACAATTTTCGAACAACACTGATCTTTTTCTTTCGAAGAAACCAAAATGTAATTGCACACTCTTTCTGTTTTTTTTTTTTTCAATTATCACGGCATGCATCAATTATAAACCTTTATTTTAAAAAATCCACTAACAGACATTATTTATTGTTAGAAACCAACTTCTTTATTCTTTGTTGTTAAAATAGTTATTAAGTCGGTTGTGTATATTGATGAAATTCATTAGCTAAGAAGGTACAAGAATGATTCTTAATCTCTAATTTCACATGCTCAAATAAATTCTAAAGTGAACAACTCCTTTGAAATGATAGGTCGTGACTTTGCTTTTTTTTCTTACTTATAAATGTAATGAAAAATACATCGAATCAAATTGTATGCATCACGCATAATTCTACAGTAAAATCCTCCTTAATAGAAGAATATCGCTGTAAATTCGCTTGATTTTAGCACTACAAAATTCTCAAGATAATTTGATAAAGTTCTTTTCAATATGAATATTTTTAAACAAAAAAATTAATGAATAAATAACCGAGAATAAAAATAAAACAAATTTGTCTAATTTTAAAGTAATAAATAAATTACTTTACCTTTTATTTTCCATCAAAATGAACGTACTGAATAGGAAATACATTTTATTCTTTACAAATAAACATGAGAATTTACTTTTCATTTTTTTTTTCATAAAATCATCTTCCACCTAAGTTATTTTTTAATACTATTTATAGTTTTATCTCTTCTAAAGGAAATAAAATATTGAATTATAATAGTGATCATTCAATAATTCTGGCTAATTCGGTTATTGTAAATGGTATTTACTTTGATGTCTTATGTATAATATATACTCTCTGATATTTAATATATAAATTATGTACTTATCAACTTAAATATTACTATGACAATGTTCTTCTTACAAATTATTAGATGTCTTTTTAAGAAAATAAAATATGAACATTACAGCATAGAGGCTTGCAAATTGGTGAGGATGGTGATCACTCGGTACACGGCATGAATGCAGGCTGCAAGCTGCAAGCTTTATTCTCGAATTCAGAACCTAAGAAAAGATAATTAATTAATTGGCAGAAACGACAACAAATGCAAAAAAAAAAATTGCGGGGATGATAATGTTCTTTTGCTCTACTGGTTGACAAAACTATGTAAACTATTTGTCATCGCTCGGCAACCGCTTTCGTAAATCCAAAAAAATTAGGTTTTGCTTTTCATATTTTATGATTTTTTCAAAAAAAAAAATGGAGCTCCGTTTTGATAAAACATTTCTTAAATACAGCCCCACAAACTGTATTGTATATATCAATGTAGACCCTAATTTTTCATCTTCTAAATCAATTTAAAAAAAATATATTAAGTTTTAAAAATAAATCAATGAATGAATAAGCAAGTGTGTATTTGTGTAATAATTAATTATGTATCGGTGTAAAACTCAAGTGTGTATTGAATAATAATCAAATGTTCAAAAAAATAGTTTGGAATATCAAGATATTTATTGACAGTCTAGAGGTTTGACTTAGTTCAGGGGTGGATTCAGAATTTCTATCAGGGTAGGGCACTAATCGGATTCAAACTCATTAACTTATCGGGTACACAATTGCAACTCAGTCCCTATAACTATGTTTATTAAAAAATATTATAATCATGAAATTGATTGACACCGTATTGAAATATTTTTTCTATGCTAATTAAAAATTCGTTTGGCACAGTTCAAAGTGGGATTGTTCTTAGCAAATTAGCAAATTGAAGTTAAAACTTAGATAAAAATTTAACCGAAATATATGTATTGAATAATAAAATGTCCAAAAAGTTCGGCCAGCCCATTTCCTTAGAATTGTAATGATAGGTCCCACCATCAGACATTTCTTGTTCTTCTTCATTCTATTTACGAAATAGAGCATCACAGTCATAAAAAAACGAAATACGCAAAATCGACCAAATAACGGAAGGAATGGGTTCAAGAATCAGACTAGCTCAGGCCAGGGGTAGGCACTATATCGTTCCAGGGTAGGCACACTGAACAATTAGTACTGGATCGAAAATAAAAATTCAAATCCAGAGGTAGACACTTGCCTACCCCAATTCCTTCTTGGATCCGCCATTGACTTAGTCATACCAGTGCATCGATAATATTAGCACTATAGGGATGTGTGCACCAACACGATAGGTGAATAAGCAGGTATCGACACAACAAATAAGTATGTATTTCAAGGCAAGGGCGGATCCACCTTCAAAAAATGAGGATCAATTGATCCTCATTTATTTTCAAATTTTTGTATTTATACCTTCTTTTTATATAATTTAGAGTGAAATGCTATGGGCAGAGTAAAATGGACACCCCATTATCTACAAAAAAAATTATATATTTGACCCTCATAATCTGAAAGTCCGGCTTCGTTCCTATTTCAAGGTGCATGAAAAAATTATAAAATATATTTAGGATTTGAGTAAAGATGGAATAATTATTAGCCAGAATGTAAAAATGTTTGAGATAACATCAACACACCTTTTTTAAAATGTTCACGATCATTGGATTGCAGGCTCCACAAACATCTAATTGCAATGAATTCAATCTAGAGTTGTGAATGCATAATTATCTGTTTGTGTGGATAATAATTATTTAGAAATATATGATATATACTCATAAAATAAGTTATTTATATCAGTATCCGTTTGTATCTATAAAATTTTATATATGAATACATATATAAATACAAACAGTTTATAATTAAAAAAAAATACATCTGAATTATTCGAAACCGGAATAATAGTGGAAAGGAAGGGAGACTAGTACATGCTATTTCTTATCCTATATGGAGAGTGATATCAAATTTTACTTAAAATTCTAACTTTTGTGGGTTTAAGGTTGTTATTTGATAATTTTATTTTTATTATTATTATTATTGTTATTTATAGCATATATTCTTATTAAAATGTGCTTGGAGATCAAATTTTATATTTTTTTTGAATTTTTTCTTACTACTATTTTAGTACAAATCATTATTTTTGTATGGTTCAGATACAATAATTTTGTATCTATCTAAAAAATAGTAAACAATTTCAAGAAAATATAAAATTTAATTTCCAAGCACATTTTAATATGGATATCATGTTGATCGGTTCGGATCGATTCTTTAGACTTTGAAAATGAAAATGAAGATAAAGTATATGAAGTACAATGAGATATGAAAGACATGAGGTACTTGAACTCTTCGCTGTATATGTGTATATACATACTTAATCCGCACGAATATCAAGCCGAATTTAATCCGATACATGGACCGTTTTATTATTCTGCTTCACAGAGACAAAGGCCAAGTTATGATCGTTCAATCCAAAGGTTTCATTTTGAAAGAATTACTCAATTGGGCCTAACTAAATTGAGATAATGGGCTAAAATGGGCTAACATTTTAAAACTCGGTCATTACATTTGAAAATCGAGAATTAGAACTGTAGTTGATTGCGGACAACAGCGCAACCCTTCGCTTGTGTAACATTCTTAAAAAAAAAAAAAAAAAAAAAAAATCATATTTTCATATATTTTTTTTGTTTTACATGTTGTTGCTTATATTGCAATGATTTCACCTTTTTCCGTTTGATTAAATAGTTAATTTGTGTAAACCATTACCAAACAACATGAAATAAAACAGGTTTCATAAAGGAAAGAAGCATATCCAGTAACTCATATGGTTTTCATTGTAAAAGGAGCGGATTTTCGTCGGGGGCAAAAATATATCGAATTGGATTTAAACCCATTAACTAATTAGGTACTCGATAAAAAACAATGCTTTAACTTATACTTTCTAATACTCTGACTTGTAATTTCTGATGCTCTAACTTATAATTCTAATTACCAATCATAATTCAAGAAATTTATTTTAATTTTAACCATAAATTTAGCACGAATTACAAATCAAACATTCAAACGGGACAAATATTTTTTCAAAGAGGGACAGACAATCGAGAAGTCCCAATCTCCACTAAAACTCAAAATTCAAAAGGAGCAGCTGCCCCAGGGCCATGTGGGTTCGCCCGGTATAGAAAAAAAACTTAATTAAACGCCGTGATTTATATCTTTAAATATGAAATCATTGCACAACATGGTTTTATTCTAGAAGAATCTGAGATTTTCCTGCTATGCAGACATAGACTCAATTTTATAGATAAATGTTTTTCATTCAATAGCAAGACAGCAAGTTGACATGTTTCTACAAACTCTGATGAAGCTTCCACACATGCGAGGATTTTTTTTTTTTTGGTTCTTACACGGCCCGTAGGCCTACATCAATTGTTTCAAATCAGAAGATTGGTTCAGTACTACCCCCCGTGTCCCAGCCATAATGTTTCCCTTGCTGTGCTAGCTTATGCGCCATTTGTATCCCTGGATGCTCCCTGCCACAGTGCACTGTTTTGAGTTTATAGTGCTCCTGCGTCTGGATTTTCCATGCCGCCCAAATATCCCTATACGATCTCCAATCGTTGATCAGCGGTAGCCTATTCTGCAGAGATAAAACCGTCTCCATTGAGTCAGAGAACACTGCGCCTTCCCCCTTTGCCCGTTGAACCAGTAACCGGTATCCCTCTAGTACTCCTTTTGCTTCTGCCTGACTCGGGTTTATCGCCTGAATTGATTTGGATATCCACCATACCACAGTTTCATTGCACAGTAAATAGACTCCAATACCCGCCGATTTCGAATTCGAAAGACAAGATATCTAATCTCAGCAGATTAGATTCAAATCGTTCAATATAAATTTCCACAAATGTTGAAGTTACGTTCAAAATAGACTCATTTTTTTGTTGGATTCGACTTTAAATGACCTCATGGGCTCAGGATTTGCAACGCTCCATTGAGTGAGACCGTTCATTGTACATTCAATGATGATTCAACTAAAGTAACCCAATTTTTGAGTCACGTGGCGGTAATGTTTGACGAGTCCGGATCCCCTAAAGTAACCCAATTTTTGAGTTTAGACGTGTACGGTGCCTATTCGGTATTATTTGTGGGGTCCAGGTTCTTCAAGATTCGTGTTAGAGCACCTTGGACGGTTTGGATCAAAACTCAAAAATTGGGTTACTGCACTGGATCTGAATTCATGTTTGACGACCCAATATGTAGATTGTTTTATGGCACGGGCATATCGTCTCCTCAAGTGACACGTGTGAGTAGTATTTGAATACTTTTTATTTCATCTAGTATTAGATGGGTAAAAGGTTTAATGAAAAATAATGTATTAAAATAATTTATAAAATTTTATTTATTTTATCGTTTGATTTTATATTAAATGAATTTGAAAATTTGAAAATTTTGTATGTACGTATCATTTGTTAAGTAGATTGGTTTCAATAATTTAAATTCGTCATTTGAAATTAATTTGATAAATTTTTAGAATTGTGCTCATCAAAGAACACATCACACGCTAGTTTTACTCTTATATTAGATTATTTTATTTTGAATACTAGTTTGCTATATATATTCCCTATGCTTATAATTAGTGTTATGATAATTGGATCTCTGTATTTTTATTTAGAGATAGAGACCGTTCTTGTAATGGCTTAATGGAGCCGAAATTTTTATTTCTAACATTTAAAAAAAAAAAACCAAATAACCATCGTTTGGTGGGATTTCGAATTCTAGCACGGCCGCACCGGCATTCTGCGGACCCATTTCAGCGGAGCCGCAGAATGCCGATACGGACCCAGGGGCGCATTTTTTTTTTTTTTGGTGTTATAAAAGGCACCACGCATCATACAAAGTTTTTAATTTTTTAATACTATGAATTGAACTTTGACCATGAGCTTTGACCCATTTTATGAATCCATTGAATTTTTTAATACTATGTTTATTAACTTTGCATCTGTATGGAGGCACCTGAGATATCTCAAAGTTTTTTATTTTTTAATACTAAGAATAGAACTTTAACTATGAACTTTGACCCATTTTATGAATCTATTGAATTTTTTAATACTATATTTATTAACTTTGCATCTGTATCGAGGCACCTGAGATATCTCAAAGTTTTGAAAAAAAAAATGGGTCCGCATCGGCATTATGCGGTTCTGCTGAAATGGGTCCGTAGAATGCCGGTGCGGCCGTGTTAGAATTTCGAAATCTCACCGAATGATGGTTATTTGGTTTTTTTTTTTTTTAAATATTAGAAATAAAAATTTCGGTTAATAGAGGTACTGTGGAGCTAAATATGCATGTATTATATTCATTTTAGTGCAGTACTTTGCATAAATTTGGTTCAAACAAATCAAGTTTTTATTTTGCTTTTCTTAATAGTAATTATAATTAAATAAGTCTTGACTCCCTATTTTGTTTTATCTATTTTGATATACACGTACGGTACAATGCGGAAATTAGTTGAACTAAATTTATCTGCACACAATAAATCAAGAGGAGGGTTCAAATGCCTCCATTTTTTATGCCTCCACCATGCCTTCATTTTTAAAAACTTTAATAACTCAAAATTTAAAACTTAAAAGTCAAAATAAAACCGTTGGATATGATCTACATCATTTTATCTATGTGCTCATAAAAAATTATCGCATTTCGATTTTGTTTTTATGTGAATCAATAAGTTGAAAATCAACGTTTAGAAATTATCCACATTAGTACGTTTTTTACAAGCTCTTGATGACAACCAAAACAAAATTGAAATGTCATAATTTTTTACACGTGTATAGATAAAATGATGTAGATCATATCCAACGGTTTTATTTTGATTTTTAAGTTTTAAATTTTGAGTTATTAAGTTTTTAAAAATGGAGGCATTTGAACCCTCCTCATAAATCAATACTCGCCATTCATACAATGCAGAGTTTCTATTATAAACAGTTTGATGTTTAAATATATTCACTAAATTTAATATCTTTTTTTAGAACTATTTCTAAAAATATTGTGTAAATATATCTTTTTATTTTCGTAAAATAAAAATTCAAATAATATCTTATGTCTATTTTAGATGTTTTTGCGCTATTTAAGACCTGCCTATGGGCGTTAATTTACCAAAAAAAAAAGCCTGAAGACCTGGTTTATAGAAAGAATCTCTTCATCTCTCTCTGGTCCGACCGTCCGAGGAGTATTCCGTTTAGTCGTGGGACCCATAGTCGGTGAGAGTATCCTTCTGAACGGAATAGACTACGTCCAGGTTTTTTATTTTCTGTACTTTTCTCTTCTTCACCATTCTTCTCCAGAAAGTAACTGTAAAGTAGCCTCTAAAATTAAAGAGGAACTAAAAAAAGCACCAGAATTGCTCAAAACCCTCTCTCTCATCTCCGCGTCTCTCGTTCTTTCTTTCTAGGGTTTCTACTCTCGAATACAATCCATGAAACGAGCAAACCGGATCTCCATCGCCATCTCAGCCAATTAGATGCAAGCGGTGGACCCCACATCGTCGCCGTATTTTAAAATCGTCGTCGTCCTGATACTACTCGCTTTAGTGCTTTTCCTCGGGGTTGGGAAGCTCGCGTCACAATACTTCTTGGTCGACACGGGCTTTAGTAGGGCCATGTCGATCGGAGCAGACGGAGACGGTGGGGCCCACGTCTCAGAGATCGAAGAAGAAATTTGCGTCACATGTGGCCATTCTGGCTCAAAAAAGTGCTCTGGCTGCAAGAGGGTGCGGTACTGGTATGTAACTTGGGACTTGTTTGAGGTGGTTTCCATAACAATTGGGGCTAAGCCTGGTGCTCTTTGTAAAATTGCTCTTAATTTGGCCTACCTTTGCAATGATCAGTGATTTTAAAGAGAAACATACAAAACTGAAGACTGTAATATTCAATAAACCAGAGTATTCTGTCTAAATGCGGAAACTGTAAATTAAGTACTATCGTTGTGTCCTTAATATTGGGAAAGATCAGTATAAGTTTAATAAAAGCAAATAGAAAGAGGGAGGGAGGGAGACAGGAAAGGAGAATAAATTTTTTTTTTTTCTGGTTTGCGTTGGACGTATGTGACACTTTGTATTATTTTCTTTTCTAATTTAATGTCAACTGCGAGGGAGTTGAGGTGACACCTTTAGAGTCAATTGTTTTAATTACCTTTTCCTAAAATTTACTAATAGATATGTGTCTATTTTAAGTTTAAACTGTTAATTTTCACATGTTGCTTAGACCATTTATTATGCTGATCTATTTATGCATGTGAGCCTCGATATTTTCTTAACTGTGGTTTTCCATTTTAATTGAAAATTCAGTTCACAACAATGTCAGACCAAGCATTGGCGTGCTGATCATAGGTTCAAGTGCAAGCAAATGAGATTGCTTCAAAATGTTGAAATTTCACATTCTCGCAAACTTACAAATGAGGTATCACTATTGCCAATCCCCAAGCCTTCTCTTTTTGGGTTCTCTCCCCTCTCTTTCTTAGTCTGTTCCTGATGCCATAAAGTCCAGTGATACGCACCTCTTGTGAATTGTAATCAATCTTTATATTTCATTTGTAATAAACTTTCTAATTGAACTTAGGAAGAAGAAAAAATCTGCCTTTTGTTGCCATTTTACCTTAGCCTTAAATATGAAAGAGGAGGTAGCCCTGTTGTACCAATACCATAATTCACAGGTTAAATGCTGAACCAATGACACTCTTCAGAGTATGAGTAACTTTGTATTTTATTGACTTACTCGTGGCAGGTTCTTTTCCCATATGATGAATTCTTGAAGCTTTTTAACTGGGAATATGATGAAGTTAGCCCTTGTGGCCTCGTAAACTTGGGAAACAGGTTCTTTAAATAATATTTTTTTTTGTGTTTCCTCCTTTTTCAAATCTATGGCATCTGATGCATCTTATGTAATTAATTTTGTAATTTGCCTGCAGCTGCTTTGCTAATGTAGTTTTGCAATGCCTCACATTTACCCGACCACTTGTTGCTTACTTATTGGGTAAAAACCACACTAGAGGATGTGAGTCTATTTTCCTTTGTCACGACTTAATTTTATTGGTTGAAATTTGGCCAGCTCACTATCAGATATTCATACCGGTTGCCTTTGGTTGATTAGCTTTTGGTGTGCAATTGAATCTCAATTTAAACCAACGTACAATTGGTGATTACTAACTGTCAAGTTTGCTTTATTACGACAACTAGTTGGAAAAGATTGAAACTGCTATCAAGTGGCATACAGATGTTAATAGTGCCAAAAATTAGCAATGATATCCCAGCTAAGCCTAATCAATCCTTGATAACTCCCGAGTTTCCTTTGGTTGATTAGCTTTCAGTGTGCAATTGAATCTCAATTTAAACCAACGTACAATTGGTGATTACTAACTGTCAAGTTTGCTTTATTACGACAACTAGTTTTAAAAGATTTGAAACTGCTATCAAGTGGCATACAGATGTTAATAGTGCCAAAAATTAGTAATGATATCCCAGGAAGCTAAATCAATCCTCGATAACTCCCTAGTTCTGCTATTTGTATTTATGAGCTCCAATCTAAACAAATCTTGTTTCCATGAACTCTCAATTGCACATTCAACCTGGAAATAGCCAAAAAAAAAAACTCTATTTACCTTAGTTGTAACTAAGCACAAACAAAAAGCAAGCAAGAGACAACAGAAATGGTGACGGCAGTATCAGCATCATGTTTAGTACACCAGATTTGTTTTTTCGCAAATGCCCTGGGAAAGTGTTGCTTATCGTTGCTTACATTGCGTTCAGCTGGTAAATATGACTCCTTACTGGCATGTAAACTCAAATTGAAGGTACAATAGTAAGTGCAAAATAAATGCAATTATGCCCAAAATACTCAACTGTGCTACTGAAGGCCTTAAATTGACCCTTAGTATATCTTATATTAGACATCATTTAGCCCAAATTTGCCTCCATTTACCTTTACTTTGTATATTGTATCAAAGGTGTGAGAAAGATGGAGGAGTGGTGCTTCTTATGTGAATTACAGGCGCATGTCCAACGGGCAAGAGAAAGTTTAAACCCTATCTCTCCAACTAGGATTCTCTCTCGCTTGCCTAACATTGGTGGAAATTTTGGCTATGGCCAGCAAGAGGATGCTCATGAATTCATGAGGTATGTCAACTTATTGATATCTCTCTGTGTTTTTGGTTTCTGTTATATGTTTCCTTGCCTGGGATGTCAACTTAAATTAGTGTTCTGATGCATAGAACCTCAATTTAATAATATAATTATATAATAATGTATAGAACTCAAAGTAGCACTGATACTTTTGAAATTAAAAAAATATATAATTTTCTTGGGTGTTCATCTCGGTAGCAGTATAAAAGTTCAGGTTTAATTTCGTGGTGCCTGGTTCCAGTTGGTATAATCTGGGAGCACCATGTAATGGAATACAAATATTTACAGATTTGCCATTGATAAAATGCAATCGGCCTGCCTCGATGAGTTTGGGGGAGAGAAGAATCTAGATTTAAGCTCTCAGGAGACTACAATCATACAGCACATTTTCGGGGGGCATCTTCGATCACAGGTCCTTTAACGCTTTTACAAAATATCTAATTTTTTTGGTAAACTTGAGCCTGTAAGATTGGATATTTTGCATTTATACTACAGTGTCAATTTTGAAATTGTGTAAAAAGACAAGGATAATATTAGTGATAATAATAATTGTGCTAATAAATGTAATAAATGTGTTTGTACTATGATATGATGTTCTAATAGAGTGATGGTTATGTAAATATTGTAGGTTATTTGTGAGAAGTGTAAGATGGTTTCGAACCGGTATGATAACATGATGGATCTGACGGTTGAGATTCAAGGAGATGCCGAATCTCTGGAGCAGTGCTTGAATCAGTTTACAGCTGGCGAGTGGCTTGATGGCGACAACAAGTACAAGTGTGATGGGTAATAATTTTCTTTTTTTGTTCTTATCAACTGAGTATTGTATCTTCCACTTTATTAATTAGATTAATATATTTAATCAGATGCAAGGATTACGTGAAAGCTTGGAAGAGGCTTACAGTACATCAACCTCCAAATATACTCACCATTGCCCTTAAGAGATTCCAGGTCTGTCTTGTTACTTATTTTGAGGTGTTGTTGCATGAAAAATTCAGTTTCTATTTTCAAAGAGAATATCCCAACTCCCTGATTTTAAAAATGTTTAAAATGGCCTTTTGTTGAAGAACATTTAGTGCCTGGATATATGGTTCATGCGGGATTATTTGGCCTGCTTGCTCTTTTCAAGGTCACAGGGTGTAATTATAAATGCATCTTGTAATTCTGTTAGTTAACATGGATTGTATTTTTTTTAATTGATAGAGTGGTAGGTTTGGGAAGCTGAACAAAAAAATAACATTTCCAATGAGGTTGGATCTGACACCATACACAAGTGCTGGAATAGGCGTTGGAAGTGACTGGTATGATCTGTATGCAGTAGTGGTGCACTTGGACATGCTCAATGCCTCCTTCTTTGGCCATTATATTTGTTATATTAAGGACCATCAAGACCGGTGGTATCGGGTTGATGATTGCAAGGTTATTTCTTTGTTTTTAACTTTTTGAGGAATATTTGATGCAAGCCCTTGCAAAAGCTCAGCATATACCCTGATTGTATGTCGGAGTATCTCACTGAACCCTTTCCAGTTCTGGTTTCTGCAATAGCATAGATACTGTTTAGACACAAAATGACCTGTTTATGGGGTAAGCTAACTGGAGTTTTGCAGGGTTTGCTGAAAATGTTATCTTTTTTTTGTTGCTCATTTTCTTTGCCTTATATTGTAGTTTAGTTTTGGTTTCTTTTTCTTTTGGTTCGGTAAATTATTTAATTGTGGAATAGTTTCTAATGTAATGTTGTAGGTTGTGGTTGTGGAACCAGAAGAGGTGCTTGCTCAAGGGGCTTATATGCTCTTGTACACACGGTAGTTATCCTTTTTTGTGGAACATATTTTATATTGAATTCTAATTGTACCCAAAAAAAACTTAAATACCATTCAAGTAATAAATAAAAACATGAAAATAAGGCCCAAAATTATTCCTTTTCCTCACTGTTTCTGTGGCCCATTAACATAAAATCAGACAGGGAGAGAGAACTTGGATATTTTTGTAGAAATTGCAACAGCGGTGTGAAGCCATTTTGAGGTTGCAGATGGCATTTTAAGGTTTTACAGGGGCAGAAAAAGAAGACCCTTGATTAAAATCTTTTATAATTTATTTCTGAAAATTAATCTTCTTGTTTTTCCAAAATGTAGAGTGAACCCTCGTCCTGGCCCTCTCACCACCCCAAAAGACCCTCCTAGTGAACAAAGATTACAAATGGCCATTCCCCCATCACCTACAAATCTCGTGGGCCACACTGAGAATGAGACACTCTCTTACCCAAACGGTGGGACCCACCAACATGACGTTCTGGCCGGAGTTAAAGGACCTGTTGAGACAGAATTGGATGTATCTACCATGGGTAAGAACAAGAGTTATGATCTTGCCCCTGCTTCCCCACTGAGAGAAGAAACCCTCTTCCTCAGCCCGACGCACTCGGCTTCTCCTAAACTTGGCTCCTGTACCGAGCCTAAGGAAACAGAAAATGACACCTCAAGCAGGAGTACAAACCAATGCCTAGAGAATGGTTTTGTAGTAAAATCTCCAAGGGAAATGTTCTCACGCGGTTTCCTAGATAAACCGTGTCACTTGAAGCCACTGGAGAAGAATAGACGTGCCCGTTTGCCTGGTATTGACCAAAAACCCGACCTTAACATTAATTTTATTTCCGGCAGACTCTGCAATGGGCACTTGCCTAATGGTGATGCTTTGACCAACAGAAATGGCCAAACTGAGCTTGTTCATATGCCATTCTCAAATGGAGAATCCTCTATTAAAGAGGATAGCAGTAGCAGTACTGGTGGCTGTAGTGGTAGTGATATGGATCACAGTAGTTTCAGCATGAGCAATTGGAGTTTGAAGGAAGGAGAGGTGTCTTCAATGGATGTGTCAAATTCAGACTTGAATGGAGAAGTGTCCAATTCTAATGGGTATTCAGCATTAGAATTTGATAAAAAAAATGAAGATGGGATTAATCACGAGATGCATGAAATGGCGTCGTCTCATGAGGATATACAGACTCAAAATGGGTTGCGGCAGAGGGTTGTACACTCACAACCAGTGTTCAAAGCGGCTGAACAAAATGGGGTTGCTGAGTTATAGGATAGATTGGTGTTATATTGGAGTATAACATTAAAAATTAAAAATTGATTTTTAGAAAATAGATTTTTGTGTGGTACCACTTCACAGTAGGGAGGAGTGGAGGTGTGCCTCTGGGTTTCTACAGTTGAGAAATTTGCAGGGTCTCAGATGCGTTCCTTATGCCATCTCAGCATACCATTTTGGTATATAGGCTAGAGTTTACTCATGTAACTGTTTAGTTTTGCCCTTTTTTTACACGATTAATCGAATAAACCCCTACAGTGGATGCAAGATTTTTAGTTCCTTATTTCACTCTCCTTTTTTTTCCCCAAATTTTTAGTTGTCCTATTTAACTGTCAAGGATATGTTATAAGCTCAAAAATCCTTGTTATATTAGTCAAGTTTGTTTAGTCTACAAGCTTACTCATGTTTTGCAGATAATAAGTCCTCTACAACGAAATGTTAAGCAATCAGAGAATTTTTCAAATTTTCCAAAGTTATTGCATCTCTAGAACTGTAGAAATTATTGTTTTTTTTTTACCTATTTATTATTTAATACTTTATTTTATTAATAATTTCTTATTGTATATTCTAGCAAGTCTGGAGTGTGACGAGGGTCTATTTTGACCTGTTTTACTTTTGAGAAAAAATAATAACTGGTGCGGATGGGCCTTTGTAAGAATTTTATTTGGGAAAATTTCCAGTGTACCCAATTTATCCATACAAACTTTCAAAATAGCCAATATCTCCATAAAAACACACTATAATATCTAATATTCTCATAAAAACTTAATTTTCTTTCTTTATCCCTTTTTATTTATTTCATTTTTAATTTAATTATTTTAAAAATAAAATTGACACATACTCTTCCATTACAAACCATCCTCTCTCTTTTCTCCACTTCAGCTAAGGGGGACGTCTATCTTTAATGGCTCCGTTCTTGACATCTCTGTGTCAGCCACCTGTTTCCCTCAATTGAACAAACCCAGTCTCTCTCTCTCTCTCTCTCTCTCTCTCGGCTCCCCCCTCCTCCCTCTTGTATCCCTTTTTCTAATTGCGATGCAGAGGCTAGAGCAATTAGAGTGACATAAATCAGGAATGGTGTAGCCCGGCATCGCCCATGCAAAAAGCAGAGCCATTTCCTCTTTTCAGCCTTGTGCAGAATTCACAATAGCTCCAGAGTGCTAGTCTATCAGGATTGTACATCAATCAGTAATGACGGCTTGAGCACGCCAGAGAACGCTTTTGCTGAGAAATTCTCGCATGGTCGCAGTTATTCCCTGTTGGATTTTCTTTTTTATTTACTGAAATTTTTTCTCTGTTACCTCCCAATTCTGATGCAGAGGATTCTCTAGATTTGTTGCTATCCATTGACGTTATTATTCTTTGTTTAATTGTTGTACATACATATATGAGTAAAGCGTATACTGTTTTTAAGCTTCAAAATAAGAGGCATGCTGCACTACTATCAAGGGATTCATTTTGTTACGAGGCAGCTTTGTAACATTCATCCCGCAAAAGCAAAAGCAAAAGCAAATGAATTGTATTTTTTAGTTTCAGTTTTCCCATTTGAGTTTTCCAATTTGTTGTTTGACTTGAATAGATTCCAAATTACATCAAATGAAATTTCTTCAAAAGTGATTTTCCAAAATCAAAGAAAACCAGAAAGACGGAATCATCCAGAATAAGTTTAAATATGATCCGAACTAATTCACAGACTATCCAATGACAGAGCAATCAACAATGCCAGTATCAATTTAAAAATAAACCCAATTGAGGGAAGCAGGTGGCAGACCCAGAGATGTCAAAGACGGAGCCATTAAAGATAGATGTTTTCCTTAGCTCAAGTAGAGATGAGAGATGATGGTTTGTAATAGAAGGATATATGTGTCAATTTAATTTTTAAAATAATTAAATAAATGTTAAATAAATGAAAGGGGATAAAAGAAAGAGTCTTAATTTTTTTTAGTTTTCAACTAATTTTTTGAACCGGACTCAATGTGGCTGTCACATTTGATCAGGTTAGAATTGGATAAGAACCATTGAATCTTCGTAATATTGGATTGGACTCAATAAATTTGATCTTTCTATATTTATTGAAAACGAGACACTTTTTTTATTTCCGTACTACAGAATTTAATAATTTCTATAGATACAAAATTTCTTCTAACCTGCGTTTTGACTCAATGAATCTGGACCGTCTGATGTAAGTTCTGCTCGGAAGTCTGAACCATCCATTTACTTTTCAGAACGACCAATCAATTTAATATTCAGGAGTTTTAGAAGGGTTAAAAAGATATTTATCCCTTCAGATTTTCCTTCAACGCACTTTTTGTGTTTTCTGTTTATTCTCCAATCCCTCTCTGACAATGGTGGCAGTCTCCGCCATTGCCCCCTTCTACACTCCTCCCATTCTGAAAATACCCAATTATCCCTCGCAAGCCATCTGCGTTCGCACCTCCCGACGCAATCTCTCTCTATCAGCTCAGTCCAACGGCGGTAACGGTGATGGCGTCAGCAACCGTTCTGACGGCGGACTGGACGATCGACGGAAATCGCCTTTAATCGATCTCCGGCGGTGGATGGATCTCCTGAGCGCAGATCCCGAGAACATCGCGGCCGTCGGATTGACGGGTCTACTCACCTGGGCCTCCGTACAGGCGCTGTTTCAGCTGATTTTTATCTCCTTCGCCATTGTTTTGGCGGCGCTCAAGTATTCCTTCATCGCTGCTCTTCTCCTCTTCATACTAATCACGCTCCTATAGTGTAAGTAGTGGTGCATTCTCCCTTTGATTGCTCTTCAAGTCAAATAATACTGAGAAGTGAACTCAACAATACTAATTTAAAAAAGGAAGAATTTATTTTGCCAATACTGAGAAGTGCATTCTCCCTTAGGTATATTGAGGCTACTCTTCTTGTATTAATCTCTGTTTTATAGTGCAAGTAATTCTGTTCTTTATTTGGAGTCTAGGCTTTAATTTGTTCCCGGTTATCTTCATTTAATCTAAGTTTTCAGTAGAATACAATACTGCACCTGTGCATCAATTGGACCCTGTTAAGCATTGGACTGCTACCCTGGTTTACTGTTTATTAATTATTACTTATTAGTGTTCATGTTGACACTTCTAGACCTCATTTTAAGATATGATTAGGTCATCAATACTCAGTTAACTGAAACATTAATAGGAAATGAAAATATGTGAATTTACAGACCTAAGTTTCTCTTAGAAGAAATTAGATGAATGAGAAAGCCAAATAGAAGACTCAAATGGGAGGGACGAAAAAGTTATTCAGCCCTATAAGATTAATGGCCTGAATTTGAATATTACAGCCATGTCTCAACAACAGTCTCGTGTGTGCTTTGTCGCTTCAAAAAAATAGCAGGTTGAAGTTACTTATGTTGGTTTAATATTTTGGTTCATTTTGTTATGGGGAACAGATGGACTATAAAGTCATGTTTATGGGTGATTAATGAGCGAGCATGAGCGAGTTGGGGTATGCTCATGCTCGGCTCATTAGCTTAATGAGCGAGTTAGAGCGAGTTGTTAATAAGCATGTTGATAATGAGCGAGTTGCCGAGTTGTTTAAAATACATCATTCAAAAATTAATTTTTATTTATAGAATTTAATAAATTGTCATAATCCAACCTAATTAAACAGTACAATTTAACAAAAAAATGTCCATAAGCAAATTTAACAAAATCAAACAACTATCTTCTTGTCGTTTTCACAATCCTACATGTCACATACTCAAAGCTCTTTGTCACATACTTACAAATTTGCATTATTAAAACAATAATAAAAATGTATAATTTAGAAATATACAAATTCAGAATGGTGTATTAATGATCAAATTTTTTGTGATCAAATTTTGAGACTAGGTTTTGATCTGTGACTTTAGATTTTGCTGCTGCGTCCAAATATTTTCAAAATTTTCAGCTACAAAATCAAATAATATTCAAGAGATTAGATGTGGCAGAATTTATGTAACTCAGTTGTTAATGAGCGAGTTGGGGTATGCTCATGCTCAGCTCATTAAGTTAATGAGCGAGTTATAACGAGTTGTTAATGAGCATTTAGCGAGCGAGTTATGAGCAATTTACTAACCCCTAGTCATGTTGTTTCTGTTTGGTAAAGTCACGTGATGAAGTGTCTAATTTTCTTGGGTTTTGCTCTCTTCAGTTACTCGAAAAAATATCATATGATCAGGAAAAAAGATGACTCAGTTGAGGAATTAATGAATGAATGGGCCCACGGGCTGTTTTTGTCAAAATAAAAACATAACGCACGTCATGCTAATTTTACAAAGCACAAGTGCACAACCAGCATTTCAGGACTATTTAAAAGAAGGAAAGTACTAAATCGCAAGTCCCAAATAGTGTCACCCACATTATAGTTCTACGCCTATGTATTTTAGCACAAATAAACACCTTGTTCTTCAGTTCAGAACAGCAACAATAACAACTACATGAAACAAAACAAACCATACAAACCAACCCGAAACCACAAAATATACCAACACCACAAATTGCCAAATAAGATGGCATCAATAGCTCAACAAACAGTAAAAATAAAGAAAGAACATACACACATCCACCAAACCTAACAGCCACAGTGCTAAAGGCGGCGGTTGGAGATGCTAAAGGAGCTAACTTTCGCAGGAGTGGCAACAACTAAAGGTGCCTCAGGAGACTCTGAGATGGCAAATTTATCATGCATAAATTGACTGTCTACAATTGACTCCTCTTTCGGTATGATCTTATAGCAATAACAGCTCTTTAAACCTTCTTGGTTTAGATAGCACTCATGGCTGCTCTTCTTCACTTGCTCGAAGTTCCAAATTACGCTGAACTTGCCAACTGTCGCTACCAAGTGCCTCTCCTCCCTCCCATTTTCTGTCACCTGTTTTATATATTAAATGAAGTAAATATAAAAGCGAACAAATGGGTAAAAAATTTGCATATAACTTTTACAAATAAATAAACCCAACACAAGTAAATTGACAAACTAATTAATTAGTACAAAAAATTGGAAAGCAATACACTGTTTCCTTTTCTTATTATTCTCAGCATGTTTAGCTATTTTGTTGCATAGCTGACAACCACTAAGTGCACATGTGCAATTAATTTACAGACCCAATGAGGAAACTTTTTTAGTTTCCAGCATCATGCCAATATCACTCGGTACCAGTGTGGAAAAAAAAATTGCCATAGAAAAACCATAAATATGATCGTCAAGATTAACCAAACCATGTACATGCACGTATCATGCTGACTAGGCCTCAAAACAGTATAGATAGATGGTACCAAAAATAAAAGAATATTGTCTGTGGTACCGGAGGGGAGGGGATGGATTAATGGAAAATTCATAGAAATTGGAGTTCAAGGACAGAGGTAATAAAATGAAACATTATGTTTTCCAAATATATATATATATATATAGAGAGAGAGAGAGAGAGAGGTTGGCTAATATCAAAACGTTTGTTCCGGAGCCGTGATGCAACCAATTTGTTTTCCGATTTTCAAAGACTAAACAGTCGATCCAAACCATTAGATGTAATCTCTATATTAAAATGTGCTTGGAGACCAAATTTTACATTTTTTGGAATTTTTTTACTATTAAAAATTTCTGGATCATTTAAAACAGCAATTTTAAAACTGGCTTAATAAATAGTAAAAAAATTCCAAAAAATGTAAAATTTGATTTTCAAGCACAGACAATATTCTTTTCAAACAACCGATCCAAACCGTTCAATTTGATATCCATATTAAAATGTGCTTGGAGACCAAATTTTACATTTTTTGAAAATTTATTACTATTTTTTTAGAATTTTTGAAAATCTTTGTTTTCTATGGTCTAGAAATTTCTGAAAAATAATAGAAAAACAGCGATTTTCAAAAATTCTAAACAAATAGTAAAAAAATTCCAAAAAATATAAAATTTGGTCTCCAAGCACATTTTAATATGGAGAACGTGTTGAGCTCTTTAGATCGACTGTTTGAACTTCAAATCCAACGGTTTACAATCCAATGTACAAGAGGACTTAATAATTGCAATGCATCATAGCCCAACTCATATATATGAGGAGGGATCAAGTTACAACAAATTTGAGTTACAACAAAGTTACAATAACCATTTTTTTCATTTTCAAAGTCCAAATCGTCGATCCAAACCGTTCAACATGATCTCCACAATAAAATGTGCTTGCAGATCAAATTTTATATTTTTTTGAATTTTTTTACTATTTATTAAGTATTTTACAAAAAATAGTCATATTCAGACCATTGAATTTTGTACCCATCTTAATAAATAGTAAAAAAATTCAAAAAAATGTAAAATTTGATCTGCAAGCACATTTTATTTAGATAACCATGTTGAACGGTTTGGATTGACGATTTGAATTTTGAAAATGAAAAAAATGGTTATTGTAACTTGATCCCTCCTCTATATATCTATCTATCTATATATATATATGTGTGTGTGTGTGTGTGTGTGAGTGGCTACTCTACTTACATAAGCATATGAGAGCATATGCTTATAAGTCATTTTTGCGTTTTCAATGTCTAAATGGTCGATCTGAAGCGCTTAACATGTTCTCCATATTAATATGTGTTTGGAAACGAAATTTTACATTTTTTGGAATTTTATTACTATTTGTTTAGAATTTTTCAAAATAACATTTTTCAGATTTTTTTTTTTTTTACCATATTAAACCACTGTTTTGAAAAATTCTAGAAAAATAGTAAAAAAATTCCAAAAAATGTAAAATTTCGTTTCCAAACACTTATTAATATGGAGAACATGTTGAGCGCTTTAGATCGACCATTTGGACATTGAAAACGCAAAAATAACTTATAAGCATATGCCCTCATATGCTTATATAAGTAGAGTAGCCAACCTCTATATATATATATATATATATATATAATTCATAAGGAAAAAACAGAAAGAAAAACTAAATGAGCCAAAATTGATTAAAATAAAAGAACACCTACCCACGAAAATTGACCGCCACGGAATTTATTGTTCACTCCAGCCAGGTGTGAATCAAGAGGAGTAAGCTTCAAGAGCCTTGGTGCTGCTATTCTATTCCCCATTCTTCCGCCAAACCCTGTTTTCTCATTTCCATCCTTGTCTATAAAAGTTGTGCAGATCAAGACAAGGTACGTATCTGTGGTACCGAGGATCCATTTCCCATCATAGGTCACATCAACATGTGTAATAGGTGAGCCGAGACCAGGAAATGCGGTTTTGGCCATTCTCATAGAGCTTTTGGAATACAACCTGTGTGACCAGTATACAAAATTACAATGAACATTTATAATTAATTTTTTTCCAGTTAGGAGATTGCCTGAAAAAAAGAAAGACTACATTATTTGAAGGCTCAAAATCAAGTTTTAAGCCCCCAAATTACCATATGTTAGTTTTTAGGATCATGATGAAATAATTCAGTTAAAAAAGAATAATTTTGTATGTACCCCCAATCAAACTTCAAAGTATCACCCTTACAAAAGGAGGAATATCTAACATGCCTCTCCAATATATCAATATGTAATGAGGATCTTCTGTGCAAAGCTTTCCATTGATGTCTTTGTTTGCGGTCTTTTAGCTAGTTTCTTTATATATAAAATGCTGTACCTTTCCTATTGTATTAAGCTCTTACCTGATTTTACCATCTATGGATCCAACTACAATTGAGCCGTCCCCAGTTGAGGCGAAGCATTGGAAGTTTGTACCTCTTGAAAATTGGTGACCTTGTGTCCAGTTCAAAACTGGCAAACCATCAACAGAATTTGCCAAATTTTGCACAATTCCATGTCGGTCCCTCATGTCCCACCTGCACAACCTATTATCATCCAGACCCAAAAAGGTCGATTCTGATGGGTCAAGCTGTGCACCTTTACTGTCATTGGTTATGTCTCTCATAGTAATGTCAGCCCCATCTTTTTCAAACTTCCAATTGGTTACCACCTTGCCAGACTCTATGTCAATCTGGTTGACACCAGTTGTATGTGGTTTCCCCTCATTGGCTGGGCTCATGAGCAACATATTAGTCTCGGCACGCATGAGAAGTGCCTTTTTGGGAGTTGAAAAGAGGTTTTGGGTCGATGAACTGGGACCCGAGAACTTAACTGCCACACCCTTACCATGCACCCCATGTGAGAAATTTTTAACCACTTGGATACCAGACTTACCAACCAAAAAGCTGTTATCCAGCGCACCTAGTGCAAGCGACTGTATACCCAATTCAGCTGCAGCCTCTTCTTCAAATTCTTCCAGTAGCTCACGACTATCTATGTTTGATGCAGAGCGTGGGGTCCTCTTGCCATGATTGGGCCCGAAACTATCCTTTGCGTCCTCCCAAATAGAGTCATCAGCTGCGTCTGGTTGGGCCCAGCCTATGAACTCCTTTCCAAAAACCTTGACCCTGTTTTCATGAGTCGCTTCCACCCCATATGTGTTCTCAAACAAGCAATCTTGGTACTGTTTGAAGAAAAATGTATAACCTTCGGGGTGTAGAAATCTGATGGCCCAAACCCCATCTGCTACAAAATCAACCCGTTTCTGACCAGGGAAGGACTTCAACTGCAGAGCAGGTCCAAGTGGAGCTCGGATCTTTGTCCCAACAACTAAGCACCATGGCGCATTAGGATTTGGTGACGAGTCAGAGTCATCCTCTTCTGACGAGCCCCGGCGGCTGAAGGAGAATGTGGTGAACTTCTCAGAGGGGACCCACCGGGCAGAGGGAGCGCTCCCACCCACGTGAAGGTAGAGTTTCACAGCGTTTGGAGAACTAGGGTTAGGGTTTGGCGAATTAGGATTGGGGGAAGAGATAGGATTGGAGTACTTAAGGTGGAGCGACTTAAGCTTACGGTCGAGAGAATCCAGGGCTTGAGGCGTTGAGACACCAGGGCTAGGTTTAGGATTTCGATTTGGAGTTGCATATTCTTCCTCTGACTGAGACTGTTCATCCTCTTCCTCCTCGTCTGTGTACTGGTCGGAGTCGGAGAGATCGGGGCCATCGCGGCTGTGAGATCCTCCCATGGCGAAGCGAGATCTAGAGAAGAGTATACTACGGTTAGGGTTTTGGCCGTTTGAGCGAGAGAGCGAGTAGGAGTGAGGAGGGAGAAGAGGAAAGGAACGATTGAAATTTGAAAAAGATGAAGCCAATTGACAGTGACAGAGACACACAGAGGAAATCGGTGTATCATGGACCAAATCACCAAACTTTGGGTCCCAGACGCTCTTTTGGCGAGGTCGGACCCGTATGTCAGCGACTCTTTACAAACATCCCGAGATAAATAGACTGGGCTCACTACGTAATGTCAAGAATGAGATTGGAAATTCGACGGTCTAGATCTGAGAACGAACGGTTGGGAAAGCGTTACGGGCGTCATCATGCCGTTCAAAATCCGAAAGGACTGCAAGGCCCAACTAAAACTCAATATTTTCAGATTCCTTTTTTAAATTTTGTTTCGTACACACTCGATTAGAAGAACCAACCGTTAGCAACATATTAAAACTCAATATTTTTCCGAAAAATAATCAAGCTCTCGAAAAATCAGAAATGAAAAAAATTATGTGTGTGAAAATTCCGAAATATAAGCTCCTTTTTTTTTCTATAACGCCTGGTTAAGTGTGAATAAGCTAATTATACGTGAATCTAGTTTTTTATGTGATTGTGATTGTTAAATCGCCCCAAATAAACCCTGATTTCAGTTCTTAAAATATAAACACTGTAACATATTATAAGATGTGGCGATCTCAATAATTTAAGGTCCTTAATTTCTCAGAATTACACACTCTCGAAGAGAGAGAAGAGAAATCATGAAATTCTTTGATCTTCTTTTAGAAGTGCTAATTATAAGATTTATGCTGCCAATTCCATTACCCAAATCTATCCAAGTAGAATTGCTTCTGCTAATTCGCCCAAGTAAAGATAGAAAGGTGGAAAAGCCAGGGGAATTGCAACGGTCAATACCTCGTACAGCCAATTGCTTCTTCGGACCAATTTGGGTCCGATGAGTTCCAATCCGTTATAAGATCAGTGCAAACTAAATTGACAAAAATATTAAAGTGGTAGTGCACGGATCTTAAAGCGGATCAGACAGACTGAAATCCATCGGACGTCAGATCCAAATTGTCTCCTTGCTTCTCTGGGCCAAATTTCAAGTGATACTGTTGGTACTTCGAAAATTACAAATCATAGAGCAGGAGAAATTATATAGATCTGGCAAGTGCAGTGTCCTGAACAGAATGTCGATGATTTAAATTAACACTTTTTGTTGGGAGCATGCGACATTTTGTTCTATTAATGTAATAATGCTTTTTATTTGAAGTGGCTGAATTATATCAAATTTTGAAAGAAAAAAAAAATTCTGCTTTGAATATAAGGTACAAAGATCTTATGCATGTGGTTTGTATTGTATTAAGTAATAAACCCCATGATCCGAACCACATTTTATTAATTTCAATTGATAGCAGTTCAGAATAAGTGATATTAAAGTGACTTTTTTTATTGGATAGATAAGTTGATAAATAAATTTTATGTGTTATAAAAGACAACTCTACCCTCTCTTATCGTCCATTTTTTAAATTTTGGGAACAGGAAAGAAAAAGTAGGAATAAAATAGTAAGTTTATTTGAAACATTTAATTCTTTCCAAATTCCATCCTAACTAGAAGTGAAAACAGAGCAAATACGGAGCGGATAGTGATAAAATCATATTTTTTTTTTTTAATTTTCAGAATACGGATATGGATCGGATATCAGCTGGATACAAATACAGATATGGATCGGATCGGATATTTATTAAAATAATATTAAAAAATACCAAAGTTCATAATATTTATCTAATTTTAATGGTGAATAACAATATTTTTTCATAGAGTTTGGCTAGTATGACATCAGTGTCATTTCAGCCTATATAACACCAACTCCAAAACCTATCGAATCGACTTCAAACGGTGAATCCAAACCGTTCAAACCGATCTATTTCATTAGTTGTGTGTTTATATGCAAAATTTATAATTTTTTGAATTTATTTAGTATCAAGTCAAGCGGTCAAATGTGTGAGTTTTTAAGTTAATTTTAATGCATTCATTGGTCAACATTTTTGACCACTTGATTTGATACTAAAATAACTCGAAAATATAAAATTTTTGCATGTAAATGCATCACTCATAAAGTAAATCGGTTTGAATGGTTTGGATTAGTCGTTTGAAGTCTATCCAATCAATTTTGTAATTGATGTCATGCTAGCCGGACTCTTTTTCATAATATATATTAGAATATTTGATATATATCTACTATTCGGATACGTATAATTGAAACGTAAAACCATATCAATATCTATATCTACACATATATTTAGATATCGGATATCCACATCTAATTTTTCGAATACGGATCGGATATTATCCATACCGTTTTCACCCCTAATCCTAACTCATGTGGGATAAAATTTCTCACCAAACCATATTAAATAAAATCAATTTTCATTCTTTTAACCATTCCGGTCAAAGAATTTGCTAAAATAATTTACTTCTTATTTAAATGGGAAAAAATTGGTTCTCATCAACTCTGATAAACGGTCAATTATTACAAAACGTGATATATCATTTTGATTCATAAATGGATTGAAAAAGTCTCCTGGTGTGACAACTTCCAAGACGTACGACATCGTCTATTGTTGTTAGTTGTGACTTGTGACGACAAGTTAACAAAGTTTAAAAGGAAATTCAAAAGAAAGAATATTTTTTGTTAATCAGTAGATAATAGGAAAAAGGTGTAAGACTAAATCCAACTAGTAGTGTATAATGTATTTTGTTTTTTCAGATTATACAGTGGGAATTTGCTGTGCAAACTAGCTTTAACACAGAAGATGCTTCTCTCTCTTTTTTTTAACACAAAAGATGTTTCTCGAAAGAGACAAAATAATATAACACAAAATAGTAATTTATTAAAAAAAATGAAACAATGTATTTGCAATCTCTATACGACTACACCTCATCCCTCCTTGTCGTAGAATACCATGTACAAAAGGTAGGTGTAGAACCTAAAAAAATAGCAAAATGTATTCCCAGCAATGCTGTCAAGTCCAAATAAACCTACTTTCCCCACCTTCAAATTATCACTACTGACAAAATCAAGCACCATCCATGCCATAAATTTTATGACCGTAATACCCCCCATTAGGAAAAAGACCTTCCTCTTTCTCTTGCCCACAAACGCTAATGCTTCTGCAATAGCTGAAAAACCATTGCCTCTTTCTTCAACTAATACAATTACAATGCTCCATTGCTCAACTATAGTTAGCAATATCATCCATGCAACCTTCACTAATAGCACTAAGATCAGCATTTTCTCTCTTTGAAGAAACTGTACAGCTCTTGTATTTCTCTCCAGAAAGGTTATTATCAGTACTGGCAACGTGTAGAAGAGCTTGGCATACGACAAGGCGGCCACTGATCCGCACCATATTTTTTGTAGCCCTTTGATGTAGTAATCTAGTGATGCCTTATAATTCGATCGAGCTATGCATGAGAATTGCGCAATTAGAATAGTAGACAGTATCGAGATTAAGAGATCGCCTAGTCTAATCTCAGCCTTGGTCTTGGGGACAACAAAGGGAAATTCAGGTGATTTGCGGTTAATTAGGGCGGTTAAATCTATGACAAAAAGTGGAGAGCCTTTAATCAAGAAGGAAAATATCTCCAATGGCACTAAAACAACAAACATTGGTAAGGCCATCCTTCTGCTGCTGCGACCAGATAGATTGAGCGCCTCGGCAAAAGATGCGAGAATGGTGCTTATTGCCATTGAATTTGAATTAGAATTAAAGGTGTGATTGCTCATATTCATGGAACAATCAGGAATTTGAGAGAGAATAGGAATTTTAAGTTTAAAATTTATATGGAATCATGCCAAACGGTCATCCAAACTAAGGGGTTGGTGTTGCGAGTCTTTAGATGTCTACACAATTGAATCCTGTATCTATGACCACAATTTTATCTAAAGCCTAAGATAAGGAACCATTGATAGGAGCGTTTCCTCTTGGATAAACAGAGCAACTTAATGGAATCATCTTGCTATACTAGGATTGGATACATTAATACTTTTAGGGAAAAGGTAATATTAAATTCAAAGCGAGTAGGCGTGTGGCAGGGGGATACTTCAACTTTGACGGTGTAAAGTCAAATTTGATGCGCCAATTAATGTTAAATTAAAGAAATGTGATGTTAAAAAAAAAAAATGCTTCGTCCCCTTTATAGGTTATTGTTCCTTTATTAATTCAGAAGGAAAACAAATCAGTCCCCATCAAGCCACTCCTTTGATAACGACTTCTCATTAAGTCATATCATATAAAGCATATAAAACACATTTCATGTAGGCACGAAACAACACAATGCAAGCAAAAAACTTCACTACTACTGCCCGAACCAAAACCACCAACAGTAGGCGGTATCGTATAATTAACCTTCTCTGATCTTGAAGTTACCTTTTATCTTACTAAAACTGTAAAAAATCAAGTTTGTAACTAAACGCCAGCCTTTTAAACCAGCTTAGTCATGAAATTACTTTTCTAACATGATCTCTCAACAATTTTCAAGGATGGACCCAAAACAATCAGAAACAAATAAATGCATCTGCAACTTTTGACCATCCTCAGAAATATTTATTGACCGTTAGACCTGACTTCTGAACAAATCCACGGTCTCCTCAAGTGTCCCAGTCAATTAGAGAGGTTGTGGAATAGAGATTGATTTCAAGGAATTAAGAGCTAGAACAGGAGCTTAATTAGTGAAAGGTGCGTCTGCAGGAAGGAAAGGAGACGTGGTATGAGTAGGAAGAGACCGGCAAATAGGTTCTAGAAATGTTAGGCAAGATTTAGAGAAAGGTATCTGTCAACATGGGAGACCAAATCAATCATATCAGTAGGGATAACGATGTTTGTCAAACAATTAAGCCGAGTTATCTTTTGAAAGTACAAGGGCCCATTGGTGCAAACTAAAGTTTACCGACTGATTTTGTTCTCTTCGGGGAAGTTGTTGGACCAAAACCTCTTAATCTTTCCTTTTTTTCCCCTTTGGTTTGCTAATTGAGAGCATAAGTATTCAGTAGAGGGTTTTTCTTTTGTTGAAGAAAAGAGATCGTGAATGGAAAATGTGAGAGCACCTGAGATATGTAAGAGTATTCATAGGACAACAAATTTTTGAAATTTAGAAGGGTGTACATGAAATTTCTTCCCAAAAATCTTACCTTAACGCGGTAACGATAACTTAAGGCACAAGCTCAAAACCATGACATCTGCATTCATTTGTCATCCTCTCTGAAGTCCACTTCCTCTGCATCATTGTACGTAAAACGCAAATTGGATGCTATGCAGATCATGAAATCCATTGCATTTGGCGGTTGCGCGCGTAGAGGCAGAGCCACAAAATGGAAATTGGAGGGTCAAATGATTAGAGCATCTACATTCCAGCAACTCAAATGAGTTTCTAACACTTTTAGAAATTAAGGTCTCTAAAGTTTATAAACTCTCACATCCGTAAAATTAATTTTAGAAATTTTATTGAGCCACATTAAAAAATTAAAAATGAGAAATAATTTGAGCCAATCATTTGATCAGTGTAGAGTTTATAAACAATTTCTTATTTCCTGCATAATTTTTAAATAAAAAAACTCTCACACATATCTGAAACTGAATTAAAAATTACCACCTCAGATTAGAAACTCTAATAATACCAAGAGATATAGATATAGATATTTTATTGGAATGATCAAGAGGGGCTTTTAATTTTATGACGGAGCCGAGAAACATTGTTAGAAAAGTGTTAGAAACTCAAGTGTTTGAAATGAAAATGAAAATTGTTACTGGAATAATCAAGAGGGGCTTTTAATCAACTTATAGAAAAGTGTTTTTATTTTGTTTGTAGTATAGAAAAGTGTTTGAAATGAAAATTGTTACTGGAATGATCAAGAGGGGCTTTTAATACGCCAAGCTGCCAGAGCTGTCTATTTATTTTGTTTGTAGTATAGATACTTGTGCAATGGATAAGTTGATTATTTTATCTGACAGCTACATTTTTTTTTTTCCTTTTTTGTTCTAGTGAGAGAATCTGACAAGTACATCTTATACTGATGTTAACAATAGTATTTATGTATTGCTAGTTAGTAAATACATCATGAAGATAACATAATTGACCCAAAATCTTTGATACAAAATCAACTGGTGGGATATTATATGTTGTTTGTCTTTCAAGGAAGTTAAAAGGCCCAACTATAGACCAATTGGAGGAAATACTTGACACATAAGAAAACTTTCAGAGGATACCGATGGCTAAATATCACTCCACGTTAGGGGTGAAAACGGAGCGAATACGGAGCGGATTAGTGATAAAACCATATTCATATCTCTTTTTAATTTTGTATTCCGGATACATCTTTTTAATTTTATATTCCGGATACAGATACGAATCGAATATCAGCTGGATACAAATACGGATCGAATCGGACATTTATTAAAATAATATTAAAAATACCAAAGTTCATAATATTTATCTAATGTTAATGGTGAATAACAATATTTTTTCATAATATATATTAAAATATATGATATATATCTACTATTCGGATACGGATAATTGAAACGTAAAACTATATCAGTATCCATATCCACATAAATATTCAGATATCGGATATCCACATCTAATTTTTCAAATACTGATCGAATACGGATCAGATATTATCTATACCGTTTTCACCCTTACTCCACGTTCATTTTAGGTGGAAGAAAATTTCTTTCGCTTCTCTGCATATTTGCACGACTTGATATACAAAACATCATTGTTTTGACTTTTGAGTCTTTAATGAATTCATTTCTGTTACAATATTGCAAATATGCCCCCATAGATTTTGCACATATTCCTAGGATAATAACTACCAAGTGCTGGAAACTGAATTGAAGTGCAGAAATTAAAGATAACAGTCGATGCGATGTAATTATTTCAAACCTAACTCAAAACCTAACTTACATAACAACAGTGAGCAAACAACCCTATGACCCAATGTATTTCCAATTTTCCATAAAAAGGAAATAGGCTTTGGCAGCCGACTGAAGCCCAAATCATAACACACTAACCCAAATTAATGGTCAGATCATCCCTTCTCTCTCTCTCATCAAGAAACCTAATCAGTATACCACTTAAATCACTACATAACAAGCATGACCTGCATACCATATTCAATGTCTGTGCACACATGGAAACAATTCAATGGTCCAGTATGTTGGATTCAGGCCTATGCTTGTCAGTTGAGGATAGATGCTCACGAGCACAATCTTAGTAAAAATACTTTTGTAACAATAATTTACACTAATATAAAAAATAAGAGAGAAACTGAGACCAGAATCTAATTGATTACTAAACACTAGTTAGGTATGAAAAGATCCCTTTCAGATAAAATTTGGAACATATATACTAGAAGAGAGAACAAATGGAGAATATGTTCATTCTTTTTTTTCTAAAACAACAAACTAGTAAAGATTAATGTACAATGGTGAAGATCTTGAGCTGGGAGAAGCCATCATTGTCCCATATTTCAATCAAACAGCTGTTGGAAAGTGAATGTAGGACTCCAGCTAATCCATAGCTTCTTCTTGGAAAATAGCTAGGTAGTTATCCTACAAGAGAGAAACAAAAAAGAGAACAAAGTAAGTGACAGGTGGTACGTGAAGTTAAAAGAACAATACCTAACAAGGGCCAACTTACATTTTTTATTTTTAACATTGATTTTGTCTGCAATTAAATTAAAGGTAAACATTAACAATGCCAGACAAGGTCAAATTACTTTCATGACACGGATTTTCTACATGGTGCTCAACACTGGTATTGCTGTAACAGGTCAAAATTGTGCAACTGAATCCTTTAAGTCTTCAAAGTACCCCGCAAAGATATACAGCGGGATGAAACAAGGAAAATACTTACCAAAACCACAATTTGGGAAAAGGATAGCACGTACTGTATTTAAAACACACGATTAATCGAATTACCATATTACGGACATATCTTAGCCCGTTGTGGAGAGGAGCTCCAAGAAATGCTTTCATTTGTTTTGATTTGAGCAACTCAGTAACCTAGCTATTTTAGCTCATCTAAATCAAACTATAATTGGAAGAATACTACTTAAAATTGTTCCCCTTAAACTGGTGTTTACCTGGTATGCTACCAGAAATTATGTAATATACATCTATAGATTCCTTTCAAAGCAAGTTACATAACTAGAAACATGGCTGTCATCCAGTTCAACTATGAATCTAAATATTTGCTAATCCTCTTCTAAACTAATTACACTCCGCATTATTCGGAACTTATACATAATTGCTTATATTTAAATATGAAAATGTGTGCTCAATTGGTACTTGCCTTCACTTTGAGATTGACTCAAGAGAAATAAACAATCACCGCAAAAGAATTTATAAGAAAACATGTTCTCTTCTTCCCACTAGATTAACTAAACCCAGAGAGAGAGAGAGGATTAAGACAATAAACTCACTAGTCACAACTAAAGAAGATCCTATCAATTCACAGCTATCCCACTGGCCGAACAACTTCTCGACAAAGGGGGCACTTGGGACACCTCAGAAGCCACTTATCAACGCACGCCTTGTGAAAGACATGCGCACAAGCCGGGAGGCTCCTATACTTTTCCCCTCTTTGCACCTTCTCGAGGCAAACAGCACAGCACTGCTCCTTCGGCCACGGCCACCTCCAAATGCAACACGGGATCCGTCTGAGCTGCGCAGGAGAGAGAGCCGGTGTCAGATCTAAGGGGTTCGGTATACTGATAGGATTAGGATTAAGGTTGGTGTTGGGGTTTCGATGGCGTCGGAGAGCGGCTCCGGCGAGCCAGAGATGGAGGAGGAGGATGGCGGCGACACTGGCGAAAAGGAAGAAGAGAGAGATCGCCGTCGCCATGACGATTGCTCGAATTACAAAAGAGAGGATGCGCTCTCCGCTGGAGACGGAGTCGGAGGTTTTGGGCTTGACTTTGGGCTGACATGGCGGCGGAGAGGGGAGGAGATCGGGTGGAGGTTGTAACGGGGAGGCCATCACCGTAAATTGGCGGTGAGATATTTTGAGAGAGATGGGGTAAGTAGACATGGCAGGCAGGGAAGAAGAAGATGTGCTAGGAAGAATTTTCCAAAAGACCTTCTGTTTTTAGGATATTACAAGGCTTGGCTTCCGAGATATGCTCTCCAAATATGGCAATGCCAGCGACGGAGTACCTTAGATGCGTATGATTATAATCAGAGGGCTGAGATTGGATAGACATGAAAAGTTTTGAACAAATTCATTTGGAAATCAGTATAATAATATGACACTGATTGTTAGAGGTATCAACAAGCACAATTCATTTCTCTTAAATAAACATCCAATTCTCAAGTATGTTTTCAACTGATACTAAACATGAAAAATTTAGACTAAATTAATTCAGAATTATAGATATTGAATTTATTTTCTGAAAAGATAATATATTTTTTGGCGATAGTATTCTTTAGCAACTGCATAATAAACATGTAACAATAAAATATGCATTTAACGCGTGTTAAATACATTTTGTTTGATTTTTAAGGAATTACTACATAGTTATTTTATTTGCCATTATCATTTCTCTACAAATTGTTGCTGAAATAAAGACACAACCTTTTATGAATTATCTGCTACTAAATTTGTGATGAAAAATTCAGTCAAAATTGATTGAGAGTTATTTGACATTAAAGATGTATACTATAAATATAATGTTTTTTGATAGAATTGTTCTAACAACTGTAATTAATATAATAAATACGAAATCATCAAAGAGTAGTTGAAAGTGTAAGAGATGAAAAGTTAAAATCAAACATTCAATATATTGAGAGGGTAACAATTTATTTGCAATGTTACTTTCTACTGTTGTAATTAAAATAAACAAGCAACCGTCGAAACATATTTTCATCCTGTATTGCTAAATTTATATTTTATTCGCTGTTGCATGAAATGGATTTTTCTCATAGGAGTGAAAACGGAGCGAATACGGAGCCGATAGTGTACGACCATATTCATATTCCTTTTTAATTTTCCGAATACGGATACGGATCAGATTGGATATTTATTAAAATAATTTAAAAAAATACCAAAGTTCATAATATTTATCTAATTTTAATGGTGAACAACAATATTTTTTCATAATATATATTAAAATATAGAGGAGGGATCTAGTTACAACAAAGTTACCACAACTATTTTCTACATTTTCAAATTCCAAATCGTCGATCCAAACCGTTCAACATAATCTCCACAATAAAATGTGCTTCTAGATCAAATTTTATATTTTTTTGAATTTTTTTACTATTTATTAAGTATTTTACAAAAACTAGTCAAATTCAGACCATTGAATTTTGTACCCATCTTAATAAATAGTAAAAAAATTCAAAAAAATGTAAAATTTAATCTGGAAGCACATTTTATTGTGGAGATCATGTTGAACGGTTTGGATCGACGATTTGGAATTTGAAAATGTAGAAAATAGTTGTGGTAACTAGATCCCTCCTCTAAAATATATGATATATATCTACTATTCGGATACAGATAATTGAAACGTAAAACCATATCAGTATCCATATCCACATAGATATTCGGATATCGGATATCCACATCTAATTTTTCGAATACGGATCGGATAGTATCCATACCGTTTTCACCCCTAATTTTCTGTAACAGTTTATATTACCATATCTTCCATTAAATAAATACTAACTCATTTATTTGTGAAAATAAATCTTTACCTAGAAAATAAAAACGTGGTCGTAATGAAGGGCCTATGCGAAAAATTCATGTATTATGACCGCCCATGTATTTTGTTTTTCTTATCTTTCTCTGCCCGTGGTTTTCCAGAAAAAGCCACAGTCACTTATTAATTTCGACAATTTATCTACGGATGATGTGGATATAGTCTATTGGTTCTTTTTCATTACACCAAATAAACAAGCGGCGGTCGTTAGGAAGTAGGAACCATGTCAGTGTGTCATGTTGAAGGTGTTTTATTCTTTTTCGTTTCTTCATCTTTTCATTGATTACGAAGTCTCCGACATTTTTATTAATATCCAAAGTTAATTAGAATTAATATTTATGTCCAGAATTCTTCAGTTTCGCCAAAAATGTCCAAACCGGCCATTTTATGGCCGGTTTCCTTTTTTTTTTTTTAGACACTATGAAAAGCAAGATAATGAAATTTAACACTGAAAATTCGAATTTTTTGTTTAAATTATTTGTTAGATTACTTCTTTTGATTTATAATTAGCATATTTATACTAAAATACACTAGATTACTTGAAATTATGTTGAATTACACTATATTACAATAAATTATGTTGAATTACACTAAATTACGTTAAATTACACTAAATTACAATAACTTCGTTAATTGATAAAAATGCGGTAAATTACTCTAAACTATGCAAAATTACGCTAAAGTAGACTGATTTTGTGTCATCTTTCATCATAAAAAATAGTAAAAAATTCCAAAAATAGTAAAAATTGGTATTCTACAAGTTCATTATATAACTAATTTACTGAGCTGCTTCGATTGAATAATAGAAATGAAAATCTTAATCGGAAACTTCAACTCAAGTTTTGAGGCTCTTCCCTTTGTTTTTTGGCAATTCTGAATTTTGAAATTCGGCATTGCTAGCACGGACACATGCGTATTTCGTAAGCTTTCCGAAAAGTAGTCATTTGCTGAAATCGAATACTCGAGAGCCGTTTTATGGCCGTTTGAAGTTTCGTCGTCGTTTTTCACCTTTTCAGTGAAGATATTGTCCCTATTCATATGTAATTTAGTGTATTTTAGCGTAATGTAATGTAATTTAGCGTAATTTAACGTAATATAGTGTAATTCAACACAATTTCAAGTAATTTAGTGTATTTTAGTATAAATATGCTAATTATACATCAAAAGAAGTAATCTAACAAATAATTTAAACAAAAAAATCGTATTTTCAGTGTTAGATTTCATTATCTTGCTCTTCATAGTGTCTCTTAAAAAAAATATAGTTTCTAATTATAAATCACTATGAAGATAAAAGAGAAACAAAAAATAGTTTCTAATTATACATCACTATGAAGACACACAGTAATTTACCGGAATTTACCGTATTTTAGCGTAATTTAACATAATTTAGCATAATTTAATGTAATATAGTGTAATTCAACATAATTTCAAGTAATCTAGTGTATTTTAGTATAAATATGGTACTTATAAATAAAAAAAAGTAATCTAACAAATAATTTAAACAAAAAATTCGAATTTTTAGTATTAGATTTCATTATTCTTCATAGTGTTTCTAAATAAAAAAACAAAAAAAGAGAGAAAACCGGCCAGTTTGAGCATTTTTGGCGAAATTAGAGAATTCTGAGCATAAATATTAATTTCTAATTAACTTTGGATATTAATAAAAATGTCGGCGAAGTCTTGGGTGTTTTCTTCCATGCATATTCGGATATTCCTTGTACAATCTTAGGTGAAGATCCTCTCCTGCGGATAGATACTAGAATTTGGCGTATTATTCAGCTCAAAAAGCTCTTCTTTGAATAAATAGTATTTTATAGATAAGAGTGTTCTGAATTTATAAGTTTTTTTACGAGCTTGACTCTGAATTTTATTGAAACGATGTTAAGTGATAAATTTAAATTGTTGAAATCGATCTACTTCACAAATGATGTGTTTACATGTCAAATTTATAAATTTTCGACTTAATTTAGTATAAGAACAGAAGAAAACAAAATCAGTGTGTTAATTTTAACGTGTTTATTCTTCATTAATTTTTTACTACTTTCCTTTATACTAAATTAGTTTGAACTTTATAAATTTCATATGTAAACTATCACTTTGAAATAGATTGATTTCAACAGATTCGACGTTTAAGGTCAATTCGATAGATTTTAAAGTTAAAATGGTGAGCTAAGAACATTCTAATTCTACTTTATAGATAATTGGTTTTATTGAAATGCGTATTATTATAATAGAAAAAACATAAGATAAAGATATTTGATTATTAGACACTAGTTAATATTTTGAGTGGTTAATGTATTTTCTTTGACCAGTAAATATTTGAGAAGATTTTTAGTGTGCCCATACATACAAACTTTTAAAATAGCTAATTTTTTCATAAAAATACCATAATATTAATAGAGTGAGTCTATGGTACTATGCATAGCACGGATTAGTCTGTACTACGGAGCCATATTTTTATTTGAAAATTTTAATGGTCGATCCGAACCGTTCAACATGATATTCACATGAATATGTACTTGCAGACTAAATTTTATATTTTTTTTGAACTTTTCTACTATATTTTAAGATAGGTAGAAAATCACTTGATCTGAAAATTCTGGACCATCCAAAAACAGTAATTTTCTACCTATCTAAAAAAATAGTTAAAAAATTCTAAAAAATAAAAAATTTAGTCCACAAGTATATTCTCATATGGAAATCATGTTGAACGGTTCGGATTGACCGTTAGAATTTTGAAAAAGAAAATATTGATCCGTAGTACGGACCAATCCGTGCTATGCATAGTACCATAGACTCACTCATATTAATATCTCCATAAAAACTAAAAATTCTTTCTTTTATTCCTTTAATTTATTTAATCTTTGATTTAATTATTTTAAAAATGAAATTGACAAATATGCCTCCTCCCTCTCTCCTTCACTATACATTTTGTTTTTGTTTTTGTTGCTTAAACGAAGCGGGCCGTGTCAGACAATCACGAGTATGTAGGATCTAAAAATAGCTACTCAAGAGTCAAGAGGTCGGCAACTATGCCTCAATTGGAAAGATGCATCTTTCCAGCTGCACCATAAATCGGTGCAAGGCCTCCGGTAATTGGGCTTGGACTAAAAAACAATATATTTTTACTAGGTTTGATCCAGAGAGCAATATCTTTTGACCGGAGTGGAACCTTCTTAATTTTTTTTTTAATTGAAATTTACGGGATGATTGTAGATTATGATCGGGGGATTGCTTTTAAATTTATCAATACTTACCGCTCCAATATTTTATGTATCTTGGGATTGCCGACATTCTTATTAATATCCAAAGTTTAATATAAATTAATTAATATACCCAGATCCACTGGAAAGTCATAAAAATATCCGTACCGGCCATTTTCTGACCGGTACCCAAATTTTTTTTTTCTTTTTTTTAAATATAGTACCCGCCATTTTCTGGCCGGTACTTGATTAACTTTTTTTTTTTTTTAGAATGGGCATAGCATAGTTGGCTAGAAGAAAAAGTCGTAGGAAACTCGGATTGAAGTTTGCACTCGGTTTGGCTAAGATCAAACAAATACATTTGGTTGGATGCGTGTGTTACATCGGCTGCATGTATCGGTGCATCATCGATGTTTTTGCAATGAAACATCGATGTTTTATTAGCCGGGTAGTGCTAAAAAAACATTGGTGCATCGCTGATGTGCTAAAAAAACATCGGTTGCATGTATCGGTGCGTCGCTGATGTTCATTCTAATAAAACATCAGCGACGCACCGATGTTTTATTGCAAAAACATCGATGATGCACCGATACATGCAACCGATGTAACACACACATCCAACCAAATGTATTTGTTTGATCTTAGCCAAACCGAGTGCAAACTTCAATCCGAGTTTCCTACGACTTTTTCTTCTAGCCAACTATGCCATGCCCATCCTAAAAAAAAAAAAAGTTAATGAAGTACCGGCCAGAAAATGACCGGTATAGATATTTTTATAACTTCCCAGCGGATCTGAATATATTAATTAATTTCTATTAAACTTTGGATATTAATAAAAATGTCGGGAGGGATTGCTCTAATATTAAAAACACAAGGGGTCTGACATTGCCGGCCCACTTTGTTTGAGCAAACAACAAAAACAAAAAAGTGTGTATACAGTGAAGGAGAAAGATAGAGAGAAAGAAAGGAGGGTATATTTGTCAATTTTAATTCTAAAATAAATAAATTAAAAGTTGGATAAATCAAATGACATAGAAGAAAAAATTATAAGTTTTTATGGGATGTTGGACATTATGATATTTTCATGAAAAATTGACTATTTTGAAAGTTTGTATGGGCACACTAGAAATTTTTCCTTAATATTTTATAATCAATTTTTATTTTTGCTGAATTTCGGATGATTTTCCGCCAAGACATTTAATGTGAATAATAAATCGCACAAATTGACTAAAATATTTAAACTGAATGTAAATTAAATGAAGATATTTAAAGTGAAAAATAACACTCATAAACTAAATATTAAAGGCATTTAAGTATAAAAATCATTTTTTTGAGAGAAGAATGCTAAATCATTAAAATTGAATAATAAAAACACAAAGACATATAGATTGATACTAAATACTAAAATATTTGAACTAAACAGTATAACATATAGATTGATGCTAAAACTTATTCATGGTGAGTGATTTGTATTATTTAATTTATTTTTTTGTTGTATTATTCACGCTGAATGCTTTAATATTCAATTTATTTACTTTGTTATTCACATTTGATAATTTTAGTGCTTGGTTAAACTTTGTAAGGAATGTGGAATCAGTATATCATCCATCTTATTAAATTTTTTTTATTACTTAATAAAACAAAAGGATAAGGTTAGAGCTTTGAGGTCAAACACTTAACTGTTTTAATATTCACATGACATTTTCAGCTGGATTTCGAATTTGCAATCTCTCATATAAAGAGCATTGCTTTTGTTATTAGATCGACTGATTTTAATGTAGGCTTTTTAAGCCCCAGTAATGTGTATCAGGTAAATTTAAAATTATCTTAGCACAATTTTGCACTTCCCTAATCTGATGGCGATATTCACCTAACAAATTAAATTTCTTATATATTATGGAATTTGATGTTGACTTTAACGATATTTGAAAATAGATTAATAGGTGTTCGAAAATCATGTTTGACTTAGTTTGCTAACACAAAGGTTGATTTAAAAGTTTGATTATTGTGTCGACAACAGAAGTTACTGTTAATTGCAGAAGGAGACTGTTTTTTACGCTAAAATCTGTGGAAACTACCACAGATCGGTAAGAAAAGCCCAGGTGGAACATGGAAATTTGTTTATTGGAGTTTATGGAATCATAGAAATAATATATGATTTAATATGATGTTGACTTTAACTATATTTGAAAAAAGATTAATAGGTGTTCGAAAATCATGTTTAACTTAGTTTGCTAACACAAAGGTTGATTTAAAAGTTTGACTATTGTGTCGATAACAGAAGTTACTGTTAATTGTAGAAGGATAGTTTGTTTTTTACTCTAAAATCTGTGGAAACTACCATAGATCGGTCAGAAAAGTCCAGGTGGAAAATGGAAATTTGTTTATTGGAGTTTATGGAATCATAGAAATAATATATGATTTAATATGATGTTGACTTTAACTATATTTGAAAAAAGATTAATAGGTGTTCGAAAATCATGTTTAACTTAGTTTGCTAACACAAAGGTTGATTTAAAAGTTTGATTATTGTGTCGATAACAGAAGTTACTGTTAATTGCAGAAGGATAGTCTGTTTTTTACGCTAAAATCTGTGGAAACTACTATAGATCGGTCAGGAAAGTCCAGGTGGAACATGGAAATTTGTTTATTGGAGTTTATGGAATCATAGAAATAATATATGATTTAATATGATGTTGACTTTAACTATATTTGAAAAAAAGATTAATAGGTGTTCGAAAATCATGTTTAACTTAGTTTGCTAACACAAAGGTTGATTTAAAAGTTTGATTATTGTGTCGATAACAGAAGTTACTGTTAATTGCAGAAGGATAGTCTGTTTTTTACGCTAAAATCTGTGGAAACTACCATAGATCGGTCAGAAAAGTCCAGGTGGAACATGGAAATTTGTTTATTGGAGTTTATCGAATCATAGAAATAATATATGGTTTAATAAGAGTCCGGCTAATGTCATAACGTTAGAATTTCAATGTAAGTTATAACGAGTCAGTTTTTACAATTTTAAAGTCCAAACAGCTTATTCGAACTGCTCAATATGATTTTCATATTAAAATGTACTTGCAAACCAAATTTTAAATTTTTTGAAATTTTTTAACTATTATTTTGGATAGGTACAAAATTACTGTTTTCAAAAAATTCTGAACCATCAAAAATAGTGATTTTCTATCTATCTAAAAAGTTAGTAAAAAAATATCAAAAAATATAAAATTTGTTCTGCAAGAACATTTTAATATGGAGATTAGTTGAGCGGATCGGATCGGCTGTTTGGACTTTGAAATCGCAAAAATTGACTCGTTATAACTTAGGCTGAAATTCTAACGATGACATTAGCCGTACTCGGTTTAATAATACTCCTTCAAAATTTCTTAAAAATAATTTATTTTCCGATGGTGGGCGGAGTAGAATTCGGATCTTCCCGGATACATTGAGAAAAATTAGATTCAGACCGTTCTTTTAATCTGGTATAAATCTCAAGACGGATCCTCTATAATTTTTATAGGCACTAAATTGAGTTTGGTTCGGTTGGAATTAATTTGGACCGCCTGTTATTAATTTTTCTAAGAGCATCTACAACAGGCATTGCTTATAAATTGCTAATCTGACGTGGACGATTGCTAATTTAATTGCTGGGTTGTACCATAATTGCTTAATTAGTAAATTTGCTTTAAATGAAAACGTTTGTTTAATGACACGCTGGCTAATTGATTGGTTAAAAAAAAATTTGGTATCTGTACCGCGCTCTCTCTCTCTTAACAGAAACGAAACATTTTTCTTTCGTTTTTTTCTCTCTTTCGCTCAGAAATCAACCCCTTCGCTCAGAAATTTTTTCTATCTCTCTCTCTCTCCCTTGCGCCATGGCAGCCGAGCTCGATTCACCTTTCTCACCTCCCATCGCACCAGAATAATCGTCGTCTTCGTCGTCGTCATATCGATCCCAATTGGACGGGAGCTCCGGCCGACGCCGAGGCCGCGGAGCATCTCCCTTCGACCGAACTCCGGCCCCTGAGGCGGAGACGGAGGTGGATGCCTTTGTCTTGGCAGCGATGGAGGAGGAAGATGGGTTGTTTCTCCGGCCGTGCAGATAATGCCCCCTCAGTACCAGTACCAGTTTACCCGTATTAAGCATTGTTTATTCTCTTATTATTTTCTTTTATCTCATTATTTGAAATTTTTGTTTATCGCTGGCTGCGTGATGCTTAGTTGCACAATTAGGTACTTCAGGTTGTATTGAGCATAATTAGTGATACTTGAGAAAAAAGCAGTTTAGACAATGGGGCTAAATTTAGTATTTATCCAAGCCTCCTCAGTGTTCAAGAGAATGCCCCCTCAGTGTTTAATCCAAGCCCCCGAAGGTAAACTTCTCACTTTTTGATGGGTTGTTTCTCCGGCCGTGCGGAGACAGTCTTTACTGACACACCTCAGTGTTTAATCCAAGCACTATACAGTCTTTACTGACACAGTGAACATTTTCATATTTGGGGCTTTTAATTTGTATTAGGAGAGGGTACTGATAAAGTGACTTGATTTGTAGATGCTCTAAGTAACCGAGTAGATGTATCTTGTGCGGTATCATAGGGATACGCACCTGCAAGAAATGTTATACTTTACCAGTATTTTTTTGTTTTATTGTTCTATTTCATTACTGATATAGTGACTTGATTTGTTTTATTGTTTTATCAGCATATAGTCACGGGCCATGAACATGCTATAGCAAATGCTACTTAATTCTCTCAAAAAAAAAATCTACTTAATTTGTCCGTAGCCCATATATTTGAGCACCTAGAAACCCCTTAATTTGTCAGTATCCCATTTTAGGGACCTACAGCAGTTTCACCTAATCAAAAATTACTGGTACAAAACCTCAGTGTTTAATTCCAACCTGGTACATCTACTTGATATAGTGTCTTGATTTGTAATATGATAATATCGTTAAGGAGATAAATCAAATATGGAATTTTGAGCGAGAATGAGGTAATATTAAAAAATTGTATCAATTCAATTGTATAAACCAAAATTGTATCAATTCTAACATGAACTTAGATTCTTTTTTTTTTAACAGATTGACAGTGGCTGTCAATTCGTACTACCTAAATGCCGTTTTACAACTCTCATTGAGAGCATCCCCTTCAATTACTAAAAACAAAGACTACCATGTACCAGTGATCGATACCAAAGCTGGTACAGCACCTCAGTGTTTAATCCAAGCACTATACTGTCACGCAAAATATGAGGGAATAATAATGCCATCTCTGTCTTGATAGTTAACATATTGTCTAAGTCTTAAGCTGACCAGGCCGATCAATAACCCCTTTGAAGTTATTTAAATAGGGTTGGATACAGACTTGCATTCTGTCATTAAATAAAATGTAGAAAATATTTAGCCTATGAGGCTAGGGCTGAAAGCATGTTCAATTAAAACTAAAAGTATGTTCAATTAAGAGAAATAACTATTATTCTTAAGGGAAATAAAGCAAACCATTTTTATTGAAGGATAAAGAAATTAACATAAACTAAATTGATTCAAAAATCATCACGCAACACACTCTTAAGTGTTTTGTCGTACACCTTTCTTTGATCTTCAGTCATTGTGGATAGTTGACACTTCTTCAGGTACAATCTGACCTCTTTCCGCGAATTTTTGGTCATGAGGCATCCGGATCTGCTCTTTTTCAATTAAAATTTTAATCATATGTCATAGAGTTTTGGTCATATTCATGAAATTACATTTGGTCTGAACTTTATAACCTGCAGGATAGTTGAGAGCATTGGTGAAGGAGTAACTGAATTTCAAATCGGTGACCATGTATTAACTGTATTTATAGGTGAATGCAAGAATTGCAAGCACTGTGTTATTATCAAGTTACTGGCTTGATAAAACAACATATAGACATATAGACAACATATAGACATAGTAAATCGATCTTTGTTATTATCAAGTTACATTTTTATGGTACAGGAATTGCTTTTGGCATAACAGACTTCATAAACCCTGATACATGTAGTCAACCTGTTCAACAGGTATCTTTTGCTCAACTCAGCTAAAATCTGACCTGCCTAAATCTTTGGAGACCTAAATCTGACCTAAATTGACCTGCCTCTATTGGTTAATAAATATATGAACAATGTAAGTTCAAATAATATCTGATGATAATTAGCCATTTTTTTTAACTTTAAAATCATTAACTTTGTTTCAAATGTCAATTACAGGAATTTGAATTAAACAACCTCGTGTCACATGATATGCCATTTGCTAGCATTAATCAAGCGTTGGACCTTATGAGAGAACAGACAAATTGATACTCAGCTCCAACTGAAGCAGATGTAATTGTATACTCATCTCCAAATTGACAACAGCGGAGTGGGGGACAACAGCGGTGGCGGAGTGGTGACTCCTCTTCTCTCGCGCTAGTGGTGACAACAGCAGTGGCGGAGTGGTGAGAAGCAGTGGCGGAGTGGCAGAGAAGGGAAGGGTACTCTGTGGCGGAGTGGGAGAATATCGAGCGGTGGCTGAGTGGTGAGAGGCGCCGGCGAGAGAAGAGGGGAGTGGCAGAGAACGATCCTCTCGCTTCCCAAATTCATTTACGGAGGATTGAGTCAATTTCTTATTTTTTGGTCAATTTCTAATTTTTTTGCTGACGTGGAGTGAATTGCAAACATCAGCGATGGAGTAGTTTTCCAATTTTTGGCGGAGTGGTTTGCAAATTTTTAGCGAATGGCTGACGTGGTTTGCTAAACAATTGCTCAATTGTAGATGCTCTAAGTCAGATATTTGAAAGGATACAGATTCGGACGGAGTAAGAGGTGGTCTGATGGGCATTAAACCGAACTCTATTGGATATCTGATTAGAGCCGTTTAATCTGTGTCGAAATCTATGCACACTTGACACATACCAATTTTTAAAAATATTTGCACGAACATTGATGCAAATTAAACAGCTTTCGACCGGACATCGAACTGCTCCCGACTCACATAGCGAGCTTCCATTTCGCAAGGGATCATCAACTTCTTTTTCCATAACAGAAGTTTACGGCCTACAATTTTGGGCCGATCGAAAGAAATGGTTTTGAAAATGATACCATTTCAAATGTCAAGGATTAATTATGGAAGGCTTACACATATGATAGGCCGACTCTACGGGCCCTACACCTCTGGCTATTCGATATTTTGTGGTTCAAGCCGCACAGATCTTAAAGGAACAGCTGCAGTTTGATTATACTCATACATGTTAGTCCTTTTAACAAGATGCTTTCGGAGCATCTTGTTAAAAAAGAGGATTGGCTGAGGGCAAGTCTCGGGGGTCCTTGGACATATCGAGGGGACATGGTGGCAACTGGCCGAGTCACATCTCATGCAGACCTTCATCCTGACCTCATACAGACCACAACTGTCACGATTCAACTGCATAATTTGCCTCTCAATGCCCTAAATGATGAGGGCTTACTGCTTCTGGCCGGCCAGCTTGGTACCCCGGTGTCACCACCCGTGCAGGCATTCATCAATGGCCGCCGTTTTACCAAACTCAAAGTGACCATCCCACTCAGGCAACCACTCCCTGACCGCCTAACTTTCGACCACCCCTCTCTTGGTTCTCTCACGGTCATATGTGTTTACGAAAAGGTGACGCGAATCTGCCGTTTTTGCGGCTGCCTGGGCCACGAAATGGAGGGTTGCACGGACCTGAGGCGAGTAACTGAATTGGTCCAAGGCTCGGAACAAGTCCAGGGTATTCCAATCCCGGTGTTATTGGGCCCTAAGTTCGCAGACTGGATCACCAACCCGCTCCTTGTGCCCCGGGCTGAGCCTGTAGGGCTACCGGCCAATTTGGGTCAACAGCGACCCCTCAAGCGAAGCGGGCCGTACAATAAGACCGGGCAGGGCCTGTTAGTGGTACGGGCCGGACCCCAGGAAACTGCTGAGGTTACAACAGATCCTCCGGAGGTACATCTCATGTCAAAAAGGCCGAGGCCGACGGGGCCCAATCCGTCGGCAACTATAATATGAATATTATAGCGTGGAATTGTCGGGGTAGCGGAGGCACGACAATCTCCACGTTAAACCGGTACCTCCGTTGCACAAGGTCGGATGTCGCTTTCATTTCGGAAACCCGATGCGGAACTATGAAAGCGCTACAAAGAATCAATCAATTAACCTTGTGCAATTCAATAATTGTTCCATCTGAGGGCTTGTCAGGCGGCCTATGGCTCCTGTGGGGGGATGACACTTCAGTTACACTTATGCAGAAGGACAAGAATATCATTGCGGCCCGAATAGAGTTCAAAGGCATCCAATCCCCATTCCTGCTGTTGGCTGTCTATGGAGACCCGGCGAGACGCGGTAACCCAGAAATATGGGAGAGGCTCGAACAAATGGTGGATGAGGTCGGCCTACCGACCCTGTTACTGGGCGACTTCAACTCTATAGCATCGCCTGATGAGAAATTGGGGGGGTCTCAGCCGCTATCCGGTCCAAACACTGCTTTTAGAACTTGGCTACACGGCTCGGGTTTGTTAGACCTGGGATATAACGGGCCTGCGTACACATGGGCAAACAACCAGGACGGTCGCACTCATGTAGCGCAGAGACTAGACAGAGCGTTGGGTAATGTCGAGTGGACAATGGCCAACCCCGGCACGGCGGTCTTTCATTTACCGAGATTTAACAGCGACCACCTACCGATTTTAGTGCGAACTAAACCAAGGAGACTACACCGCAGAACCACTTTTAAATCTGAAAATTGGTGGTTGACGCGGGATGGATTTCATGAGGTTTGCCAAAAATCTCTACAATCGGGTGCGGTCAGGTGGCATCAAGTGGCGCAGAGTTTCCAAAAGACAGTCAAACGTTGGGTTGCAAAGGAACGGTCGCCGGCCCAAATGTTGGCCAATGTTGAAAAAAGAATGGGCCAACTATTGGCAAGTCAGCCTTTGGGTACGAATATGGCCCACGAGCGTCAGTTACAAGAGGAGCACCAACTCTGTTTGCAAATGAATGAAACTTTCTGGAAACAAAGGGCCAGAGTGGATTGGGCAATACACGGTGACCGCAATTCAAGGTATTTTCACGTGAGAACTACGGTTAGGCGGCGCAGTAATCAAATTAAAGCAATCCTCAAACCGAACGGGTCGTGGGAGACGGACGACAGGAAAATCAGGTCTGACTTCGTTCGGCACTTCCGATCTATCTTCTCTAGGAGGGCCCTACAACCGATCCACCAGGTATATCCTCCCCAACTCCTTCAAAATCTTCCCCAGGTCCCTACTTTCTTTCAGGAGACCCTTGAAGCGATGCCAACCACACAAGAAATTACGGCGGCTTTAGCTCAACTTGGGCCTGATAAGGCCCCGGGGCCGGATGGTGTTAATGCGAGGCTGCTCCAGGACAAATGGGAGGTTTTCGGGCCTGCTGTGCTGCAAGAGGTGTTCCTATTTTTTCACACAGGTCAAATGTCAAGGTTCGTGGCAAGGTCAAATCTGGTGCTCATTCCCAAAAAACTTGATGCTACGGCACTCACAGATTATAGACCCATATCCGTATGTAATGTGGTGTACAAGATCATATCCAAACTGCTGGCTCTACGAATGAGACCGGTCATTGCTCACTGCGTCTCGGTGGCACAAGCCGCCTTTGTACCGGGCAGGGAAATATCTGACAACGTAATCCTACTTAGAGAAGTGCTACACTCCTTTCAAGCGGCCTCGTTTAGGGAAGAACAATTCTGTTTGAAGGTGGACTTGTCCAAGGCTTTCGATCGAATGGACTGGTTATACATACAATCTCTCCTGCCTCTATATGGGTTCGGCCAAAACTTCGTTAAATGGACCATGGGGTGTGTGACATCAGCGGAGTACTCGGTGGTTATCAATGGGTCAGGGGATGGTTTTCTAACCCCGGAATGCGGACTACGCCAGGGGTGCGCATTATCCCCATATCTTTTCATTTTGGGGATGGATTTGCTATCGCGGCACCTCGAATTTAAAAGGGACCTGGGCCTTCTTAAAGGGGCAAAATTGGCGCCTACGGCCACCCCCATAACCAACTGTGTATACGCGGATGATCTGTTGCTGTTTGGCACGGCGGTGAAACGGGAGGAAGAAGAAGTACGCACGACCCTAGGAGAATTTGAGAGTGTCTCGGGTTAAGTTGTAGGCCCCCAAAAGAGTAAAATCTGGTTTAGCACCCGAACACCGGAAGATCAGATGCGGGAGGTGTCGGAGGTTCTCATGGTTCCGGTGGTTAATGAGGCAGACAAGTACCTGGGAGCGCCAATTAATGCTGGGCGCGGTGCCTATGATTTCCTACTTGAAAATTTTTCCTCTAAGCTTCAGTCCTGGCAAGGGAAACTGCTCACACCGGCGGGAAGAACAACTCTCATTAAATCCGTCTTACAATCTCTGCCGGTATATTATATGGCTACTGAAATGCTTCCTAAGAGTGCACTCAACAAACTGACATCTCTCATCAGGAAATTCTACTGGGGGGCCCTTCAGAAAGATAGGTACATGGCATATATTTCTTGGGACAAAATTAATTTGCCGGTCACGGAAGGCGGCCTCGGAGTCAGAGACCTTCCACTAGTCAACCACTCCTTACTATTGAAGAGTCTCTGGAAGATGGCTGGGGGTGCTAGCCCAATGTGGGTTCAGGTGGTAATAGCGAAGTACCTGCCAAGGTCAAATTTGTGGCAGTCCAGAAGAACTTACAACTGTTCGGTATTCTGGCGCAGTATGATGAAACTCAGAGAACACCTGCTACCGCACATTTCATGGCATCTCGGGGATGGAACCGGCTGTGGGGCATTTAGGGAGCCGTGGTTCTCGGGGGGTACAACCGTAGCGGCTAACAGCAATGCACAACGCCGAATGAAGGTACGTGATCTGCTACAAGAGGGCTCGGACTCCTGGGACACAGGTAAAATTTCGGCCTTGCTGGGGCACGAATCGTGCACATCCATAATTGCACAGGTTCAGCCGCCGGTAACAGATTCGGGGGAAGACATGTTGCAATTCCATCTTAATGGGAATCAGGGGTACAAGGTGGGAATCATGTATGAACATCTAAGAAGGGAGAAGCATGGCACGGTAACTATCACCAACTGGTCCCAGGAGCATTACCAGTTCATTTGGAAGAAAGGAAATCTGCCCCCCAGAATTAGGATGTTCCTATGGAAACTAACACAAAATGGTTTGCCTTTAGGGGACCTGTTGCGATCGCGTACATCCAGGGGGGACGGATACTGTCACTCATGTGGGGCGGGCAATGAGGATGCCGTGCATATGATGTTCAGGTGTCCTTTTGCGAGAATGTGCTGGCTAGCGGGCCCACTACCGCTCAGAACAGATCAATTGCCTGGCAACTGTTCCGACATCCTCAAATCACTGCATTCAGCTACAGATGATGATCAATGGACTGTCATTGGTATCTCGGCATGGGCAATCTGGCGGTGCAGGAACGACAAGATCTACGGTGGCAAAATCCTCGACATCAGCAAATTCCTCAGGTACTGGCACGAGGTACACGCGGAGGTCCAAATTGCCATGCCACCAAGGGGGGAATCGCACCCGATGGGAGGAGAGCCCGTATACGAACCAACCAGGTGTTATGTTGATGGTTCCTGGAAAGGGGGATGGAAGGGCGGCATAGGTTTTGTTTTCTTTGAAAAGGATCGCTTACTGGCATACCGGTCATCGTTTGTAAAAGTCGCTAGCCCACTCCAGGCTGAGGCCACGGCGCTCAAACAGGCACTCAACTATGCAACGGAGGCGGGTATCTCCGGGTGCGTGTTCTTATCGGACTGTGATACACTGATTAGAGCATGCTCGGATTATCAAGCACCGAGAGATATTGATTGGAAGGCTTTCTCTGAAATTTTTCACATTTGGAGGGGCTTTAAGGCAAATAGACTTTTTACATGTCAGAACATTGAGCGGGCCAGCAATTATACAGCAGATCGGTTGGCGAATTTGGGAGTGCTTTCACAAATAGATTATACAGGTTTCTCTTATCCTATGTTTAGGGACATCTTTTAACTGGTAGCGGAAAGTTAGTTATTTTCATTCAGCTTATGGGTGTAGGTCATGAATGGAGGATAGGGGAGGCTCAGTTTTGTTCTTGCATATACCACCCGGCGGGGTGAGTATTGTAATCTGCCTACGGGCTTGTTTTACTCAAAAAAAAAAAAAAAAAAAACAAGATGCTTTCATGGAGGCATAGATGTACCATTTATTTGCGTAGAATACCCGCAGCTGACCCAAAATCAGAGAATTTGATAAAATAATTCTTCCGAAAAAAAATCAAACAAAATACCTCCTTTCAAAAGTTTCTTGACAAAATAACTCTCTGGAATCCTTCCATGTAAAACTTTCTCCTCTCAATTTACTCTCATTTTATTTTTAAGTTTCCTCTTTTTTTCCCTTCAGAATTCTAATCTTTTCCTCCTGATTAAACTAAAAAAGTACTACGTCTGATTGTATTTTTTTTATGTTCTAGATTTTACAAAAATTACAATAGAATTGCATTTTTGGATTCCAGATTTTACCGTGGTTCTTACTTCTTAAGAACTCATTTTGTTTGAAAGTGATCAAAATTTTCACTTAATGCAGTTATTTTTTAATTGAACGTGGTTTCAGATTTTGTAAAAAAATTAAAATTGAAAAATCTGAAACCACTAAAAATGTTTTGAGTTCCAGGTTTTCTCAAAAAATTGAAATTTCTGGAATTGAAAATTGAAAAATCTGAAAAAAAAAAATTGGGTTCCAGATATATGTACTTATTCCAAAATTTACTCATAATTTGTCAATTTAATGGAATATTATGGATTTTTTTTTTTGAAGGTTGGTAGCAAATTGCTCCAACAATTTGATTGATAAAAAGAGTTTGTGAATTTTTTTATAAAAATACGTTATGTTTTGTAGAAAAAATAAGTTCAAGGTGAGCATTATTTTTCTTGTCGTTTAATGAAGCGAGACACTACTTTTCTCGACATTTTTATTAATATCCAAAGTTAATTACAAATTAATAAATATATCCAGAATCAGTGGGTATTTCGAAAAATGTCCAAACTGGTTAGATTTTGGCCGGTTTCCTCTTCCCCCAGAAGCCGGCCAAAATCTGGCCGATTTCCTCAAATTTTTTTTTTACACCCTATAAATATGAGTCTTTCCTCTTCCTTACAACATAATAACTGTCTCTTTCTTCTTTTTTGGTTAGAGGTTTCAGGTAATGTTTTTTTTTATTGTTATTATTATTATTATTATTATTATTTTTAGAATAATTAATTTAATTATTAAAAAAATTTAATTATTAAAAATAATTAATTTAATTTCTTTAAATATAATTACTGTACTCTCACTTAATTTTTTAGGGTTTAGTGGACTGACCATTATATGTATACAGACATGATCCATTTAATTTTTTAGGGTTTCGTAACCTACAATTGTTTATCATTTTTTAAAATAAATATATACACATACATGTAAATTAGTAATCTGACAATTGTTTACAATTTTCTAAAATGTAGTTTGTTTACCATGGCTTTTATTTCATTACAATATGGTGGAAAGATGCTTAGTAATGTACACGGGACTTATTACAACAAAGATGCAATTACTTCATTTATAATTCCCGATGATATCTCACTTTTGGACCTGAAATCAATGGTTTATACATACACTGGTTATAACCCAGAAAGGTAAAACTTAGAATTGACAACCCGACATAGCCATCCGACATACACGACCTAATTTCCATTCGTACAACATCCCTCCAACCCGGTACCGTGTTAGATCTGAATTAATTTCCATTCGTACAAAGCTTAGTTAGAGGTTAGCAGTTTGAATGAAATAAATGTGAAGACCACTTTTTTTTTTTTTTTGGCTTACTTCAATAGAGTTATCGGATGCTCTCCGCATCAATGCATCTGCCAAACAGATAAAGGTAATTTATGAGTAGAAGCAGCTCTTAAGCTCATCAATTTTTTGGTGAACTCTAAAACTAAGTCTCAGTCTAGTCCCCACCACCACCACCAAAAAAAAAAAAAAAACTCTAAAACTTATTAAAATGAATTTAAATGACGGATTAAACTGTTGAAACTAATTTACTTCACGAGTAATGTGTATATACGTCAAATTTATAAATTTTAGAATTAATTCAGTATAAAGTCAAGCGGTAAAAAAAAGATTTATAAGCTAATTTTAATAGTTTTCATCATTTTTTGACATTATATTGAATTAATTCCAAAATTTATAAATTTGACGTGTAAACGTATCACTCGTAAAGTAGATCAGTTTCAATAGTTCGGATTTATCATTTGAATATTTTGAAGTTAAACTCACCAAAAAACTTGATAAGCCTAAAAACACCCTAGCTTTACCCGTAATTTCTCAAAGTTATAAGTGAGTATGCATGTATGCACCGAACTATAATTAATATTTTTTTTAAATAAAAAAGATAAAAGTCTAGTCTACTAACTATAATTAATATAATTTTTTTTTGAAGAAAATAATTAATATGATGTTCTGTTGATTGTAAAAGTATAGTTGATTTTGACGCTAAATATGTGGGAACTAGCGTATAGATCGATCAGTACAGTCTAGGTGGAAGTTTGTTTATTGGATTTACGGAAGCATATAAATAATATATGCTTTCATAATACTCCAAAATCTCTTAAAAATAATTTATTTCTCTGATGGTTTCTCAGAATAGAGGCGGTCATTAAATCAAACTCGATTCGATATTCATGTGCCTTTAGTACACATAAATTTTAAAATTATATGCACAAATTTTTAGTCGAATCAAACGGCTCCGACTGACAGGAACAAATCTTAGTGTGCTGCAGAGAATGCTAAAGCACTCCATGATTCTAATTTTTTCACTTATGTATATTAAAATTAATTCAATTTTCTTCTTCTTTATGTTTTTATATAGTTCAGCCCTCTTATAAAACATCAAATGTTTGTATGTAGTCTAGTGATTAAAGTTGTTCATTATAATTATAGAAAAACTTTAATTTAAATTTTACCTGTTATATTATATATTTTTACATTTTATTTTTCGCTCCTTCTGATTATCGGACCGCTTCCAACTCCATAGTGGGCTTGAATTTCACAGAGGTTCGTCAACATATTTTTCCCCAAAATAGTAGTTTATGTCCAACAATTTTGGGCAGATCGAAAGTAAAATGGTTTTGAAAATGATACACATTTCAAATTTCATGGATTGATTTTAGGCGGCCTACACAGGAAGTAATTTCTATCCAGTACAATTAGATCTGAGTTGCGAATCTCAAAACAGATCTTCTATATTAAAAAAAAAAGATCCTGATAATTGTCCTCGCACTCCTATCTCCGCATTATTCCTATACTTAACTATCATGGGGAACCACTAAAACATTAATAAAATGAGACTATTTAACAGGAAGCATCAAAGTATTTAACAGGAACAATATAAGCATTAATCTCTATGAAGGGAACTATATTTTCGTACGTAAATAATATCCCCGCACATAACTTCCATAACTAATTTGGGGGGACAGTCCCTGCACAATTTCCTTATATAATCCATATCGTCCCCACACATTTTTGAAGTATTAATACCTATGAACAAATGTATTTATACCTATACATTGAAGTATTTATATCTATGCATGAAAGTATTTTAACGTAAATAATTGTCTCCCCAACCAAATCTCTCAAACTGTCCCCACACCATAAGTACCTGTGGGTGACCACTCAAACTAAATGGGGGGACCAGGGAGGACCATACACGTTTCTTAAAATATCAATATTGCCATAACTATATGGGAGGACCGCAATACTTAATATTTTTTTACATATGGCGCTGGATGACATATGAAAGTATTAATCTCAAGTATTGAAAATATTTATATCTATGCACTGAAGTATTTATATGTATATACATTGTAAAAAGTTTAATCTTCAGGCGTTTGATCATATTCAATTATACATCAAAGTATTAATATTTTATTTTGCAAGTATTAATATCTTATTTTGCAAGTATTGATACCTATGCACTGAAGTATCTATACCTATGAGGTCAACTCTTTTTGATATAGGAAGGTTGATGCGGAGATACGGGGTCCTCACTACTTCATTAGAGGAAGGTTGACACGGGACCATTGGGGATTAGAAAAGGGAAATCATCATATCAAGTTACGCATGCAAGTATTAATATCTTACTTTACAAGTATTAATCTGTTATTTCTCAAGTATTTATACCTATGAAGGTTGACGCGGAGACAAGTGCAGGGACTGGAAAAAAGGGAGATCATATAATTAGTGGGTACCATGATACAACCTTCCTTTAGTATATCTGCGGGGACAGAGGGGGGTAGACGTGCCGAGATGAATATAATTATTCTAAACAAAAGATATCCTATATTAAAATATTTTTTGACACTAAATTTCAATTTCAAAATTAATTAAGGTAATTGTACCAAGTCAGGTATATGAGATAATACAGATTCACACCTTTGGCTATTCGACACTTTGCGATTGAAAATTTACAAATTTTTCTATCATTAGAAATTTTCAAATAAAATTTCCCCTTCTAAAATTTCTAACAAAATATTTTTGTAGGGTTCTCATTTTCCTCTCCCTTCTGCTCCCTCCTTCTATTTTCTGTTTATTTTTTTCTTGTATCTAGTCACTTGCTTCATTTAAAACTCTAATAAATTTTTTTTTCAAATTTGTGATAATTATGTTTCAATTTCATTTGAGCTGATACTAGAAAAGAAAATAAAGTATTGGAAGGAGACGATAAAGGGAACCTAAAGAGTAGTAACATTCGAATAACAATTTTTTTGCACCCAAGTGTGTTTGATAAAATGATGTTGTGGTCGTTAAATTTTGAGAATTTCTATAGAATTCAAATTAACACATGCTTTGGTTTTAGTCCTATTGATCATTGGATTTTGCTACCTGATTATCCTTTTTCCTACAAGTTAAAATTGAATGCGATAACATAGGTTTCTTACTGATTAAATATTGAAGTTGAACCAATAAAAAAGATGATGAATGAAAGTTTAAGATTTTAATCAAAATTTAGCACGTAAACAAGTCGCATCTCAGACAAACATAATAATTTTTATTTTCATTCAACACATTTACACAGAATTGATTTTATATGAAATTTTTGTTTGAAAAGCCTCTAAAAGATATATACATCTATGAGTCCGGCTAGTATGACATCAGTGTCATTTCAGTCTATATAACACCAACTGCAAAACCTACCGAACCGACTTCAAACGACGAATCCAAACCGTTCAAACCGATCTACTTCATTAGTTGTGCGTTTATATGCAATTTTTTTTTTTGAATTTATTTAGTATCAAGTCAAGCGGTCAAATGTGAGAGTTTTTAAGTTAATTTTAATGCATTCATTTTTAAACATTTTGACTGCTTAACTTGGTACTAAAATAACTCGAAAAAATATAAATTTTGCATGTAAACACATCACTCATATAGTATATCGGTTTGAACGGTTTGAATTCATCGTTTGAAATCTATCTAATATATTTTGGAGTTGATCATATGAAAGCGATGTCATACTAGCCGTACTCTACATCTATATTATCTATTAATAGTTCAAATCATGTAAAATACATCATTTGAAACCAAATATTATTATCCCTTAAATTACAAGACTTAATACAAATTTATAAAACATTTTATAAGATTCTTTTTGAAAAGTTAGTCATATTACTACATAAGACACTAGTAAATTAATTGAGAGAGATTTGATTCAGAAATATAGATATAGTCTCATTGATACTGTAGTATATCTGAAGTCTGACATGTGAAGTTTGCCATATATAATTTATAAAATGGCAATTTATTTACAATTTTTTTAAAAAAGGATCGCATGGAAATAAAAATAATTTCAGCCATATATGAATCACATCATAAGTGTACCCAAGAGGTATGGAGAAGGATAGAGAAATGAACATCGCGCGCGACTATTCGAGTTAATTCAGTGCATTAATTACAATCGTACAAAGCTTAGTTAGAGGTTACATCGCGCGCGACTATTCGAGTTAATTCAGTGAATTAATTACAATCGTACAAAGCTTAGTTAGAGGTTAGCAGTTTGGGCGAAATTAATGCGAAGAACCTGTCTCAAGTAATTTATTGTGATGAATTATTTAAAAAAAATGGGGACAGAGCAGTAAAAGCTAATGCTAATCGAGACCCACCAAGTCACCAACGATGCATGCACTTGGCGCACTTTATTAGTTATCGGATGCTCTCCGCATGAATGCAACTGCCAAACAGATAAGGTAATTTAATTCTCAAGTTATCAGTGAGAATGGTTCCATGTGAATTCACATCACCTCAGGTTACCTGACTGAAGACAATTACAATCGGACCGTTCTTTTAACATGGCACGAATCTCAAAACAGACCCTCTACAGTCTTCATAGGCAACTCAGATAGGATTAATCTGGGCCGTTCGTTTCAATTTGCTTGAGTCAGGTACCTGGGAGGATACGGATCCGATTCCATGTATGCATGCACCGAGATTAATATCACGAGAGTCCGTATCTGCTACTGCTTTTATGAGATAAACATGACATGTTATTCTAATTCAATCTGTCTTATTTAAAGGCAGATTTAGGGGTGGCAACGAGGTGGGTTCAGTTTGAACTCGTCACGAGCGAGCTGATTTTGGGTCCGAATTAAAATCAAAGTTTGAAATCATCACGAGTTGGACTGAGCTGTTTTTACAAAATTTACAAATAAGTTTTAATTTTTTTTATTAAGTTTTAATATACAGTATAAAATGCATACAAATTCATATAAATTCACAAATTAATACCTAACCAAGCTAGCTCGTGAAGTGGCGAGCGAGATAGGTCCTAATTTGAACTCGTTAATTCTGGACCAAACTAGTGGCGAGCAAGCTAAATCTAGTAACAAGCGAGCTGTTAACGAGCGAGTCAGCTGCGAGTTACAATTGAGCCACAAGTCTTTTTACCCGTCCTAGCTATAATCTAGATTAAATCAACACTACTAATATCATGTGAGATTTTCAGTATGGGCCACTCATCAATTTTGATCCAGATTAGGAGATTAAAATCATACAGTCACCGTGCTACTCTTTTTTGATAAACTGATAGTGGCTATCAGTGAGTTTTTTACAGAACCGAAAGAAATAACAACTAACAACATTCAAATAGCTATAAAAAGCAAATAACAAGCAATTAACAGTACTGTAGCCATAATTTGGCTTCCCTCCATGCAAACTCTGCTGCCCAAGCCGGTTGAGTATCTATCGCCTCAAATATCTTCTTGTTACGGCTCTTCCATATCGTCCAACAACCCGCAAAGAAGTAAAGAGCCCATTTCTTTTTTGGTACAATCCTGAGACAAGCTCGGTATGAGCGCTGTACCAGAGCCGGTATGCATCCCCCACCTATTTGCACAATTCGGAACCCCAATCTCTGTGAGTACCTAATCCAGAAGAGTCTTGCGAAATTGCATCGGAAGAAGAGATGCATCGCTGTCTCTAGCGGGCAATTATGGCAAAGCTCGCATCTCAAATCGCATGATAGACCCCGATTAAGCATGATATCATGGGTAAGTAGTTTACCCTTTATGAATAGATAAGCAAAAACCTGTACTGTTGGGGGTGTCTTTAAATACCAGAAGAAAGAAAATCTGCAGGAGGTACGGCCACACGAGATTAATGTGCAGTAGGCCGATTTTGCAGAATATTCCAGATTTTTTGAGCAATTCCAGATTATCAAATCCTCCTCTGCTTCCCTTGCCGGCACTGAGTCCAGTAGACCCTGTTGTGCTGCTCTTTGTAACGACCACTTTCGATTTGAAGGAATAGGTACTGATTCAGTTGAAGCAACTATGGGGTGAGTCCATGAATCAAACCAAAAAGATATGCCATTACCAGAACCGATTTGCCAAGCTGTAAACCTATTGAAAATCGGTTTGAGCTTCAATAACTGCATCCAAAAAAATGAGCCTTGCTGCATCCATACATTGTGTGACAGATTCGGGGTGATAGATCGAAGTTGGATTGCCGTTGAAGACCATAATGAGTTTGGGTTTCTGTATAGACGCCACCACCATCTTAACAACAATGCCCAATTACGCATTACTAGATTAGCTCCTCCCATACCCCCATGTTGTCTAGGCCGACACACCATGTCCCATTCAATAAGAGAAATGCCTTTTCTGTTATCCGTTTTCCCCCATAGAAAGCCACGTCGGATTTTATCTAATCTTTGAATCACCCATTTTGGGAGCAGAAATGATGACATGTAATAAATTGGGATAGAACTCAGCACTGAGTTCATGAGTTGCAGCCTTCCACCGCGAGATAATAGCCGAGATTTCCATCCCGCAAGCCTCGATTCTAGCTTTTCAATCAATGGCATAAAGAGAGATTTTGTTGGTCTCTTAAGCGTTAAAGGCAGACCAAGGTAGGATATAGGGAATTCCGCCAGTGTGCAGCCAAGTAAAGAAGAGATCATTGGAATTTGATTTGGAGAAACATTGATTGGTATCCATGAGCTCTTTTCATAGTTGATATTCAGACCAGAGATCAAAGAGAAGAGGCGCAACACAATTTTTAATTGAATAATGGTTGAGTTGTCAGCTTTAGAGATGAAGATGGTGTCATCGGCATATTGATGAATTATGATTGCTCGTTTCAGTTTTGAGGTAATATGCTTCTGTAACTGAACATTGAGCACCTCTATCATCTTTTGAAGAACATCAACTGCCAAGTTAAACAACATAGGGGAGAGTGGGTCCCCCTGACGCAAGCCCTTTTTGTGAAAGAAAAATTCTGATTCGGACCCATTCAAAAGAATTCGAGAAGAAGCAGTTTGAAAGAGATGATCAATCCATTGAATCCACCTGTCCGGGAAACCCCTAGCCGTCATTAGGTTTCTTAAATATTCCCAATTGACCGAGTCGAACGCTTTGGCAAAGTCAATTTTGATAAAACAAGCCGATCGACCCTTGTTTGAGATGTGATGCAACATTTCTCGAGTTGCATTAAAATTTTCCGTAATTTGTCGACCTTGAATGAAGGCCGTCTGATTGGTTGAGATCAGATCTGGTAATACCACACGCAATCGGTTCGCCAAGATCTTTGAAATCAGCTTTGGAACTAAGTTCATGACACTAATGGGACGATAATCGCCTACTTTGTCGGATACATCCTTTTTGGGAATCATCACTATATTAGCTTGATTAATGTCTGAAAGATCAATCGTGTGATCATAGAATCCCTGTACGATTGCTATTATCTCACCTTTAAGTGTCGGCCAATAAATTCGAAGGAATTCATTTGGTAGTCCATCCGGTCCCGAAGATTTGTTAGAAGCCAATTGTTTAACAGCAGATGCAATTTCCTCCTCTAAAATTGGGGTCTCAAGGCTTGTTAAATCAGGGCTTGCGTCAGGATAACTACTCATGCGATCAGAGCTTGGGGTCTCAAGATTTGTTAGAAGTCTAAAATTGTTTAACAGCAGATGTAATTTCCTCCTCTAAAATTGGGGTCTCAAGTCACCGTGCTACTCATGATAACTAAAAAAGCAACAAAACCTACCGAATCTGTATATAATCCATATCCTCTGCATTAACGCACTATTTGAGTTAATTTTGAATCGTGCGATCAGAATTCGAACCAATCCGTCTACATCTATAATACACGAGGCTCTTTAATATCAGTGTGGATCTAAAATCGGACGTTTCAGATCTTAACTCAAAATTTGAGTTAATTCATAGGATACAAATTCATCTATAAAAGGTTCTTCGTTGGTAGCACTCTCTCGGTCTCTCCTTATTAGCCACGCTTGGAGGGGAGCAAGGCTTTTCCAATTGACGTCGAACAAATATTCATCCGATGTTTGATTTAAACTTTTCAATACGTATTGAGATTCGCACGAGCATAATTAATCTGACAATTGTCATGTGAATCTAAATTGTATGTACAAACTTCGATAAAAATCAGACAGTTTAGACCGGACGCTGGACATATTTTGTTTTCAATGCTCATCGGAACTCCTTCTCACCCAGTTTGGAGTCCTTTTTGGTCATTCTCTCTTGTCAATTTATCTTTTTTTTTGTTTAAAATAATTGGTAGCGACTAGTAAGTCTAATTATAACTCCCGTTAAATGAAAGAAGGATTTTGACTAAATTCACGTTACTCGATTTTATTGTTTTGTGTAACAAGCAAAAAAAAAACAGAGGTTGAGTTCTCACTCTCACACAGATTAGATTTCCATGAGCAGGACGACCCCTAATTCGTTTACAGGAGCGTGCTACAACTTGTTCAGCCCAAATTTCAGTGCAGTATGGAGCGGTTTTAAATGCATGAGAAAGCTGATACCAATTGCCAATTGACTTGCTAGCTAAGTTTTTTTTTTTTAAGAATCAATGGCAGAGACTGCCAGTTGTCGATGACTTGCTAGCTAGTCAACATTCCTATAAATAATTAAATACCTGTCTTGTTGTTGTTTTTTTTTTTCTTTGAAATGCCCTTGGACTTGCCATTTAAATAAGGGGAAATTAGTTCCATGTCATTCCAAAATTTCTCTTTTGCTAAATGCCACTTCAAATCACATTTATTAAGAAAATTGCCACAAATACCATATTAATGTATAATTTTAAATTAATAATTTACAGATATAGTGAATTGACCGAAATAGCTTCATTTTCAAAATTTCTTTTTCTCTTCTAAATCAAATGAAATGGAGTCGCCAGATACATGAGCTCGCCTCCTCTTCTAAACTAAAGTCGCCTACCACCTTCGGCCCGCCTCCTCTTCTAAACTGAAGTCGCCTACTACCCTAAACCCTCCTCTCCGATCTCCTCTCCGCTCTCCTCTCCGTTCGCCTCCACCTTCGGCGAAGAGAGGTATGGTGGAGACGAAGTGTCAGATGCCGGAATGAATTTGGGTATTACCGGGGTTACTTTTGACTCGGTAAAAAGTATTACCGGAGTTAATTTTGACTCGGTAAAAAGAGCAAACCAATTGAAGAATATGCCGAGTATAAATTTGTAATTCTTTCTCTTTCTGAATCGCCTATATAAGGCTGATGATTGTAACCAATTGTTTTGTGAAATATAATATCAATTTTGTTCCTCTTTCCACTTTCTCTCTTTCGCCCTTATTACTGAGTTCAACTCAGATTGTCGAAATTCGTTCAAGTAGCTGAATCTTCGGCTCAATTGCGGATTGAGATTTGATCGTCAGATTGAGTATCTGACACGAAGAGAGGAGACGAAGAGAGGTATGGTGGAGACGAAGAGAGGAGACGGGTGAGGGTGAGGAGACGAAGAGAGGAGACGGGTGAGGGTTTAGACCATTTCTTTTGGATCGGATCGGACCCATTAAGGGTTATTGTGATGGCATTTTTGGAATATATGAAAATACTACTCAAAATACAACATATTCTATTTATTTTTTATTACAAATGTATAATAATTTGTTAATTGTGGCAATTTTCTTAATAAATGCGATTTGGAGTGGTATTTAGCAAAAGAGAAATTTTGGAGTGGCATTTTTCTAAATTCACCATTTTGGGGTGGTATGGAACCAATTTTCCCTTTAAATAAAGCAGATTACATCATCAATTCGTATTACATTCCTTGTCTGCACTAATCAGAGAAAAACCCAAAACTGGTAACAGAAATTGAAAAGCAAAACTAGTAAAGTCCTTTCCTGCAGGGGTGGATCTAGGATTTTCGTTAGGGGGGCAAAAAAATATCTAATCGGGTTTAAATTCATTAACCAATTGGGTACTCGATAAAAAACAATGCTTAACTTATATTTTCCAATATGTTGACTTATAATTTCTGATTCTCTGACTTATAATTCTAATTACCAATTAAAATTCAACATATTTATTTTAATTTTAATTCTAAATTTAACTCGAATTATTTTTGTTATTATTATTATTATCCGTGTTATCCCGGCCCAACAAATCTTAATATATATTTATTGCATGTACACTTTGGATTGAGCAAGGGACAGGGGAGATCCGACTCGCGAGTAATGAACAAAAAGTGTGGCCCATGGGCGAGCGCATATATGCAGTCAAGTTCTAGATACACTACATGCCACGCGGACACGCCTACATGCATGCATGTGCGAGAAATTAGTTTAGGCGCTCAATGTCGGATCGCAACGACAAAAATTTATTACCATTTCCATGATCACTAATTAGGTTCACATTTTCTAAAATTAGTGTGAATTTAAGTTTACTAAAGAAAGTTTTACTTAATGGAAAAAAATTATGTATGATCTTAAATTTTTTTACTCTAGCTTCCTATATATGAATCTTGCCCTGATTAATTTTGTAGAAGGAAAACTTTTTACAAATGTAATATGTGAGTACATCACTCATAACGGAATGATTTGGTGAATTTCAATCTCATGACCGGGACAAGACATCTTATGAAACAGATCTTTCATTTTGCCCTTTTTTGAGATCAACAAAAGAAAAAGAAAAAAACACATATGTCATGAATGCGTGATTGGGAGCTACGATGTTGCAATAGATACAAAAATTTTATTTTTGAAAAATTCTAAAAAGACACGGAGCGTGATCTAATATCACCATTTAGACAGGGCAGAGTCAGACATTCGAATAATGAGGGTCAAATATATATGGGGTCAATTATATAATTTTTTTTTGCGAAGAATAAAGGTTAATTTTATCATATCAAGACATTTCATTCTAAATTATATACAAAATTATACAAAATTATAAAAGAAAATTAAAAAAAGAGGGGATTGACCCCACTCTCCCTTCTTCAATCCACCACTGCATTTAGATTTTTGACAAATGATTAAACGAATATATATTGATACATCATCAATAATTAATGGGAGCGCTAAATCTTAAATAGATTTTTAATGCACTAAATCTCAAAATATCAAATTTAACCACGTGACCATAAATGGCTTGTCACGTGACAAGCCATTTATGAATCATTTAATATTAAAATGTTTGTTCCTAGGCCGTGGAACAAACGTTTTGGTTTTTACATATTCAAGGTCCAAACAGTCGATCCAAACCGTTCAACATTCAATCTATATTAGAATGTGCTTGGAGACCAAATTTTACATGTTTGGAACTTTTTTTTACTATTTATTAAGCCAGTTTTAAAATCGCTGTTTTCAATGATACAGAAAATTTTCACCGTTTATTAAAATCAGCGATTTTAAAACTAGCTTAATAAATAGTAAAAAAAATTAAAAATTGTAAAATTTGGTCTCCAATAACATTTCAATATAGAGATCACATCTAACGGTTTGGATCGACCGTTTGGACTTTGAAAATCAGAAAACTAATTGGTTGCACCACGGCTCCGGAACAAACGTTTTGATATTAGCCAACCTCTCTCTCTCTCTATATATATAGGGATGCACAAAAAATTCGTAGTTCGTAATTCGATTCGAGTTTGATTCGAAAAAGTTCGTAAAAAGTTCGATTCGAAATTGAGTTCGTTCGAAATTAATTCAAACCAAACTCAAACTGGACCTAGTTCATTCGAAATAGGTTCGCAAACCAAACTTAGTTCGAAATTAACTCAAACGTGAACCGTTGATTTCCGCTGATAATGAACTTTAATGTTTTATTTAGGATAATATTTGGGTTTGTAATAATTCTAAGACTTTGGTGATTGTTCTGTACTTCTATTGATATTTAAATTGTACTTTGAATACTTTGAATATTTGAAAACTTTGGTGATGTTGCTCCTGTTGGCTATTTGGAAAAACTTTGAATTATGTGATTGTACTGAACTTTGATTGATTGTACTAAACTTTGATTGATTGTACTAAACTTTGGTGTTTGATATAAATTTTGGTATTTGTAATGAACTTTGATATAAACTTTGGTGTACTATGTAATTAGAATTCAGAATGCCTGAGTTTTTATTGAAGTGCTGTAATTTTGAACTATGGCCCAGCCATAAGTCATAACTCGTAAGTCGTAACAAAGTTCGTAAAATTTCGAAATTGAGTTCGTAAAAAATTTGACTCGAAATTGAGTTCGTTCGAAATTAATTCAAACCAAACTTAGTTCGAAATTAATTCAAACCAAACTCAAACTGGAGGTAAGTTCGATTCGGTTCGGTTCTTTTGCAGCCCTATATATATATATAGTGAGTGGGTAATATCAAAATGTTTGTTCCTAAATCGTGGAACAAATGCTTCGATTTTTACATTTTTAAAGTTCAAACAGTCGATTCAAACAGTTCAACATTCAATCTATATTAAAATGTGCTTGGAGACCAAATTTTATATTTTTTGATTTTTTTTACTATTTATTAAGACATTTTTAAAATTATTGTTTTCAATGATCCAGAAACTTTTCACTGTTTATTAAGATCAGCGATTTTAAAACTGACTTAATAAATAGTAAAAAAATTTCTAAAAAATGTAAAATTTGATCTCGAAGCACATTTTGATATAGAGATCACTCTAGATTGGGCCCGCCAAATGCCCCTACGGCCTGAGTAAAATTCGAATTCCCACCAAATGATAGTGTTTTGATTTTTTTTTTTTTATTATGCTATAAATAAAAATTTCGGTTGCTGGGGCTAGTGAGCTTTGCTATTGCAATGTTCCTTGGCCTACTTGTTCGGGCAAATATTGAACATCTCGTAACAAAATTAAATTAAGTTTGAAAATAATTGTTATTTTTAATTTTGCACTAGAAAGAAGTAAGAGTATTAAAAAAGTTTTAAGATTATTAACCGATGAATCTCTAACGCACAATGTTAGTTTGTGGTCCGAAAATAGTAATTTTGTATTTATTTATTTTAAAAATATATTTATTTTTCAAAAAAATTATAAAATGTGGTCTCCAAGCACATTTTAATTTGCTTTTTGTTCTCTGAAGAGTGAAAACAAACATTAACCCAAATTAATCAATGAGCTGGGTAATAAGCGACTGGGTTTGACATGGAAGTCAGCATAGGAATCGGACGCATCCGATCTGGCACACAGCAACGACCCGGATAATAAACGAGTGCGTATCCTCTGCGATATCTCATATTTTACGTGACCGACGTTTCCGGTGCCTATTCAGGGATAACGCAAGGGGCCCGTATTATTTGAGTATTGAGATTCGTGCATATTGTATTTGAACAGTTGAGATTTTCCAATAAGTCACGCAAAATATGAGATATCTCAGGGGATGCGAATTTATAATAAGCGATGGGTCTCCATCCAATCAGAAACTGACCATCCGGGACAACTGGAATTGGATCGGACGCTGCAACTCCAAATGGATCCAGATCACAGTTTGCCTTGCCTGATTTGAAACTCCAACCCGATACCAAAATTCAAATCTGAGGATCTGATGGAAACGCGTTGAACTCAACTAATAATTCAGGAGGAATTCAATGTCAGAAATTTTAAGGTCAAATCATTTTAAAATAAATTTAGATTTTAAAGAATTATTCTTTGAACATTTAGTTAACAAATCATTTATTTATTAAAATAAAACTAGCATGAATTTAGTCACCGAGTAGTTTGTGAGGTTAACATTAAAGTATTGAATTGAGTTTAAATTGCAAATTCAAACTGTTGAAGCTAATTTTCTAAATCTTTATAATAGAACACATCATGTGTAGCATGGATCCTAAATTGCTAATCAGTTTGCAGCGTTCGCACAAAAATAAAACAACATGTATTATGTGTCAGCGGGCGAGATAAGCTAGCAACATCCATCTATTATGTGCAGTTACTAGGTTTTGATACTTGATGCAAGATGTTTTGACAAATTCGATGGAGAAAAAAAATGAATCTGTATCGTCTGTTCAAGATCACAAAAATTCGAATGCTAATCCAAGTATCCAGATCAACTCTCAAGTCTCAAGGCTATTATTTTTTATAAATATACTCGGCTTGAAGATGGGGCTAAATGAACCCGTTAACATGCCAGGATTGTTCCAAGTATCCAGATCAACTCTCAAGTCTCAAGGCTATTATTTTTTATAAATATACCCGGCTTGAAGATGGGGCTAAATGAATGCAATCCCCTCCTAGATTTTATTTACCAATTGAGGGCTTCTCTTTAGACTTTAAGACAGGCCGAGTCACCACCGACAAGTGAAAACAGTGCATGAACTGTTACCGAGTCTGTTGTAGATAAAAAAGAAACGAAACCAAGCATTGAGGCCATTGTTGTGCTTCTCAGTTATGACGCTGTCCCATAGTAAATACTGGGTTGTTCCACGAAATAACCCCCACTAGTCACTGGGGGTGCAAACGGATGGAATAGTGGTAAAATTATATCTGTATCCGCTTTTATTTTACGGATACGGATACGGATTGGATATTAAACGGATAAGGATCGAATATCCGTTTTTCAATAGTATTATTTATTAAAAGTTTATATAAAAATTATTATAAAATATCAAAATTTATAATATTTATCTAATTATAATGATGAATAACATAATTTTTTTAATAATATATATTAAACTATATGGTATATATATTTACTCTTTGAAAACGGATAACTAAATTTAAAACCATATATGTATATGTATCCGTACGGATATTCAAGATATCGGTATCAAATTTTTGGATCCGGATCCAGATACGGGTGGATAATACTTGATCCGTTTGCACCCCTACCCCCACCCAAAAAAAAAAAAATTGATTTCTTGCTTATATTTAAGCGACAAGAGTGTTCAATTTAGTTTGTACAAGATAACCTGGACCTAAAACAATATTCTCTCTTTCTCTCTCTGGCAATGATAGGAAAAATGGCTGGAAACTTCCTGTCCTCTTGGCCATGGGCGCACTTGGGTTCATTCAAAGTCTCTCTCTTTCTCTCATTACTCGTATTTATGATAAAATAGCAAAAATGCGATTATAAATTTATAATCTTTTTTGGGTCTTTTGGAAAAATGCAGTATGCACTGTATGGGCCAATGGTGGCAAAGGCAGTGGAGGCAATGAGAGCAGGGAGAATAATAGATTCATGGTGGATCCATCTTTTTGTGCTATTTGTGCTGAGAGGTTTGGTTCACCAACTCTGGTTCTCTTATAGTAACATGTTGTTCTTTAATCGCCGGCGCCGTGTGGTAAAAGATGGTGTTACTTTTAAACAAATTGACGACGAGTGGGACTGGTAAGTGAAAATTTCACTGAATGATTTCTTGGTTGCAAAAAGAGAACATAACATAACCAAACATTTGCATCTAGCACCTCATTAAGTAAAGTACATGCATATTTTTTGGTTCTGAACTTGTTATAGTCGTCTGTACTTGTACCAGTGGTTTGGTACCAGAATAATATGCTTTGGTTTCAATGAACCAGTGGATTCCTTTTTCCCACTTTTTCGGAAAGAAATTTTTTTTTTTTATAGTATTTTCCAAAATACAGTGGAAGAATTTTCTCATATCTTCAGAAACTTTTTCTGGACTTGGTTGTTTTACTATTAAAAAAAGATTTACATCAACATAAAAATGTACTTTGTGCGATTTTCTTCTTTTTTCTTTTTCATCTTTCCTCCTAGAAAATAATTAAGTGGACTATTTTTTCTCCGTGCTCATATTTTCTAATCTTCAGTTTGCATCTGAAATCGGTTCGACTCAAATTTGTGTGTTGATCTGGTCTTTAGATATTGAAAAAATAATTGTGCGTTTTTTAGCATGTATGCCTTGGTCAGCTTATAAAATCATTTAAGAGGGCAGCTATGCAAGGTCATATTATTCAACTAAAATATTTACATCTTAAATATTTGTGATGAAACATGATGGCATTTTTTAAAATCTATAAATTTATGTCATAACAAGTTGTCTCAAGTTGATACTATTATTTTATTCTTTCATCTCATGCTTTCCATAACACCTTACTGCTCTAGTCATAATTTTCAAATTTTAATCAACAATGCAAAATCATAGATGAATAAAATAAGCCAGTTAGAAATCCAGTACATTGCACAGGAACTTGAGTGATTTAAGGACCCAACACACATGTCTTGATTAAAAAAATAAATAAATGCATAGATGAATAAGGGGAAGGTGGCAAGGTGAAGAATATGACCCAACATTTAATGGTAAAGTAAGAGTGAGAAATTAAAGGAATTTACTGTGAACAAGGTTTTTATAATTGGAGTGAGTACAGAAATAATAATGTAATTTTGAAGTAAAAATATAAAATAAAAATATAGTAAATTCAGAAATATAAAATAGAAGTATAGTCTTTTAGAAGTACCCATAAAATGTTTTAAAGTCCAGTTAACATGTATCTTGATCAGATGTCAGAAACAGTAGCACTTCCAATTAAGTTGGAAAGTAACATGTGCTGGAACAGGAAAGCCCGGCCCCAGATTCAATTACTCCTTATCTTGTGATGATAATATGCTGCAATAACGAATGGATGATGAATTATAGATATCACGAATAAGTAATTAGGTCTGTTTATCTTTTTCACCATATATATTTGTTCAGGGACAACTTTTTGATTATGCAAGCTCTGTTAGCAACAGCAACCATAAGCACTTTACAATCACTAATGGAGGCACCAGTGGTGTATTTGGACTGGAGAGGATTCATAATTGCACTGACGATCCACGTGGGCTTTTCAGAGCCATTCTTTTATTGTGCTCACAGATGGCTTCATAAACCCAGTCTCTTCTCTCGGTACCATTCCCTACATCATTCCTCTCCGGTACCGCAACCTTACACCGGTATGCAATATTTTTTACTGAATGCCTGAATGGGTAATTTCTTCATATTTTCCATATATGCACTTCACAACCCTTTCAATGCATTAGTAAGTCAATCAAACGCTAGTCCTATAAAAAAATGCTCCCCATATATGCCAACATAAGTTCTAGACATATGAAAGCATGCAGTAATCGTATTTTTTTATTCTATTTCGTAATATCTGAACAAATATTATCCTTTTTGAGGCATTAATTCGACTAAGTATTAGTAATTGACGTGCAATTTTAATTTAAATAAGCAGTCTATAATTTATGCTATTATTACATTTATGTTAGAACAATTTGGACATTACTTTATTTGCTACATACAATTTTTCACAGATACATCATACATGCTACAATAATAGCTCTATGGGAACAGTAAATTAAGGCGATTTTCTTCAATTCATACAACCGAACATTAATGATATATCCATTTAATGCCTTGTCTTTTTCTAGGCATTGTTACAACATCGCATGTTGTACACAGAATGTCCTCAATGCATGCCGTATACAATGATAAGTACAGATTCATACGATTTTGTCGTATACTATTCTAAATCAAACATCCGAATTCACATTTACAGAGTCATTCAATTTTTTCAAACTAAGTACCTCACTAAGTTAACCTAGCTAGCACTTTGGTACTACAATATCTTCTTATCAAATATACCATTTGTATACCTAACTTGTTACATACCTTTTATGTGTGTGTAGATCTCCAACTATATATTTACTCAAAAAATAAAAATAAAACATCTCCAACTATATATATGTTTTTCTTTTGGTAATTTTCAGCTGGATTTGCCACACCATTGGAGCACTTGGTCCAAGCTGTGGCCATGGTAGCACCTCTGTTTGGTGCATTTATAATGGGATGTGGCTCCATAGGCCTGATCTACAGCCACATCCTCCTTTTCGACTATTTGCGGTGCATGGGGTACAGCAATGTAGAAGTATTTGATCATCAACTATTTAAGACCTACCCCCTGCTTAGATACCTTATTTATACACCATCGTAAGTACTTCCTTTATATATCTTCATAGTTTATAATTAGATCTATGCTCTTTATTAACACTGATTAAATTATAGCTAAGTATCAATTACTTTCATTTTGGCGATTCACTTGTAATCCTTCACATTGCAAGTATTCTGAAATTTGATACTTGTGAGGTTACATGCGCAACTTAGTATGTTATTCATTTGGCAAAAATAACTCTTCCGAGATCATATATTTCAGTTTTCACAATGAATATGTATTCAAATGTAGATTTTTTTTTTAAATGCTGCCCATTTGGAGTACTACTGTTTTTGTTTTGTAAAGCACCTGCCAATGGATATTTTTTGTAAACCAATTAATTAGAAGGTTAGACTTTTGGACCACTAATTTTTTTTTTAATAAAATATTGTAGGATCATAACTCTTCTGATTTCTCTAATATAATGGTAGAAGATGTTGCATGCAATAAATGACCCAACACCTAACTTGTACGTGCAGATATTATAGCTTACATCATATAAAGAAAGATTCAAATTTCTGCCTTTTCATGCCACTTTTTGATGCAATTGGAGGAACAATCAATCCCAAGTCATGGGAGCTGCAAAGGGAAATTAGCTCAGGTACAGTTTGCAATCAATCTTGCACTTATTCATATAAACTATTACATGAATTAACATCAATTCTTCATGAACAAAATAATTTAGAGAATATTATTTAAGCTTAATTTGTATGAAAGTCTGCAAATAATATTTGCATTTTATTCGTTTGATATATATTTATTTTTCTCAAGATCAGTCATTACCAACATGACAAGTTTCTTAACAAAATAAAGTTTTACACTAGAGAAAATTATAAAAGGACAACGAACGAAAGAAAAAGAAACGAAAAAGAGGTGTGTGTGTGTGTGTGTGTGTGTGTGTGTATATATATTAACATCAATCACATGCAGTCAGCAGTAAGCTAGCTACTATTGACAAATGAGCCAGGTATATTATTTATGATAAATATTATTGTTCTTTAGCTTTTAATTATTGATCAAACGAATATAATATATTAAAGTGTGCCTAAATTTTTATTTATGACAATTTATTATATTTAGTACAATAATTTTCTTCCTTCAAGATTGTGCACGTCACTTTTCAGTCCGCCAATGGTATAAACTATGAAGTGGCATGGGGTTTGGTCTAATGTTTGATTGGCCGTCGTGGTTCGATCTGCATCATGATTCATGCACACTTGATCCACACAAATCTTAAAGCTATTTGTGTGAATTTTGATGCACGTTGAACGTCCCCAATTCCATAAACTATTGGGGCCGTTCGGCAATAAAAGATTAAGAGTTTAGGATTAAGAGCTTAAAGAGCGCTAAGGAACTAATGTTCGGTTGTCTTAATCCGTAATGAAAGTTAAGGAAGCTAAAGGAAGGGGGTAGATGTGCCTTAAGGTTCGGACAGCGGATTAAGATCCAGGCAAAAAGAGGCTAAATGAGGTGTTCTTAATCCGCGCTAAGGAACCGGTGTTTGGCATGATTAAGCGACTAAGAAAACTAAATGAAACGGATTAAGACTTAAGGAGGTTTAATCCCTTGTTGCCGAACAACCCAGCGGGTTCTGTTAGGGAGGAAAACTGTAAAAAAGAAAATGGAAAAAAAAATCATTGACATTCAATGCGAATGCAACTCAAAATGAGCCATTAAAAAAACAAAACTGATATATTAGCTAGATTTACCATTCCCTGATCACTGATAAAATTTGTCCAATGAAATTGTAACTTTGGCACGACATCAAAATGACATGGAATCGAATATCCTCTGAGGTAACAGAATATTTCTGTTTGGATCACGGCCGTCCGATCAGAATCCGAGCCAAATTCAGTCCGAGATGGAACGCACAGGGCTGCTTTAATAGTCGTGCTGATTGGTCCAGATCTAAACAGAATTATTCTGTTACCTTAGGTGATACGAATTCAATAGACATGCCATTGTGCTTCTATCAGTACTTGGGTATACGCAGATCTCGCTATCAAGTTTGTACAAAAAGTGTTGGTACAAAACTGACAACTACACATCAATCTCCTGTTCAAAGCATGTGTCATTAGCTGGAAATTTTAAATGCATCTCCTCTCTCGTCTAGTTGCAAGTGCAATGCTGCAAGTATTAAATTCATGGATACATGACATTTATGTTTTCATTTATAAGACTTTTTTTTAAGGGTCAACTATTTATTTAGACTTCAAAATATAAATATTTTGTTATGGAAATTTTGATAGAGTATTATCTATACTGTTGAGAATTGTATCTACTTTAGAGTTATATTGAGAAATAGGGAACATAGAGAAGTTTAGAGACTTATGTGCAAGAATGTAAAGGCTCTATATAAACCCAAGTTATTAATCAATAAACTAAGTTTTCAAAGCAATTAGTTCTTTTTTATATCAGATCTAGAATTAGCCACTACACACCACAGACCCACTGCCAGCCAGATCCGCCGCCGCCGCCTTTCCCGCCTCCACCTTCGTTTTCCCGCCGCCTTTCTCTCCTCCCAACTGCTGCTTCTAACCCTAGGCCGAGCACCTCTCTCTCTCTCTCGGTCACTCCTATCTCTCTCTCGGCCGCCGCTATATAGGGAGGGTTTGTCTGTCAGTTGAAGAAGGCCGAGTGGGGGGGCGATACCCCACGGATCCCGAGGAAGGGTGATATGGAGACGATCTAGATCTTGATGAGGCGAAGGATCAAGATCGGGTCAAGAAGAGGTAGAAAGTTGTGTGTGTGATCTAGACTCGTACGATTGGGTGTGATCGGTGTGAGGGAACTGAATACGAGTCGGATCGATGGAGGAGATCATTAAGAAGCTAGATGCCTCGGAGGTGAAGACATTGCTCGAGCTCATGAAGATATCGAAAGGGTGAGAACTCGACAAGGTCACAGCCTGTGAAGGTGGATCTCCCACCTATTGATCTGAAACTCGATGGACCGGCCACGTATCTGAGTTGGTTGCGTCGGGTCAAAGGTGCTCTAGCAGGGAGGAGCCTGGAGGGATACCTGACGGGAGATATGGTAGATCCAGGACAGGGCACCAAAGGAGGAACTGAGTGGAAGGCCACTCATATGTTGTTGTACACCTGGCTTCTCAACTCGATGGTCCCTTCTATTGCTGCCACAGTGGATGGCATTGAGAGTGTGAAGGACATATGGGCAAAGTTGAGAAGGACGTATGCTGGGGCTGGGAACAATTTGAGGGTATTCCAGATTAAGAGGGAGATCTATGTTGCAGTCTAGGAAGATAGGATCGTGCAGGAGTATGCCATACCTCTGGAGCGTCTATAGGTAGATTATGATTACTACTCGCCCAGGACAAGCTGTAATGATCTTGAGTGCAAGAGCAGGGAGATCTTTGCACAAGAGAGTACTATGCAGTTTCTGTAAAATCTCAACCTGGCATTTGAGCAGAGGACTGGGATGCTACTAGCTCAGGCGAAGATTCCCCCATTTGAGGAGGCTATTTCAGCCATGATACATGAGGAGAGTCGCATCGGGCTACAGGCTGGGGTTGGTGGGCTCCCAGGGGTTCGATCAGCACTGGTGGTCTCAAACTCAGGTAACACAGGGGTACAATGGGAGAATCGCAAGTGCTACAACTGTGGTGAGGCGAGGCATTTGAGCAAGGTCTGTCCTAGGCCACCTAAGGAGAAAGAGACGGGTAGACGTGGACAGTCTAGAAGCCGTGGTCGTGGTCGTGGGGGCCGAAGAGGTGGAAGAGGGGGCTACCGAGCAAACCGGTGGTAGCAGAGGAAGAGGGAGAGGCTGGTGTAGTTTTCACTAATAAGGACCACGAGTTCTTAGATATGCTGAAGAGGAAGCAGAGAGTAGCAGGTGATGGGGACAAGAAGAGTGTGAATGAGGATGCATCCACCTCGTCCGTACTTAGGGGTAACACTGCTACTTATGCTCACTCAGCCACAGGTACTTGTGATACACATGCTCTTGTCTCTATATCCACCACAAGATTATCAAAATGGATAGTAGATTCTGGTGCATCTCGACATGTGACAGGTACTGCTAATGAGTTCTCTTCTTATACTCACCTAGCAGTGCCAGAGAGCATCCAGACTGCTGATGGTATAACACAGCCGGTGGTTGGTAAGGGTACAGTGAGTTGTACCAATTCTGTGACTTTGTCCAATGTTTTGCATGCTCCTTCCTTTTCTGTGAATCTCTTATCTATTAGTGCCATTATACTCCAACTAAAATGTGTTGTTTCCTTTGATATTCCCAAGGTGATCTTTCAAGAGAAGGGGACTGGCACGTGGCGTAGGGGTCTGTGGTACTTGGATAGAGAGGGGATAGACTCAGCCTTGACATCCATGGTAGAAAGGGCAGGAGTAGGAGGATCTGGTAGGAGTGTTGAGGATGTGTTGATGCTGCATCACCAGTGCACGGGACATTCTTCTTTTGGTGTTTTGAGTTGTTTGTATCTGTCTTTATATAAAAAGGCTAACAAATAAAAACTTGTGTGTGATGCTTATGAGTTTGGCAAACTTATTAGGAACTCTTATGTTAGTTCTGGTAATAAGAGTTTTTGTGTTTTTGATTTGATACATTCGAATGTTTGAAGACATTGTTCAACGAGTTTTATGAATGGTTATTGATATTTTGTAACTTTCATTGATTGTTTTTCTCATGTTACTTAGTTGTATTTGATGAAAAATAAGAGTGATGTGTTTGATTACTTTAAAGATTTTCACAGAATAATTCAAACTCAATACGGTGCAGTGGTAAAGGTATTGAGGACTGATAATGAGACAGAGTATACCAACAGGACATTTGGGAAATACTTGTCAGCCCAAGGGATACAGTATCAAACCACATGTCCATACACACCGGCACAAAATGGGGTAGCAGAAAGGAAGAATAGACACATTTTGGAGGTAGCCAGAAGCATGATGATCTCGATAAATGTGCCAAAACACTTGTGGAGGCAAACGGTTTTGACAGTCGCTCAATTGATCAACAGAATATACTCAAGAGTGTTGGAGTGGAAGTCTCCATGTGAGATGTTGAAAGGAGATAATGAAGGGATCCTTCCATTGAAGGTATCTTGTTGTGTATGTTTTGTGAAGGACAACAGACTATCAGTAGGGAAGCTGGATCCCAGAGCTATGAAGTGTGTTTTCGTGGGTTATTCCGCTACCCAGAAGGGGTATGTTTGTTGGAGTCCAATAGAGAAGAGGTTGTTTGTGAGCATGGATGTGATTTTTCGAGAGTTCGAACCATACTACACTCTGGAGGTGACTTCACCCTTTGGTGACTCGCCGGATACTGGAGGTATGAGGCGAGAGGGGGAGAGTAGTGATGGTGAGAGATTGGTGACTGTGGGAACGATGCCTTCCCCCGCTGTGAGGGAAGGATCGGCTGAGGAGGAGCCAGAAAATGAGGAAACTGAGCCCGAAGGTAGTGGGATTCAAGCTTAGGGGGAGCTACGAGTGTATACAAGGAGGAGGAGGCAGAATGAGGGGACAATGCCTGCAGTGCCACTCATGCCATCAAGTCCCATGTCCCGGTCTACCCCGACTCCTGAGACACCTACACTATCCTCAAACTCAGATTACACATGTGATATGATTCCTCTTCCCTCTCCTCCCACTCCCATGTCAGTAAGGAGGACCTCTCGTAGTATTGCGGAACATCCTCCTGACCGATATGATTTCCCATATGACATTGCTCAGTTTGTCTCATACTCTAACATATCACATGTACACGGAGTATTCATTGTATCTTTGAACACTGTCTCTATACCCAAGTGTTGGCAGGTTGCTAAGGAGGATCCAAAGTAGAAAACAGCTATGTAGGAAGAGCTTGGGGCTCTCGATAAAAACAAGACATGGGAGATAATGCAGCTACCAGCATGCAAGAAGGCAGTTGGGTGCAAATGGATCTTCACATTGAAGCAGACCCCAGAAGTTAAAATTGATCGCTACAAGGCACGGTTGGTGGCGAAAGGGTACAGTCAGACGTATGACATTGACTATAATGAGACATTTGCACCAGTTACGAAGATGAGCACAGTCATGACACTCGTCTCTCTTGCTGTGAATGGTGGTTGGAAGTTACACCAGCTTGATGTGAAAAATGTGTTTCTTCATGGGGATCTGCTAGAGGAGGTGTACATGGAGATACCCCCAGGCTTCGGCACAAACCAAACAGTGGGCAAGGTATGTAGACTGAGGAAGTCCCTGTACGGTTTGAAACAGTCTCCTAGAGCTTGGTTTGACAGGTTCAGGAGAGCAATGGTAGGCATGGGCTATCAGTAGATCAATGTCGACCACACAGTGTTCTTCCGATGACATGGTGGTCACATTACTATGCTTGCAGTGTATGTGGATGATATGATTGTCACTGGTGATGATGAGGGAGAGATTGCTCAGCTGAAGGCAAGATTGGGCAAAGAGTTTGAGGTGAAGGACCTGGGACAGCTTAGATACTTCCTTGGGATTGAGGTGGCTCATGGAGCAAAGGGGATTGTTCTATCTCAGAGGAAGTATGTGCTGGACTTGCTCACAGAGACATGCATGTTGGGGTGCAAGCCTGCAGTTTCGCCAATTGATCAGAAGCTCAAGTTGAGCGCAGAGGCAGGAGAACCAGTTGATCGTGAGAGGTACCAGAGGTTGGTAGGCCGTCTCATCTATCTGAGCCACACTCGTCCCGACATATCATTTGCAGTGAGTGTGGTGAGTCGCTACATGCATGACCCAAGGAAAGGCCACATGGATGCAGTCTATCAGATTCTGAGGTATCTGAAAAGTGCATCAGGAAAGGGGTTGATCTTTAGGAAGAATAGGCATTTAGGCATTGAGGGCTATTGTGATTCTGACTGGGCTAGTTGCGCTAATGACCGGAGGTCCACATCAGGATACTGCATGTTCGTACGAGGCAATTTGATCTCTTGGAAGAGCAAGAAGCAGTCGGTAGTTACGAGGTCGATGGCAGAGGCAGAGTACAGGGCCATGGTCTTAGGAGTTGCCGAGTTGTTGTGGCTGAGAGCTCTGTTGGTAGAGCTTGAGGTGGACCAAGGAGTTCAAATGAAGTTGTGGTGCGACAACAAGTCAGCAATCAGCATTGCCAACAACCCGGTGTAGCACGACAGAACAAAAGCATGTGGAGATTAAAAGGTTCTTCATCAAGAAGAAGCTGAATAGTAGACCACTTGAGCTAAGTCATGTAGCTACTAGAGAGCAAGTGGCTGACTGACTCACTAAGGGACTTAGCTCATTAGATCTATCTAGGTTGTGTGACAAGATGGGCTTAGTGGATATCTTTTGTCCATCTTGAGAGGGAGTGTTGAGAATTGTATCTACTTTAGAGTTATATTGAGAAATAGGGAACATAGAGAAGTTTAGAGACTTATGTGCAAGAATGTAAAGGCTCTATATAAACCCAAGTTATTAATCAATAAACTAAGTTTTCAAAGCAATTAGTTCTTTTTATACAAAATAAAATTTCAAATTGTTGGTCCGTTATGACTTCTCTTGCTTTGGAAGAATATTCTTGCACATGTATTCTGTTGATCTTCATCTTTCAAATAAAGTACAAAATCCAAGCATGTAAGTTATTTTAGCTATCTCACTATGATAATAAACTCAGCAATTAATGGAACAATTATACGCTATTGTCATGTTGCTTCCTGAATTCAAACACTAATCTGTTTGCTTTTGTGTATACAATATACAGGGAAGAATGATCAAGTACCAGATTTTGTATTTCTGGCACATGTAATAGACCTGATGCAATCGATGCATGTGGCATTCGCATTTCGTTCAGTCAGCGCAAAACCATGCACCATGCATTTTATCCTGCTTCCTATTTTGCCCCTCGCGTTTTTCTTCATGGTTGTCCAGTGGTGTTTATCAAAGACTTACACAGTTAGCTTTTACTACCTACGCGGCCGACTTCACCAAACTTGGACCGTCCCGAGATATGGTTTTCATGTTTGTATCTGATTTTCATATTATTATTCAACTTTTTTATATCTTGTTTCTCATAAAAATGCTTTAAAAAAACATAACATGTTGTGTAGGTTAATTTTGAAACATAACATATATATACTGCAACAAATTAAAAAAATGAAGTATGTGAATAAATTGTTACCAGTATATAATCTAATCATAATAGCCTTCTTTGCAGTACTTCTTGCCATTTGCAAAAGATGGAATCAACCATCAGATTGAGCTTGCAATACTTCGGGCCGATAAGATCGGAGTAAAGGTTATTAGCCTAGCTGCACTAAACAAGGTTAGATCTTTATGAATAAATTCAATATGGCACTCATGTGCCAGGATTAAATGAGAATAAACTATTTAGGTTTTTACTATAAAGAGGTGCGTCGTGCAGAAGCACAACAAATGCTGAAAACATTATTGCAAAATAGCCGTTACCAATTACCCAAGGAAGGTCACTGCATTAATCTTATATTTTTTATGTATGGTTTATCTGTGTATTATATTGGGAGAAACAAATCATTTACCCTTGACATATAGGCAGCCCATGTGGAGGTATTAATTAATTGGCAAAGGGAGGGGTTGGTATGGGGAACGAGATCCGGTGCTTGCCAAACCACTGCTCTTTCTCTGCTTGCCTCTCTATCTCTCTCCTCGTCCTCTCTCTCCCACGTGACTCTCTCTCTCTCTTCTCTTTTTTTTAGAAAGATACAGAGAGAAAGAGACGAGCAGCTCCCTGCTTTTCTATCAAGAAAAGCAGCGGATGCACATCCTTGGTATGGTCAATGTCAAATTTACTTGGTTTTGCACCCTTTAATGTTATACTTCCATTTATTTGACTAAGGCTGCTGGAAAATGCATAGGCTGGAAAATTAATGCAAATACTTCAATTTTTTTTAGAGTCAGTAGGGAAACAGAGTACCATACCTCTGTTCTGTCTTCTTTTGACCCTACAAGTAGGGGTGTTCAAATGGATCGGTTTATTCGGTTATAAACCGAACCGGCAAATTTTGGTTTAATTGGATCGATTGTTCGGTTTAAATGGTTCGGTTTGGTTTTGGGATCTCCAAATCGGTTTGAACCGAACCAACCGGTTTAATAAAAAATGGATCGGTTTATTTTGTGTGGTTTATAATGGACCGGTAATTATCAAAAACCGGCTTGTGTGGTTATCAAAAATGTTATCCAAATCAGTTTGAACCGAACCAACCGGTTTTGAAATGTTTGTATTCAGTTTAACCGAACAAACCAAAGTTTAAATAGGTTTAATCGGTTCGGTTTTAGATCGGTTTGGAATTTTAATTCGGTCGGTTCGGTTGAATTTTCAAAATTCGGTTCAAACCGCGGTTCGGCAAAAAAAGTTCGGTTTGACCCGAACCGACTGGTTGAACACCCCTACCTACAAGTGTACAAATTATCATCCTAGGTTTGGTGCCAAAATTATTGTTGAGGTGGCCTACCTTTTAATTTTCTCTGTTTTGTGGGGCATTTTATGTTTTCTATTGTGTTCATTGTATATGGAGTAGAACTAGGGTGTTCTTCAATTCACCAAGTCTCTTTGTGAGCTTAACTCAAAAATATATTGGATTTGGCTTCAACCGACACATCCAAACCGTTGAAACTAATCTACTTCACGAGTGATGCGTTTACATGTCAACTTTATAAATTTTCGAACTAATTTAGTGTGAAGTCAAGCAGTAAATTTTTTTTTGAGTTAAGCTCACAAAGAGACTTGGTAACCTTAAGAACACCCTAGTTCTCCTCTGGTATATGTGCAAATAGTTATTTAGGGTCGATCTAGTAGTCACCTAAATGTTGAAATCCTTTATCAGCTAATTAGGCACATCATATTACCCTTACAACACTTGCTCTCCATCTTAAAAAAAACAAAGATAAGAAAAACAAAAGAAAAAAAGAACAATGTGGATATGAGTATGATACCTTGGCCAGAAACTTATGTATGCATTAGTCTTGTTTCTGTATCTTCATACAAAAATTCCAGCATAAAAAACTCATTCTTATTTAGTGTACCGATAAGTGAAGTCTATTTATGATTCTCTTAACACTGATTAACACGCCTCGTGTATATGTAGTTGTGTGTACATAAATCCACAATGTTTAGTAAATTAAAGTTTGTGTTCGGTAACGGTCTCGTACAGTAAGCTATATATTTAGATTGAAAAAGGACAACATATTAGCAAGAAATTCCAACAAACTTGTGTGAATATTTCTATCTTGTGATGTAGAACGAGGCATTAAATGGTGGCGGGACGCTCTTTGTAGACAAGCACCCTGATTTGAGAGTGAGAGTAGTGCATGGAAACACACTTACTGCTGCAGTTATTCTGAATGAAATTCAAAGCAATGTGAAGGAAGTGTTTCTTACTGGTGCCACATCTAAGCTTGGACGTGCTATTGCACTTTACCTTTGTAGGAAAAAGATCAGAGTCTTGGTAAGCAAGGAAAAGAAAATTAACAAAAACACAGTAATGGTTAGTCTCATGGTATTGTTCTAACCATACTTTTGTGTTTTGTTTTGTGTGTAGATGTTAACACAATCGACAGAAAGGTTTAGAGACATAAAAAAGGGAGCACCTCAGGAATTCCAAAACTATCTTATACAGGTGACCAAGTACCAAGCTGCGCAAAATTGTCCGGTAAGATATTTCATCGAGGAAATACCACTCAACTAATACTGTACGCTGCATTGTTAATGTGATATTAATCAAATCAGATATAACATGTTAGAAATTCTGTCGGTACATATCAATCAACAACTCTTGAGAAAGAAATATAAGTATTTTAAAGTGACTAATATATGTTAATATGACTGTTTGTTAAAGACATGGTTAGTAGGGAAATGGCTGACACAGAGAGAGCAGCGCTGGGCCCCGCGTGGAACACATTTTCATCAGTTTGTTGTACCTCAAGTTATCAGATTTAGACGAGACTGCACGTATGGTAACTCAGCCGCAATGAGACTACCCAAAGATGTACAAGGGCTAGGTTCCTGTGAGGTAAATGCATCTTCTAACTTTTCTCTCTTCATGCATCAATGAAATCAGAATATTATAGGTACACCAAAGGATTTCAAGTGCAAAATCTCAAAATTGTTGATAATGCTTTGAAAAATCATAAAAAAATAATCGTGTTGTTTAAATAAAGTGAGAAATTATAGAAACATCTTACAAAAATGAAAAAGAGTTGACTCTGCTATTTTCTTGTATAACAGCTAATACCATTGCAAAGGAAAAAAAACACAAAATTCTTCTTCTTCTTCTTCTTCCTATTTCTTTTTTACATGAACGCCTTTTTTTTTCATCATTTCTAGTATGCATAAATGCACTTAAAAATGCTCATATTAATCTGAACAAGAGCTAAATTTGACATAAGATTGTTGGTTCAGCCTCTCCAATTCGCAAGTGCGTTGCATATGCTGCCATTGAAAGCAACAACTTACTAGAAATCTAACATTATTTAAATAGTCAAAAGGCAGGATTTCATGAAAAGCTGTGTTTTCATTAATTTTGTTTAATTAATACCGCTTGGTCGATTAAATGGAATTCTGTCTGTCATACATGTCAGTACACAATGGAAAGAGGCGTAGTTCATGCATGTCATGCCGGAGGTATTGTGCATCTCTTAGAAGGATGGACACATCATGAGGTTGGTGCAATTGATGTAGATCGAATTGATGTTGTTTGGGAAGCTGCAGTAAAGCATGGGCTAACACCAGCTTAATCAGCTTAATAATGTATAAAATAATGACTAGTTTGTGGGAGCTATACGTTGAATTTAGTAGTGAGCTGAACTTTGGCATCGTATCAGTAACACGAGGTTATTTATATTTACTATTTTGTACCTCTAGCTTAATTTCCAAGGCACTAAGAACTAATATGAAATTTAAGAAGCAGATAACAGCATTAATGCTGAACCTGAGATTATTACAGAATTTGAATCCTGCTTTATGTTTTTGTGCATTGTATTTGTAAGAGAAACCTTATAGTTGTAATTTACGAGCTGAAGCTGCTAACCTTGCTATTCTATTCTATTGATTTATCCAAACCCAGAAATTTGTTTTTCAGTGGGAAAGGAAAAAAAGAATCAATAACCCCAGAAAAATGAAAGAAAGAAAATAATAAAAGATCTTCTGTTATAATACAAAAAATTGGACTGAGTGAAGTTGATTCAAGTTAAATTATTTAGTCCTAATTAATTCTTGTCATTTGAGGGGACACTTGAAAGCCTAAATTAAAGAAAAGATGAGGCCTGAGGACCCAAGAGAGTTTAAAAGCTTTCATTTTTTAAATAAAGAAAGAGACATCAATAATACAAAAGACAACAAAAAGAAGTCAATCATTTGAATTTATCAAACCACTTGATGCCTCTTGACATGCACAATCAGACAATGAAATGTAAATGCAGAAAGTAACATGTATGAAATTTAATGATTTTATTCTGTTTGAATATTGAGGATTTTGTTGTTAAATTTTTAGAAAGCAGAGGCAGTTGGATCCTTATAAATTAAATGAATAGCTAAATTTTAATTGACTTGTCAAGTGGAAATAATTAATAGACGTACTCCAATTAAGACTGCGAATAATAAAAAATATATTGAGATAATGATTTTCACAATGTCAAGAGATGATACGCATTTCGAGGTCAACTGAATAAGAAAATAATGAAAGAGTAAAATTTGAAGCCCTAAACGAAGCAATAATATAAAACTGATTTATCACATGACCATCCAATATCTTTCATCTAATATTGTTTTTCAAAACTAAGGTGCAAAATGTAAATTTCCTATCCTGTTGGCTTTCAAAAAAAACCAGAAGGATTCACTAATTTGTGTTTTTCCTGTGTGAAATTGAATTAGCATAACCACATAACGCAGCATTTTACTTGTACTACCAAACCTTTAACGTTTATCCTAAGCTAACACCACGCCAAGCTAGAGATATCAAACCCAGGATATACATGGTTAAATTAAAGCAAACAAGCCATAAATTGCAAGGAAAAAAAATCTAACCAACCTTAAAGCAATATTATCGAAAACACTTCTGCTAGTCAATTTACATAAAAAACCAAGAGACATGAAGCATTTCCACAAGTACTATGGGTGTGAGATGTAACTTTTTTCTCTCTCATTTCCAGCCAGGATATGAATTATCACGCCTGTTGTTCCTAAATGCACAACAGCCGATTGTATAAACCACAATTAAGAAAATCAGGAAAACAATATTTACCACGGCAACCTTCTTCCAATCAGATTTTATGTTGGCAAGCACACCGGCTTTGCATGACATGCAATCATAGCAGAGGGCATTTTGGTCGTTCGACCAGGTGTTGCAGTCAGGATTGGTCGAGTTGTCGACAGCTGGCTTGACCCACACTGTGTTACTCTGGTACGAGAAGTTACAATCGCTCGGTGGCTTGCAGCAGCCTGACTGTTATTTGAGAAAAAAAATATTGTTTATATGAATTAATTCACTATGATTTATTTCTTTTTGGAAAAAAAAAATTAATCCAGTGAGGTATAATGTACAATCTGAAAACTGTTTTCTGACTTGATAAACCAAGGATTATGTCCTTGATTCTGGTATCACGGGGACCAGCAGTCCAGCAGTAATTGCTCTTTATGTTTTGGTTTTATGAAAGAGTAGGTACAGTAATTGCTCTTTATGTCACCAGTTACCACATAAGGCAACGTCTTCAAAATGAAAATAGTATTGCTAGTAACTGCTCAAAACATAGCATGGTTTATGTCAATATGACTGTATCTACCAAAAAGGTAAAAGTTCACTTCCTCTCCACTTCACTGTTTTTGTCGAAAAGATTACCATGCTGCCAATTCTACTACTACTATACTATTTTTTTTTTCACCTAACAGATGAACAAGAGTGGTCAGGAGATTTGATGAAAAAAATTGACATGGCAGGGTAATGTGTACAATTAAATTGAGCATGCTTTATATTTTCTTGCTCTTGAAAGGGGTACCAACCATGATTTTTTGCCTTTTGTTTTTGGGGTCAGACATAAAACTTTTCCTTGAAGAACACTGATAGCTGGAAGTTATGGTGAACATGTCATCTAATAAAAATAAATAACTTAAAGAAACCAACTTAAAAATATAGTTGAACAGGCACGCCACAACTCTTGAATAGAATAACAATAATGTGGTTGAGTAAGATGACCATAATAATCCGAAAATAAGAAACCAACTTAAAAATATAGTTGAGGCAGGTCAACTAAGTTTTGAAAAAGCCTTGATGTGAGATTACAGAAATCACTCATAAATCAAACTATACTTGATTAAACAAGTAACCAATAGAAGCAAACCAATAAATCAATGTTTAATATTATATAATTCCAGAAATTGAGATTGAGATTCACAATGAGAAAGTCTAATTCCATAAAGAAGAGAGCAATGAATTAAAATCACTGGACGGCAGAAAGATTGCGGAAAAAGAAGCAAAGTATTTGGTAAAAAGGAATGTGTTCTGATAAATGTTATAATTAAATTGCAACACACATATGCAACAAAATTCAACCAAGAAATTTTCCTTTTTGCTCTAACGCTGTTTAATTTCTAAATTGAAGCAATGAGACATATGTTTTTGTTTAATTGAGGCCATGACATCAACCTAAAAGCTGCTTAAAGTAAAAAAAAAAAATAGCAGCACTTTACCAATTGAAGAAGCAAAAGTACCTGAATTGGTGAAAGATTGGTTGTGATGAATTGACTAAATGTCTCATTTTTCTCTTGCAAGCTTTTACAGACCTTCCCGTCTTGCAAGCAACTCTTTATCTTTCTCCAATTTTTGTTGTTATTTACCCTATTTTGCAACCAATTTGAATAATCTCCAAGTTTATACTCCTTATATCTGTCACATAAAAGACAAAAATTAATTTTAGAAAAAAAAAAGGAGAGAAACTCTGTTAATAAGAAATATAGATTGGTTAAGTGTCTAATACAGAACTCTGTGAATATCAATAGACACAATGCAGTTACAAACTAATAAAGACCTTTGTGCATATTGCCTCAAATTACACGAGCATGCATTACGAGGAAGAACTATCCAATTAAAGATTCCAACTTGACAAACTGAAAATTGGAGTATACAGAAGTTGAACCAATGTAGATACAGGATTATATCCACAAAGCCAATTTTCAGTGCAAAATAAATTAGAAAGAAAAAAAAAGCTTCGCATTTTACGAAACTTATGAATCAAATAGTAATTTCCAAAAATAATGCAAAGAATATCGAGCACAGAAAGAACTCTACTAAAAGAAAAAAAACCAATGCAAGTGCACTTAGTCCACCAAAACCAATTCCCATAAAAGACCCCTTAACTTTTCTATTACAAAATTCAAGCAGATTATAAGCAACAAACACTGACCCGCGACCAGAGACGACCTGGCCGACGCCCTTGTTGGTGACGACGAAGGCGAAGATGGTGAAACAAAAGAGGAGGAGGATGAGGACGAACATGACGAGGAGGTAAAACCAGAGGAGGCACGACTGGCGGCAGCACGCGCCGACGAGTCCCGCAAGAGACACCAGCAGCAGGAATACGCCGAGAGCGATTACCGGCTTTTGGAGAAACTTCTCGCAGTCGGTCGAGGCGCGGTGACTCAGCCAGATCCCTCCGCCTAGAACGGGAATGGAGAGGAGCAGGATTAGGAGGTTTAGAAAACCCACCAGGCTGTTGCTGAATTTCACCATTGTGGAACTGGTGGAGCTGGAGAGAGAGAGAGAGGATAGGGGTTTTATTGTAAGAATGGAGATGCCGGGGAAGATGATGGTATTTTAAGTTTGTATCTGTGTTAATTATCTCCATTGCAGCAAGTTGAAATTTTTTTTTGTTGACGCCCAAAGTTTGAGAAGTCCAGAAATAAAAAATCAAACAGTGTTACGGAAAAAAATAGAGAAATTTAGATATCATAACTTGATTTAGATATTTCTCAAAAATTCAAAATTAATTATTTCCCTATCTAAATTTATTTAATTTATCAATATCTCCATTTCTTGATTTAATCGCATAAAAATAAAAATTAATATTAATAAAACATTATAATGAAAATTTTATCCTTCTTCAGGAGAAATAATTAATTTTGAATTTTTGATGGGCATATATCTAAATTTCTCAAAAAATACTTTTATTGATATGTTCAGATAATATGTAACAGTTTTGTAATTACTGATTAGTGTTCAGTATATTAATTTCTTTTTCATTTTAGATATAGAATAAACCTGTATTTAGTGGGCAGAATTTTACAAATTGAATTATTTTGCTCTATTATAAGTCGGAAAAATTATCAGCAGGTGAAGCATTCAATGGATAGAAACTGCATGAAATTTTACATTACATTTTTTTCAATATGCTGTAAAATCATAACAGAAGCCATGTTTATTATTTACTATTTTATAATTTCAGGTAATGCGATTCATCGATTGCAGAGGATGCGTATTTGATATGGATATTTCTGAAAAGGAAAAGTCAATCAACTTTCCGTTCTTTTTTATCTTGGCAATTGCTTCTTCCGTTCGTTCCTATATGAAGCGGGTCTTATTTAGCTTAACTGTCCGACCCGCTATGATATAGCTATAATTTGAAAATATCAGATTGCTTGGAGACATTTTTGTCATTATGGGTAAGACCGTGAGACTTGAGTCCGGCTACTATACTACTAGTGTCATTCCAAACTAAATAACATCAAATCTTAAATCATTGGATCTACTTTAATATTCGTGTACAAGATAGCGCTGTAATGACACTAGTGTCTTGTACGAATATTAAAGTAGATCCAATGATTTAAGATGTGGTGTTATTTAGTTTGGAATGACACTAGTGGTATAGTAGCCGGACTCGTGAGACTTTTCAGAATCTACTTGTATAAGAATTTAAATGGTTGGTTTGATTGAGTTCGAAATTTGAAAAGTGCAGAATACTTCATCGAGGCACGGACAGTGATTTTATTTAGCACGCTTTCAAATTACTAAAGGACGTACCAAAGGAAGCTAATCAATAGTATGGGGGCACATCAGATAGCCTAGAGCAGGTAGAAATAAGTATATTGCCCCTCATTAAGGGCATTTTGGACTGAGTGACGAGATATTTATTAAATTTAAATTTTTGTTGCCACGTGTTCTAGCTAACGGCTCGATTTACGCAAGCATTAAATGCTTATTTATTTCAGCCTAAAATAAATCAAAGAGGGCAATTATCATGAAAAATTAGATAGACTTTCATTTGGGTTCAGGCATGAAACAACAAGGAATACAAGTAGGGATGAAAACGGTATGGATAATATCCGATCCGTATTACTAAATTCAAAAAAAAAGACTGTATGCAGCATAAAACAAATTGTCGTAAGCTTCTACATATTCGATCCGTATTCGAAAAAATAGATATGAATATTCGTGTGTATTATCAAATTCAAGAAAAGACTGCATGCAGTATAAAACAAATTGTTGTAAGCTTCTACATATTCGATCCGTATTCAAAAAATTAGATATGAATATTCGTGTGGATATGGATACTGATATGGTTTTACGTTTTAATTATCCGTATTCGAATAATAGATATATATCATATATTTTAATATATATTATGAAAAAATATTGTTATTCACCATTAAACTTAGATAAATATTATGACTTTGGTATTTTTTAATATTATTTTAATAAATATCCAATCTGATCTGTATCCGTATCGGTATCCGACTGATATTCAATCTGTATCTGTATCCAAAAAATTAAAAAGATATGAATATGATTTTACCACTATCCGCTCCGCTCCGTTTTCATTCCTAAATAGAAGTCAAAGCAATTGTTAAAACATATATATTTTTCGGAAAATATATAAAATGTTCTCAATTTTTTTTTTGTATGAATGATTGATTCAAACTTTTTAATGTGTTATACACATAAAAATTTTGTATGTATACAAGTTTTACTTTTTTTTTATTCTTTTACTGTCTTTTTGGATTTCTGAAAAACAATTTCGATTTGACGTGCAAACATTTTTAATATTTTATAATTTTACATTCATTTTAGAAGTACCAGAAAATTATAAACAAAATTTAAAAATAATAAAATTTGGTATACTATAAGATTTTGATATGTAGACTAATAAAATGTATGAATTTAATGATGTAAAAAAATCACGTCGTGACTTAACATGTCATGACACAGCATAGCTCCATCAAAATATAGCATCGCACGTATGTCAGTTATGTGCTTTAATTTGCGTGTCATACATTGTGTTCATTCGTACACTGTCTTCATTCACTGATAAAAGGATCAATCACAACTAAATGTGACTAAAGTTGCTAAATGTAAGCAGTCATATTGGATCACTTCATGGTCACAATGCGACAAAAGTATCATAATTTTTTTTTTTTTTGCAATTTGATTGCGGCACGACAAGCTATGCAAATTATGGTGTGATCAATCTTAACACTACATTACACGTAAAAACTTCACTTAATCATCATACAACACGACACGATATATAATTCAAATCATGACATTACTAATCAATAGGGTTCTAAATAGCACGCTATAGCGTTTTCAAATCATAAAAGTTATAGCGCTATCGACACTATAGCGCGCTATAACGGAGCGCGTTGTTTTTTTAACCGCTATGACGCAATAAACTCTATTTAAACCTTTGCTAATCAGGATACCACAGTCCACACGACACAAATAAAAAAAAAATCACATTCTCTCTATTATTTTATTATTTTTTCTATAAATAAAAAATTCTTACTGGGTTGAAACCTAGATGCTACTAGCAAAAGTGTCTTGCTTTGCTTCAACGATGATAATTGAGATAGGTTGTATAAATTTACAACAGAACAAAAACTGTACACACGCAAGCATTAATCATAATTTATATGAATAACAGAACAAAAATGGTACTAATGTAAGTATTAGTTTATTCGGTCATTATTCTAAATCAATTTGAAATTAAACAATTGTCTAAATCCTAAATTATTCGGTCACTACTCTAAACTAATTTGTAATTTTCTAAACTATTTTGGACAATATTCTAAATTAATCGGCCACTATTCTAAGCCAATTTGAAATTATCTAAATTTTTCGGTAACTAATCTAAACTATTTTGGAATTTTCTAAATTATTCGGTCATTATTTTAAACCAATTTGGAATTTTCTAAATTATTTGGTCACTATTCTAAACAAATTTGTAATTTTCTAAACTATTTTGGACAATATTCTAAATTGTTCGATCACTATTCTAAACAAATTTGTAATTTTCTAAACCATTTTGGACAATATTCTAAATTATTCGGTCACTATTCTAAATCATTTTGAAATTTTCTAAACCATTTTGGACATATTCTAGATAATTTCTAAACCAATTTCTAAACCAATTTCTAAACTATTTTATTATTATAAACTAATTTATTTAATAAAACATTAAATTACAAAAAATTAAAATACCTGAACCGAAGAGCCGCTTGATCAAACAATCAAACAAAGAAGAGAGAGAAAATTAGAATTTTGGAATTGTGCGTTGTGATAGGAGGGGTTGCGGAATGAGCATTTTATAGCCGAAAACCCCTTTTCGGAGAATAATTCTCCGGATCCGTCTATCCGGAAAATAATTCTCCAGATCCATGTTAACTGAGGTGCCCCTGGATCTGGAGAATAATTCTCCAAAAAAAAAGCCTGGATCCGGAGAATTATTCTCCGGATTGAACAAATTAGGAATTATCCCAAATTTGGGTGCAAATTGTTAAATTTTATATTTTTTTGGATATTAATAAAAATTTCGGTTTTTTTGGACTATGCTGTCAGGAAAAGGAAACAAATAATGCTGAATAATTGTGATTATAGAAGATACTGATTGGTGGAAATAAAAGAAATTAATAATGTAATTAATAAGTAGTTATGTCCATTTATTTTTGTTTACATATTAGTAGATACTTTTATTTTCTTTACTTTCATCTTTTAAATTATTTTTGCTTTCTCAAGTTTTATCTCAACAAAAGTAATTCAAAATGTTTTATTACTTTTATTTTTCAAACAATTTTAAATAATTTTTTATTAATTGTGTACGGAAGTTTTACTTTTATTAAATTTTTGTAGACAAATTTAATTAAATTTTGTTGACTATATGTCGCAAATACAAAATTGCATTGGTAAAAGTATAATTGCAATAATAAAGTTACAGCATTAGCTTTCAATTCAAATAAAAAAATTAATTATTTTACAAACGATCAAGTCAAACAATTAATCTGAATCAACTTCCCGAATTAACTATTTAATTTCAATTTTTTTATTTTTTCAAATCTGTTTTAAATGAGATCAAAGGCCAAAAATTATCTTGATTTATATTGGACAGAAGTATAATTAATTAGAAGTGGTTAATTAATAAGAATTTGGAGCAAATTTATTTTGATCAAATAGAAGTGCATTAGATATTAGGGGACGGTGTAAGATAATATAGTTTTGTGGCCTCTGAAATACAAGACTGATAATAGGACATTTGATCAACTTCATTCCAACTCCCTTGGTAAAAGGCGTCGAATAATTGCTACACACATTTGTTGGATGGAAGGTCCATTATTGACAAAATAAAGCATAATTGCAAGTACTAATTATGGCCTCCCTTGGACCCAATCCAGTAGCCTTGACCTGGCCCGACTCCTGCATGGCCTTCTCCCGAACCAAAACCAAACCCGGATCCACTACCGAGACCTGCGCTGCCACCTGCATTGTAACTTGTCCAAGGGTTGAGTCCTAACCCATAACTCGAACTAGAACCTGACCAAGCACCGGAGCTAGAACCCGAGTTGGTGGTTGAACCTAAACCTGAGTTTGACGATGCAGTAACAGTTGATCCAGAATTCGAATTCGACCATGCACCAGTAGCACCAAGCGAGCCCGAGTTTGCTTGAGAACCAGAGTTTGCACCGGAGGATGGGCCTGAGTTTGCTTGAGAGCCAGAGCTTGCACCGGAGGATGGGCCCAAATTTGCTTGAGAATCAGAGTTTGCACCGGAGTATGCCCCCGAGTTTGATCCAGATCCTGCATTTGCACCGGAGCCTGAACCAAATGTCAAGTTTGTGCCGCTATTTGATGAACTATAAGATCCTGAAAACCAAATTGCATGCTCACTATAGATCGAGTCAAAATGCAACATTGTACAGTACTTTGTTAGAGAGTATAGTAAAAATTAGTTTCTCACCAATATAACCATAGGATGCACCATTAGCACCATATGAAGTGGTTGCACCAGAACTAGAAGAGGCGTCGCTATTTGCAGTAGTGATACCAGAGTTTGATCTTCCGTTAAACCTAGCATAAGATCCTTTACCAGCACCAGAATTAGAGCCTGAATAAGAGGATGAGCCAGTATTTGATCCAGAATTTGAATTTGCTGTAGAACCGGACGATAAGTCTGCACTTGAACCAACACTAGAACCGGCATTGGAAAATGAGCCCCCACCTAACCCAGTGTATGAACTAGAAGTACCAGAGGTGCCACTTGTCAATCTGGAATAAGAGGATGAACCGCTATTCGAACCCGAAGATGAGCCGGATCCTAATCCCGACCCAGAGCTCGACCCGCTATTAGAAGATGATCCTGCACCGGATTCGGCATAAGGTCCCTTGCCAGAACCAGACGATGTCCCCGAACCAAATCCTGAGCCTGAGCCAAAAGATGATCCAGAACCATAACTGGACCCATTACCTGATGAAGCACCGCCAGATCCAGTGTTAGACCCTCCACAATTCCCAGTTGTTGCATGCTGCCTTGAACCATTATCACAACCCGTGCCACCACTAGACCCGCTACCAGAGCCTAGGCCATATGCAGTATCGGCACCATATCCTGAGGCTGAACCCCTATTTGATCCACTATACGAACCAGTGCCAGACCCGTAAGCAGAGCCTTAATCATAACTCGACCCCTTGCCATGACCTGAGCTAGAGGCAAATGTTGTGCCAGAACCCGAACCCGAACCACCTAGCCCAAGTCCAATACCTGAGCCACCACCTAATTATTCAAGTCCGACCCCTGAACCACCACCTAAACCAAGACCAACACCGCCATTCAAACCTACATTAACATCTACATCAAAAAAATTCCTAATGGGTCTACTTTTTTTTTTTTTTTTAAATAAGATAGGAGTCAAGCTCCTAATTTTATATTTTATTGATAAATTAAAAATAAGATACAATCAAAAGAGTCAAAAAGCAAGAAATTGCTCAATGAGTATTGAGCAAAGATAAAATAAAAATTACATCTCTTGTAACACTTGACCAACCAACTAAAAAATAGAACAAACATTGTCTCTAAAAATTCGATTGCATCGCTCTCTCCATAATATGAAAGAAAAAAAAAACAAGAGTATACAAACACGAGTGTTGTGGAGTTTGCCATCTTATACATGACTGTTAATTTTGTATGTGTTGCTAAGCAACTATTAGTGTGTCCTTTATATAGGTGTTAGCAAATATTAATTAATTAGCTATTGATGTGTAAGTTGCTAATGGGATACACATGCCGGTGCTTAAAAAAGCTTAATACAATGTTCCCCATTTGGCTATACATATGTAGTGTACAAGCGTCTAGGACTGGATACTCTGTAGAAAACCAGAACCTGTATGGCCCTTTTCATGTGGCGATTGGTATAGCAGTTAATTTTGCAAAACATCAACGATTATGAGCCACATAGTACGAAGCCACAAAGGACAAAGAAACAGGGGATGGAAAAGAAGACACGACCACATACATGGTACAAATGTACCTGCTACACAATTAGCTGCACGGCGAGTGTTGTATTTTTAGTTAAGTATGAACCTAAACCGTTGGTTTCACCTATTATTCCGATCTGATATTTTTTAATCAGTTCAGCGTACGTATTATTTGTACATGTAACTAGAATGTTCTATGCATAAATGTTCCTCTAAACCTGATGGTGACAAACGAAGAACGAACTCATGCTGGCAATTGATGAATTGATCTCTTTTGTTGAATTTGTTAGGTACTATTCGGCATTATACTGATGAAATATTATAGAAATAAAAGATTGATATTCCTGAATCAATAGTGAATATGATTTATAAGCGAGGTACTGTTTTGGTCATCTCAGCCTAGTATTGGTCAAAAGTTAGAGAGAGATTTGGCAATAGTTCCGTATCGTGCTTTGAAATATTCCTAATTAATCAAAATAATTTGACAAAAAGAATCCTGTGCAACACAATAATTAAGATCATTTTCACAAAATTAATCTATAACAATTTGATAATAGTGCCACAAACAGTAAACAGGAGCTTCATAGTCATATACGACTGTCACTTTCCTAACTAAATAGGAGAACAAAAAATGTCACCTGATATCAGCCAATTAACTGCCTCACAATATATACATTTTGTATTTATGTTGCAAATACCTACTCTAACTATTAAAATTGTTTTTGCATAATCATGGGACTCACTTTATATTATTGCACATAATACAAGATTTGTCACATAATTAACTCCCCTCTAATGTAGTACTTGCGAAAAAAGTTTCTTGTAAAGGTAGTTGGAAATGTATTTTGATAATTAAAATTGATTTTGGTAAATATATATCCCAACAAACATATAAGTAAATGATTAAATAACACCGTAAGCCTTTTCTAAATTTTCTTTATTAGATAATTTAAGAAACAAGATGTACCCTACAAAACCTTGAAATGACCACAAGGCTGTACAAAACAAGATATAAGCACCACAACCCAATAAAACTACGAAATTATAGTTCATGCAGTTATCTTCAGAGATTCCAGAGTTTCTCGGGTACACTTCAATACAATTTGCACACATTCACCCCAAATAGAAAAGAAGGAAAAAAAAAAAGATGAGAAAAACCATTGCTGTGATAATCTATATAACGTACTGGACCAAGCGTTTGGATGGTTATATAAAACTTCCAGTTAGGCAAAAAGTGCTAGCCATAGATTCAAAATTTGATCTTTTTCCACCGATTCTCTTAATTCATTTTCTTCATGTGCTTCTGTTTCAGGACTTATATTGCTATAACAAGGATCAGAATCCTACAAGAAAAGAAAATTGTAGCAAATTAATAAGATCGGGGCGAGCGATCTGAAAGTTTACTGGCACTTATATATCACTATTGAACCTGAGCTGCTAGTTGAAGCACCAATAATGATGTACTATATGGGTTTCAGTTTATGCTTGGTACCAAATCCATGTAATATTGGATGGTTTTGGCCTCAAATATCATCCATAAAACACCTAAAAGAACTAAGCTCCTGGCAGAGAAAATTGAGCAAGGTGGTCCCAGAATGGTTTTTTAACAAATCATGCATAGTTTTGCACACTTGTCAATGCCATAACTGACTATAAATTCTTTATATGTCTATTCAATATATGTTGTACCCATAAAAGAGAGTATTGGGTTTATGGGTTACGACAACCAGCGCCTGTGTGTATATGGGGAGTTTAACCTTATCGTACCTGGAAGAATTGCCATATTGCTTCCGACACCAATAAATCTTCCAAATCAATGTACAACTCTTTCCTAGTATACCAAAAAATTGCAAAACATGAGATCTGTTTTTTAATCAATCCTATTATTCTTCCAAATATTGTAAAAACAATTATTATCATTATTTTTCTTATTTTGTTGGTACCTGAAACTGTTGCAAGAAGTATTTAAACTGCAGTCTTCCCTTCTATTTTCTAAATACAAGGTGCTTGTATTGTTATCCAAAATATCCATTCCTAGAATTTTGATAAAATTCCTCTTAGAATATCAACAACTTATAATAGTCTTTCTTTGATCCTGTACTAGCCGGCACCAAACTATTCAAAAACCTTTAGTCATTTCTTTTCAATTTGTTTTTCAGAGATTGTGACCATTTGGGTCTTCAATGACTTCTGTTTTATATAGGTACAGGTACTGAGGTACATGTTGTAAAATGCTGAGGTGCCAATAGAAAAGAGTAAGAAATTACCGCTAGGTAAGGAAGCGGTATTATTCGGTTTGTACAACAATTGGTTTGATATGTCGAATTCATACTGTATTCTCATCCTAGCCTCAGTTACCTTTTGCTCTTCCTGTTCATATACCAACCATAAAAAGTATAAATCACACCATAGCAAAAGGCACCGGTCTGGTAGAGAAAAATATGATCTGCACATTTATTTGCTGCACAACTGAGTTCATAAATGGCCCAAGGGCCCAAAAGCAATTTGGGCCACAACATAACAAATGTCATTTAGGCAAAAAAAAAAAAAAAAAAACATAATAGTCAAGGTTTGAAATCAATTAATAATTTCTAACTTTCAAAATAAATCAGTAAATTTCAGACGATGAAAAAAATAGCAATTCATGGTTATATTAACAAAGGTAACCTCCAGTTCACGGTGTCTCTCCTCAGTTGTTTTGGCACCACGGTAAAAAACTCCATATGAAGCAGCTTTGCAAAATGGGCAGCTAAAGGAGCAATTAAGGTAAACCATATATATATCTACTCTGCACCTAATCCTTCGTTATTAGAGATCTTTTATCTTTTCTTTTGGTCTGAATGGAGTTCATGTTTTGGCCTTTTGATTCAGCAAAGGTCATGGTACAATACCTTTTTTTTTTTTTTTTCTTTCCTGGTACAATATTCGTCATACCAATACATGCAATTGGTACCAATGAATAGACAGCCTGGTATGATAGGAGTTAGGAGGAGACATAAAAAGGATACTGCACAGGTTTAGAAGCATCAGAAGGCATCATTTGCAAGAAGCATTCTGAAAAATGAATACATTAATTAATTATATCAGTATCAGAAAATTATGTGCAATTGGAGAAAATAAAGTTCCGGGTTAAAATAAAGCTACTTACCTGTGCAAATCCCCTTTGCACAACACCTCGAACGGTTCAAGCTTGGGTAGTACTAGAAAAACATAAACAAGAGAATAAACTATTACCTTTTTCATATAAAAACAAACAAAAGATTTTATCCAACAATTGCGAACATAATTTATTTACTTCTTGTTCCCATATTTTACATGTTGGTTTTGATTTATCGCTCTTTTTACTAAAGGCAATTTGACTGAATTTTGTTACCAACGTCATGACAGCATTGTAATAAACCAAGATTTTCCCCTGCACCAAGTGCCATATCATGAGCACGCATGTACAGATACAGCTACAAAGAACTTAATTCCGTAAGTAATATTTTTCATCTTCCATAAAAGGAAAAGAAGATCCAGAAGAAAGAAAGTACCAAGAAGCAGATGGGACACTCCTCTAGATTTTTGCCAGATCCCTGATCTTCACTTGCATCGAAAAAAGGCGCAAGCTTGTGGGACCTGATGAGGTGGCGTATCCTCCCGTAGTCCACGTCAGATGGCTGTCTGATCAGCCGTTGCGGCGGCCTCGTCAGCCTATCCTCCACCATATGCCGCCGGATGCCACACAACTTATTCCCCATCTGGAGTTACTGAAAGGAGAACAGAGGAAAAGGAAAATGTAATCAATGAGGGGAAAAAGGTCATTATACTGGACGTTATTAGCAAGTGAGAACAAAACGGGACCTACGTGTCAGTGAAAATCATGATGACATGGCAGGTCTACGAAGAAAACTAACCAGATGCAGAAGGTCTTGTAGATCTCAGAAATTGAGACCTACTGTCAGTGAGTCTTAACGCATTACAACGGGTTTAGCGAGTCGGGGCCGATTGAAGTATTAGGATGGAAGAGTTTGGGCCGAGTCTCCTTCGACCTGTTCTTGTAGAACAAGAAGAGTGGGACCGATAAAACAGAAAAACAAACACCTAGAATAGGTTTATGATATCATAGTAGTATTACCAAGCGGTGGAAAGGAGAGGGTGAGATGATGGATACGCTGCGCCTGGTATTGTAGAACATAAGAAGTACGGTCCTGCATGTCAGTGAAATGGTTTATTCAAGGGGCGCCTGTTGTCGTTTGTTCTGCGGTGCCTTTTGATTGGAGGAGGAAAAGGCAAAAAAGGGCGCGCTTAAAGAGGAAGCGGAGCTCGCAAGCAACGGACAAAGGAGAAGTGACGATGATGTCAGCAAAAGTTCATTTTACACCCAAAATTAATTTCCGTTGCCGGGACTCGAACCCGGGTCTCTCGGGTGAGAGCCGAGTATCCTAACCAGCTAGACTACAACGGACTTGTCAAATCATCTCATATATATTTATAGATACAAAACATAGTTCCTTTCCAACAAATTCAAGCATAGGGAAGGATGCCTGCATTTTTCCAACCCGACTTCCGTAAATTTGATCAAACGAGATTGAAAATGAACAAAAAGGATTTTATCCGGTGGAATAAAGAAAAAAAAAAATTGAGGATGAAGATTGAACTAAAAAGAGCAGGAAGGGAAGTAAAGTGAAAACAAAGGTAACAGCTCGCGTGATTGATTTATGCTTGAGGGTTACGGATACAATAAAATATAGATGTTCACGTCATTGAAATTTAATAAATTGGTTAAAAATAAAGCATGACATTGGTAATCGCTCCACATAATGAGGACAGCTTAACAAAACCCTCTGAAATTGTCCAACTACCGTGAGTCTAACTTGCAATATAATCCTAATTATGGAATTCATATCACCTAAGGTACCTCATTTTTGAATTTGAATCTGTTCCGTTTGTTATGTACTAGCACGAATCTTCAAGGGATAGCCTGATACCTCCTTTTTTTAGTTTGAATCTGGCACGTGCATTACCTTAGAGGGTTCGGATGGGGATTTAAAACACAAATTCTACTAGTCTTGATTGATTCATTTACAAGATTAAAAATTGAATTTTTTTTTTTTTAAATCTTCGCAGAGGCTGCAAAGTCGTCAGCGGAGCTCGAACTCTTGATCTTTGAAAAACCACAGCCCTAAGACTTTTTCTACGAACCAACTAGCCATGAATTGAATTTTGAGTAACTTAGATATATGACTAAATTTTGGATATACATAAAGAAGCTGGAGTTGAAATCCTGCTTGAACATTATATTTCTTAAGATACTTGTTTATAAATTATTGTACTAGTGATGTTATAACAGGAATAATGTACTATTTTCTTATTGTTGGACTTTTTTCGATAAAATCTAGCTGTATATTATTATTAATTAGTTGACTTTGTTATATGTTATTGTTTGCATTTTTCTTAGTTTTTGTTAATTATATTTTGACATCAAATCTTTTCTTAATGCAATCTACAAAGTCTGAGAAATTCAAGCAACTTAAAATGTAAGAGTTGGATAAGTTAAGAGTTAGATGAGTTAACATGCAGTTAGTTAATAATGATTGAAAATTATTGTAGTCTAATTATTATGGATTGTATTTACAAAAAAATATATACGGAACTTGACATATCCGATCTGTGTCCACCCCTCTATAATTTGTAAACTTTTTTTTTTTTTTTTCAACTTGTTAAATATATCTTAGGGGAGGAGATAAGACAATCATAATAACCAACACTAAAATTTATAGAAATAAAAAACTGAAGTCATATATGTGTTATAGTTATTATTTTAAATAAAAATATATATCAAATTTAATATTAAGTTGTGAATTATTTGGTCGGTAATTGAATGATGATATAAACCTTTACTTTTGAATAGTTTTATGAATAACTAATTGATTTTCGAAATATTCAAATAGCTATTTTTTGCTCGCTGAAACAGCGGATACAAAGCAACGAAGCCGTTTAAGAGAACGGAGTAGGTCCGATGCCCATCGGACCTACTTTTAGGTTCAACGAGCATGATGACCGTCCGATCTAATTTAAGATTTGTGCGCACGAAAATTGAAACAGACACGCACGAAGTTTAAAGCGTTCCGCACAAATCTTAAAGCAAATCGACGGTGATTAAACCCATCGAACCAAAGTAGGTCCGATGCCCATCGGACCTACTCTCAAGTGGCCGTTTAATGGTGTTGAATAGAGACTGGGTCAAACCTTAAATTATTTTCTTTGAGACTACATGGACAAAATTGTACTGTGTAAAAAAAAATTCAAATTCAAAAATAGACACTTCGTCTATTTCTAAACTTTTATGGATCCGGCCCTGCTAAAGAACTTAATGAGCTTGAGAACACTCTAATTCATTTTTTTTTATTAATGTTGATCAATACTGTCTGTGGACTGTGGTCATCAAGAAAAAGGTGTTGAACGATAGATAGTACGAGAAAGTCGTTGTTAAATTCCGATATAGCTATGGAGTGTATATGATTCAGGTGCAGAGGTTACTTTTTTTTTGTGAAAATATGTTATTGAGACAATTTGTGACAAAGGGGACGTTAAATATGAAACTAAATGACAATCGGTTAACAAATATAACCGTGGATGACTTAGCAGATTAGATTCTAGGGGAATAAAATTTATTAGTACTTGTGCCATATATTTGTGCCATCTAATACTCCTCTCACGCCTACACCTGGATCAGAAGATTTTGAGGATAAATCGAGAAGAGGAAGAATAAATTCAGGTGCCTTTTGTAACCTAGGAATGTAAATTGGATTGGATATATATATTGTTCAGGCTCAGAAGTGGTGTCAAATGGAGTCATCTGAGCCGGTCAGAGGGTGGATCGAGTTCACTCCTAACTCATTTTTTTTAAATATACATAAAAAATGTTCTTTTAAAAAAAATGTTGGCGAGCCCCAACACACCAATGTTATTTGCTGTGATGTTACTTGTACTTTTTTGGGATATCTTTTGTTTGTTTTTTTAGGTTAGAAAGCCCGTAAGTAATATCCAACGATTTACATGATAGTATTATACATGTTTTTTTTTATTTAAATTAAGAAACATTAAAACTTATACATTAAGCTACTTATAAAATCATCTAATTTACTATATGAGAAAATAACATATACATGAAGTCAGAGAATGCGAATTAGTTTATTCTCGTCCGATTAGCAAGTAGGTGGACCTTTCGATTTTCTTTTCTGAAAATATAGACACAACAATAATTTTTTCAACTTGCATGGCTAGCGGACTACGCCGTATCGAATTCTTCTTTGAGGATGAAACGTCTTCTTCTTTTCAAAATCGACACTACCCAGAGGAATACGCAGCCGAGAGTCACTGAATCGAATCGGACCGGGACAGTCACCACTTAGCCGAGAAGACACTGAATCAAACCGGACCAGAACAATCATCACTCAGAGAGGAGAAAGAAGAAGGGGAAAAAACAAAGAAAGAAAGGAGGAAGGAGAACTCCTTGAGTTCTCGTCATCAGCAACAACCATAAAAATACGTATCTTATTCATATATAGTTATAGTATATACTGGGATATCTTATGTTAATCTTTTATGTGATTGGATCATATCAGTGTTGTAAAAAATGTCTGTTTAGGTCGATTAATCGGCCGATTAGTCGTTGGCGGCGATCAAACCGTTACAAATTTTTCTGACTAATTGGCCGATTATTTCCAACTGTGACTGATTATTTTTAATTATTTCAGATTAATCACTTGACGGTACCATATCCATCCAACGAGTGCATACTGTTATTAAATCTTTTTTAGCTAGCATTTAACAAAAATAAAAATTTAATTATCATGATATTTTAAAAATCTCATATTTTAGAGTACCAAATTTTTTTTAGGTCTGCGCATCTCTTTTTAGCAGAGCAGAGGTAAAGTGGAGGTATATATGAAGGTCAATTGACTATTATTTTTAAATTTTTATATTTACGTATGACTTTCTATATAATTTAGAGTAAAATGTCATAAAAATGTAAAATTAATTATCATTTTTCGCACAAAAAATTTATATGATTGATCTTCATATATATTTGACCACCATAATTCGAAAACCTGACTCTACTCCTACTTTTTGGTGTGCAAACTAAGTATGAGCATTCTTTCTTGGTGTGCATACCAGATTTGCGTTTCAAGCTGTTTTAAAAAAAAAAAATTGAAGTTTTGATACGAGTTTACATGTCATATTCATTTTTTTTTAATGATACATCAATGTACTGTTATCTGGATTAACCATAGTACAAAATATCAGCACGTCATCGATGTTTTTGCAATAATACATCGATACACTCCGAAACTTTAAACATTCGCAACTTTTAATAGGAAAGTCTGGTTTCAGCAAAGAGATCTACAATCAATGTCAATCCTCAATCCGGGACGGTCAAGTTTCAACATACGAAAAAATGTCAGTTAGTGCTTTAAAATTTGAGTTGAAGTTTATGATACTCGGTAGTTATATATTTTTCATTTATTTCAAACAAAAACAATCGTTTGACAGAATTTAATTTGACAATAATCAACATTCTAAAATTGAGTATCAATATTTTATTTTATTTTTAAAAAATTATATATATGTTGTTTTGTACCAAACATTCATCTGTGGTGGCAAAGGGTGCTCAGATCTAGTATGCACATAAAAAAAGAGTGCGCATACCAAGTTTACGCACCAGGAAGTCTACGCACTAGAAAGAGCCGATGCGTAGACTAGGTCTGTTAATCGTGCTAACTTTGAATTTTATTATTTTTAAATGGTAACTAAAAAAATCGGGTTAATGGTTAGGTAAGTAATTAGATTTTAAGATATTTTGGTTGTTTTCTTTTTGTATGACTTTGTACCGTTGGTTGGTTTCTTGTTTCAATAAAAATCGGTGGCATAACCATCTTACCATCCTTATATAAAAAAAGTAGGGATGCTCGTCGATATACTGCATATTAAAAAACTTATAATAATATCATATCAATTATCATTCTAAACTAGACTTTTTAAGCTAAGTTATTTTAGAAAGTATATGCGGTCAACAGCTAATTTATTTCTTTTTCTAAAACAATTGTTCCAGAAAATGGTAAAAGGCCAGCTTGCTTGCTGCTTGGAGGGTCGCTCCGTTCATGCGCGCCAAATATATCCTGTATATAAATAGATTCCCGTTCCGGTGTTTCACTAATCTGAATCTATACCTGCAGCGAATCACTCATTCTTCAAATGAAGGAAAATTCATCTCATGTGTGGACCCATTTTTCAATGGTTTGAAACACGCATAACACCAGATGGGCGCAAACAAAGAATAACTTTTGCAAATCAGGTGGCTGATTCTAGATTCTAGAATGGTTAATCAGCTCAAACGCCATTTCGCCAATTTCTCTCTTCCTCCCATTCCTTCCTTCTCTTCTCTTTCTCCCACTAAAGGCGAGGCGTGAAGTCTTAATTCCAAAGCCCTAAATTTTGCCAGGTTTTTTCTATAATGAATAATTTATTGTTTGGTTTTCAAGATTTCGGGTGTTGTTTTTGCTGCCATTTATAATATATCTCTTTTCTTTGAATTGGCATTCAAAATATTTTATTTTGTTAGATGGTGGTTCGATATTGTTAGTTGATAATCATCTATTTTTTTTAGACAATCTAACATTTCACATTTGGATTAAGCTTTATTGTGCTTGCGCCCCCTCAGCTTCTCAATCATTACACTGAAACCCCTTTTACTCTTAAGACAGCATTATTGAACTAGGAAAAGAATGCATTTAGGTAATTAGGTTTTAACATTTGGGATGCATGAAGCTTTAACTAAGAAAAAAATGTTATTCGTCTAGATTATTCTTAATAACTTGTGGTCCTAATATCAGGCACAAGAGAAGTTTCAATATTCATTTTTCATCTTCTATTTATCTATTTGGTGTCTATTTATTTTTGTGATTTTTATAATGTATCAGATGCAAAGACCATACAGGCAAGCAAATATTGGCCTAAATCAGGTACAAACATGATGCAATTTTATCTTCGTAACAATCTAGAAGTGTTTATATATTACTCATTATTATGAGTAGAGCTAGGGTGTTCTTAACTTCACCAAGTCCCTTTGTGAACTCAACTCTATAACCTATCAGATTGGCTTCAAATGACGAATCCGAACCGTTGAAACCCATCTACCTTACGAGTGATGTGTCTACATGCAAAAATTTTAAACATTCAAATTAATTTAGTATAAAGTTAAGCGGTCAAAATTAGAAGGTTTATAAATAATTTTAATGCATTCATTTTTTAAACGTTTTTCACCACTTGACTCTATACAAAATTAATTCGAAAATTTAAAATTTTCGCATGTAGACGCATCACTCGTAAGGTACATGGGTTTAAACTGTTTGGATTCGTTATTTGAAGCCAATCTGAAAGGTTTTAGAGTTGAGTTCACAAACGGACTTGGTGAACTTAAGAACACCCTAGTTCTACTCTTATTATTTTATTTTATTTTTAAAAAGGGCTTGAAAGCCCATTGCAAGTGTGTATTTATTATGGAATGACACTAGTTTCTTGACACTAAGCTATGCTTTTGAAATCAGAAAATGAATATTGTAGTAGGCACAAATCCTCAGCAGAGTATCAGAAGAGCCCTTGGAGTTCTAAAAGACTCCACTGCAGTCGGATTAGTGAAAGTAAATAGTGAGTACAAGGTTTGTTAATCTTCAATTGTTGTTATATTTTTTTAAATTAGAACCTTTTAGTTTAATTATTCATTTGCTTTTCATTTTGGTTATGGTTATTATATGTTGTCAAGTAAAATATCTTTTGTAAAGCCAGGGTGAGCTTACTAATAGTTTTAGGAAAGAGAGAATGAATATTGTATTGATCTTGTGTCCTTGATTACAATTACATTGAGTCTATTTATAGACTTGATTATGGTATATATCTAAACATCTCAACTAATCATCCCCTACCACTCTTGTATTCCTATTTATCTCCTACATTGTACACTCAATAATATCTCCAAATCCTTGTGAGTTTAACCTTGCACTTCTCTTTTCTTTTGTCATCTTTGAGCAATTCATTGACCAGCATGATTTCTTGGTTACTTCTAATTTCTTAATACACTGTTAGGATTTGGATGTTGCAATTGTAAAAGCGACCAACCACTTTGAGCTATTGCCCAAGGAGAAACACGTAAGAAGTTAGTATCAACCCCACCCCCTCCATTTCTTTTATCATTTCCCCCTCAAGGCAATGAGTTACAATTCTTACAAATAGGACCAATCCTTTCTTAAAATGCATGGTTACAAAAGTACAACTGTTTCTCTCATGAACAGCTATTTTTCAAGCAATTTCGGCCTCAAGACCCCGTGCCGATGTAGCATATTGCATACACAATCTTGTAAAAAGGCTTGCTAGGACAAGTAGCTGGGCGGTAAGTTTACTAAAATTTGTACTTTTTTCTCTTCTGTAAAGCCCGTGGTTAAATTATGATTTGTTTTGGTGATCTCATTGAGAGGGGATTGCAATTGCAGCACCGTAAACTTAAGTCTGATTAACCTTACAGTTATATCTAACCAATCTAGAATTAATTACCATCAATAAAAAAAATCTATGCCCCTATCCATCTCTGATTAGCCTGAAATTTACCACCTTTGGTAACCTCAGCCTCAATTATGCAACCAGTCTGAATTGACCCCATAAATTATGCAATTAAGGGTAATTTGACCCTATGTTAACCCAAGAAGGCCACCAAACAAAAAAAAAACTGATGCCTTATCCTTATTGTTTGAAACTAAGCAGCCAAACAACAGCAAAGTTTGGTCCAACAAGTTGACTGAGATAGCAAGAGGCAGTAATTGTCTTGATTACCTCTCATCCGTACATTTTTTTACTAACCTAGGTGGCTTTGAAAACCTTAGTTGTAATTCACCGTGCATTGAGGGAGACTGACCGATCATTTCGAGAAGAGCTCTTGAAATACCGCCGTACTAGAGCTCAAATGCTCAATTTATCACATTTCAAGGATGACTCTAGCACCACAGGTACCTGATCTCCTTTGTCAATTAACTATTATTTTATCATCCAATTTAGTGATATGTACTATGCTGGTCAGCTCTGGCATTGGCATATACATATCAGTAGACATGCTCGTAAGGTATAGTAAGATGATGGGCCAAAAATAAAAAAATAAAAAGCCCTCTCATTAATGTTTAGGCCCTTTTATATGTACAGCACTATAATTGGCTTCTACCTTTTACAGTCAGATGCTAACGGAATGATATAAAATCCAGTAAAAGAATATTCAAAAAGGACTCCTGGCTGATATTATATCATCTCAGGATTATAACTTGCTGGCAGTGTAACTGGTAGTTGTACCTACCATTACATTCCAGTACACTACAATGTGATCCAGGCCAATACAAATTAGCCTTCTGTTGGTGTAATCCATGGTACAGAAGAAGTATAATATATAATATCTCTCATACTAAGTTTTCCGTTGGTTTTTTTTTTTTTTTTTGTGTGAATTTGAAGCATGGGATTATTCAGCATGGGTTCGGACATACGCTTTGTTTCTGGAAGAACGACTTGAGTGCTCTAAAATGCTAAAATATGATATTGAATCGGAGCCCAATGTAAGCTTTTGGCTTCCTTTTTCTACAACCCCCCACCCCCCTCTCTCAGGTCGAGTGGAATACCCTCAAAGATAAAACTGATTTCGGTAATTGGCTGCTGGTTCTTATTTCATAGTAACCCTATTATTACATTTGGATTGTAGAGAGTCACAGAGCTTGAAACGAGTGAGTTGCTTGAGCAGTTACCGGCTTTGCAAAATCTTCTTTTTCGTCTTGTCGGTTGCCAGGTATGCTATTTCCATCCCACTCACTTCCATTGTATTTTTGCAAGTTATACCAAGCATTGTGCAATGAAGAGGGTTCATGTGCTTCTGTAGGAGTACGCATAATTTACACCGACCCTCAATTCCAATATGATGGAAAGGGGTATCCATTGGACATTTACAATGTTGCCCCTAATTCCAATAAGTCACTTATTTCTTAAGATCAATTTAAGATAAATAAACAAAGATAATTGACACATTGCAAGAAATGAATGTGTTAGAGTCTTGAGACTCATGATGAAAAGACCAAGGACAATTTAGTCATTTTATATTAAGTTAATTTTTATGTAGCATTTCTTTGTTATTGCAAATAATACTGGATATTGTCTTGTAAACATGGAACAAATATTGGGTTCAATCTGCAAAAAACTTTTTCTAGAGATGAGAAATTTTATCCCAGACATAATTAAAGGAAAACAACATGCCTACTCTGTAGTCTATGGAACTTAGGTAATATCAGATACTAGTGCAACAAAGCTGGAATATTTCCTCTATTGTCCTCACTTAAGAAAATGCCGAACTTCATCCTCCTTTCTTGAAAATAATTAGTACACAAATGAGGAAAGTAAAATATGTAATCCTGACATTTCTAATAAAACTATGAAAGGGCAGGTCCATAAAGGAAAAACACTTCTTTTGAGAGGGCATATGAGGATCTTATTTTTTTCATAGGGGATACATCATATTTTAATTTGTCATAGAGACATACGAGAAAAATTACAATTTAATAATGTTGAATTCCTTCATTTCCAGCCAGAAGGTTTAGCTGTTCATAACCAAATGATTCGATTTGCAGTCTCTATGGTGAGTTCATTTATTTGTAAATTTATTCTTTGTAAAAGTTTTTTCTCTAAAAATGGTTTGACAGTGGACCCTCCATATAATCCTTTGCAAATTGTCTCACTTTCACCTACACTTCTACAAATTCTCAAAGTACCCCTGTAAACAACAAAAATCTGCAGGGCCCTACAAAGATAGGAATTATCAGATATAACCCTACAAATGTATTAATTACTTCCCTCTTTAGCTCTCCTCTCAATTTGCTTAAAAGGAATGACCAATCTAGCTTTCATGCAAAACTGGCCATCTCTACATAAATGTGGATGTGAAAAGGTATCTTATGTACTATAATCAGGTTTTAGATGTGCATCTCACTTTGAAAGAAAATATTATGTTCATTTTTTTAAGAGCATAAAAGACAGCATCCCTTTAAGAAACCTTTTTTAATTAACTTACAGGTTGCACAAGAAAGTATAAAAATATATGCTGCAATCAGAACAGGAACTGCTAATTTGGCGGACAAGGTACTCAACTAAGACAAGCTTAGTACTTGTTCTGTAATCTAATTATTTACTTACTTCGTGAGAGAAAATATTTACTTATTGGACGAAACCTTTTAAACCAATTCAGTATCAAACTAACCATAAAAAAACTAGAAGAACCTACTATGTTTCATTTTCCTGAGAGACAATGAGAACTACTAAACTTCTTGCTAATATATTTTAAATTTGTAGTTCTTTGATATGCAACGGCATGATGCAATTAGAGCACTTGATATCTATCGTAAGGCTGTTCTGCAGGTAATATTTCACCTGTCTGGCAATGAATTTTATGTTTTTCTTCTATGACAAATGTACCCTTAATAGATACTCAAAATTTCCCTGTACGCTACAAAACCTTGGAAAATATTCCCCACCCCCCCCACCCCCCCCCCTCCCGACCTTCTGCTCATTTTTTTTTACTAAAATTCAGATTTTCTAGCCATTCATCTACAAAGTAATTAATGTAATGAGGTTGGTTTTGTCATTTTTGAAATTAATGGGAAGAGAAAGGTTCTGATGTGTAGTTTCCATCTTTTAGAGGCATATGCAGTCTTTAAAGCTTTTATACTTTGCCTTTGTTGGATGATTAATTATTAGAAGAAAGAAAATAACAAGGTTTTTTAATAGGGTGGGAGCCTAACAGACTTTTACAAGACTTGTAAAAGACTTAATCTTGGCCGAGTCAACGACTTCAAAAAAGTTGAGCAGGTACTTGTTTTTCTTTTTCAATTACTTCACTGTATGCATATATTGACAGTAAAATTCTAATCACGACGTACCCTCATCAAATAGCAAGTAGTCTGTTAATTTGTGCCAAGTGCTTATAGAAAAGTGTGGGTGAAAGAAAGGAAAAATGACGACAGGGGGAATCAAACATATGGCTAGCTACATTTTATTAGTAGAAAATCTTGATTTCGAAGGAAACATATGCAAAATGTTGTTTACATCTTTTACTCGTATTGGATTATGTTATTGCAGCCTCCTGAATCATTCCTTGGAGCAATGGAAGAATACATAAAAAATGTGCCTCGTCATAATATGGTAAAGGTCCTGTATGTTGTTATTGTATATGCACCAAGCATTACCATGCCGGATGCACACTGTCCAGTGCAAAAGTGAAGTTATCTTAGTTTCACCCAATTCTTCGAACAAACAATATCTGATGATAATCAACCTTATCTTTACATTATTCGATTGTTATACTTGTAGCTTGAAAATGGAAGAGAAACTTTGGCGATACAATATAAGAATAATAAAGAGCCAGAACCGCCTGTTGCAACAAACTTGAGTTCACGTGAAGTGATCTTACCAGAAACTCACTCTGCTAAAACTACAGTTCAACCTGCACCTTCTGACTCAGTTGCTGACCTACTGGTAAGTTCATTGTAGCATTGGAATTACAATTCCAGTTAAGTGCCGGACTTGCTGGCATGATGACAAGCTGATATGATATCAAAATGTGAATGACACCTGTCTAACCCTTTTGAGGGATTATAGCTAGCTTCACTGCATATTCTGATCTTTTCATTAAAGAATTTTTTTATCTGATTGGTGTAACAGTGTTTGGACAACATCACGCATGATTCAACTGCACATCAAGTAGAGGAGACAAACCCCTTGGCAGTTGCTTTGATTTCTAATGGTAATCTTCTTAATTTGATTTTTCTTTATTTTGTCCTTCGATAGTAGAAATTACGGAAGTGATTTCCAGCTTTCTACTAATAATTTTCAATTATACTCGAAAACAGACAATCTTATGTTTATTTTCAAAATATTCGCAACCGCATCACTTTCAACTTCTTTTAGTCAAGTCAATTCTGAAATAATTATAAAAAATATCAATATACCTGGTAAAAGTAATGTGATAAAAACTGAACGCTCCTTCAATGCAATCAGATGACCCTGGTTACTTCTAGCACTGTAATGCATTTCAAATGATTGTCCTCAATGGGGTTGCCACATGGAATTCTCTTACCACCTCATTAAACCTTATACTTGACTATTACTAAACATTATATCAATTGAATTAATGTTTGCTTTTTGCATGTAGAATCTTCGACAAATAATGCCTGTTCTTCTTCTAATCCAACATATGCGATGGCAGACTGGGAATTGGCACTTATTGCCACATCAAGTTCAAATCGAAGTCCTCTTCCCGAGAATAAATTGGCAAGCTCAATTCTTATTACTAATGACAAAAAAAAAAAGGAATGGAAATAATAAAACTTGAGAAGTTTTAAACAAGAAAATGCCTCTATTAGACAACTGTTGTTTACCTTTCTTTTTCGTTTGACTCGGTTTACTTGCAGGTATCCCTTTTCTATGGGTATATCTATTTTATATAGTATTACTTTTCTTGATGCAGCACACCTTTCTGTTTTCTTTTTCTTTTTTCTGTTTTGACAGAACTTCACCTTTTCTTATTGTATATCTTTATAAATTTTCGGGCTGCATTAGTTTATTTTTATTTCTTTCCTTCTTTCCTTCTTTCCTTCTTTCCTTTTATTTATTTACTTCTTAGAGGCCTGAAACTTACATCTTTTGGTGCCAGTCTTTTTTCCCACTGAGGTTCAAACCAACAACCTTATCTTTGTGAGAATTTGCCTCAAACACCCGGATCTATCAATGGTTGCTAAAGAAATTAGTAATGGAAGCGGTTGGGCATCTTTGGTAAATGCCCATCCCCAATGGCACAGTGTTCTGAATGAAATTATTAATATATTCTTTTTCTTTTTGTAGGCTGATGGATTCAATAAATTGATGCTAGACAGTTTGTATGAAAATTCAGTTGCACAGGGGCCAACAAACACCGAATTGGGTTTCCCAATTAGCTCTGATCAGGTGGCCCCAGCAAATCCATTTGAGATGGTTTTGTTTTCTGATGACCCAATTTTTGTGCCTAGTAATGAAATATCATCTAGCAATACGGAGCTTGGAACTAATGAGGGACACGACGACCTGTTCTTGTGGTCTAATTCTGAAGCAATAACTGGCAATATTGCACCAATCGGTCTTGAAGCAGGAGATGAGAACTCATTATCTCTGTCTGGTACTGGCGAAAGAGTACCTAGCAATGATGTACCAATTGGCACGGAAATGGGACATGACGACCAATTCTTCTGGCGCAGTTCTGAAATTATTCCTAGCAATGTACCACTTGATACTGAAACTGGTAATGGAAAAGATGCCGTGTTGCAAGCGCAAGGACAAGAAATTAGCCATGACAGCACCAAAAATCCATTTGGTAACCCATTTATGTAATGCACTAACCAAATTCAGCCACGGGAGTTAAGATATTAGAAAAAATGAATTGAGTACAGAAGTTGAGATGTAGATAAGCACTAAGCAAGCTGTCTTAGTTTCTAATTGTAATATTATTTTCTTGCCATTGTAACTAGAATAATTATTTTGGTACCCGCAGTTGAGTACCCGCAGTTGATTCTTTTCCCAATTAACTTCCATAACGGTATAACTAACTTTGTCAATCATTAAACTACCTTGAAAAACGTGTAAAAGATGAGTCCAGTTTTTTTCTTTAAATACTTGATATCTTAAGTATAAATACTTGATGAATTATATATGAATATTTGATATCTTAGGTATGAATACTTTCTATTTTGTATGAATACTTTTCATATTTGAATATTTGATACTTTGAAAAACGTGTAAAAGTATGTCATCATGGATCTCATTTGAAAGAGAAAATTGTGTAGAACACGTTCGTGGTTTTAAATTTGTAAAATTTCTCATAGATCGTCCCAAAAATTGGTTAGATTGAACGGAGAAAAAAAAAATCACCTTGAAAAACGTGTAAAAGATGAGTAGGTATTGTGTCCAGTTTTTTTTTAAATACTTGATATCTTAGGTATGAATACTTGATGAATTATATACTTGATAATTTAGGTATAAATACTTTCCATTTTGTATGTGAATTAATTTAATCAATGAATGTAGCACTGGTGGTGTGATCCACGTGACTTTTTGGTTGTGGTCCCCAATGCAGTCTGACAGTTATAAAAAGATGCGGGTACGGTTATTTAAGGAAAATTCATATATCATATATGTAGTTCATTGTATAGATATAAATACTTGTCTTGTATAGGTATAAATACTTCACAATGTTACTATTAATACTTGTGAAACAAAATTACAGTTTTGGAAAAGTTGCGGTTCCCAAAAACAGTTATGACAGTTAGGTGCGAGTACAATGCGGGTACTCAACTGCGGGTACTCATATCAGCTTCCTTGTAACTATTGACTCCCTTTGCATTCAATTATCTAGGCCATGGTATCTTTTTGTTTTAGAAAGAGTTGATTTTTTTGAAAGATATTGCTTAATAGATTCAAATATTAGTTTTTAAATTTGGGTTCAGAGAAGACAAAGAACGTTAAATCTAACAGATTGCAGCTGAATTTTTTTTTTTTTTTTATCTTGACAGTTTCCATTTTATATGAAAAGAAAAAATAAAAAAAAAATCACAAGGAGAAAGGACCGATATTTTTATTAAAACCCCCAAAAAAAAACAAATTATCAAATCTGCTCCCACTCCAACTTTATTTTTTTTTCTACCCTAACCGCCCGTGGGCTGGGCGGTCCACTTTTTCCACCTGACCGCCCAGCTGCCGGGCGGTCCACTGTGCACAGCTGACCGCCTAGAAACTGGGCGGTCCAATTTCCATAGCTGACCGCCCAGCAGCTGGGCGGTCCGCTAGTGTTTTTTTTTTTTTTTTTAAAGATTAGATTAGAGACAATATGAATATAAAGATGCTGAATTCTTAACGCTAAAAGTTCGAATTTTTTTTGTAAATATTAGTTAGATTACTTCTGTGAAGCATATTTATACTAAAATACGCTAAATTACTTGGAATTATGTTAAATTACGTTGAGTTACACTGTATTAAGTTAAATTACACTAAATCACATTACATTACGCTAAAATACGGTAAATTACATATGAATAGGGACGATATCTTCACTGAAAAGGCGAAAAACGACGACGAAACTTCAAACGGTCATAAAACGGCGCTCGAGTGTCCGATTTCAGCAAATGAGCACTTTTCGGAAAGCTTGAGAAAATGCGCATGCGTCCGTGCCAGCGATGCCGGATTCCAAAATTCAGAATCGTCAAAAAACAAAGGGAAGAGCCTCAAAACTTGAGTTGAAGTTTCCGATTAAGATTTTCATTTCTATTATTCAATCTAAGTAGCTCAGTAAATTAGTTACATAATGAACTTGTAGAATACCAGTTTTTACTATTTTCGGAATTTTTTTACTATTTTTTATGATTCATGAAAGATGGCACAGAATCGGTCTACTTTAGCGTAATTTTGCGTAGTTTAGCGTAATTTACCGTATTTCAGCATAATTAGCGAAGTTATTGTTATTTAGCGTAATTTAGTGTAATTCAACGTAATTTAACATAATTCCAAGTAATTTAGCGTATTTTAGTATAACTCACTTGAGTAATTTAGCGTATTTTAGCGTATTGAGTAATTTAGCGTATTGAGTAATTTAGCGTATTTTAGCGTATTGAGTAGTTTAGCGTATTAAGTAATTTAGCGTATTGAGTAATTTAGCGTATTTTAGCGTATTGAGTAGTTTAGCGTATTGAGTAATTTAGCGTATTTTAGCGTATTGAGTAATTTAGCGTATTTTAGCGTATTGAGTAGTTTAGCGTATTGAGTAATTTAGCGTATTTTAGCGTATTGAGTAATTTAGCGTATTTTAGCGTATTGAGTAGTTTAGCGTATTAAGTAATTTAGCGTATTTTAGCGTATTGAGTAGTTTAGCGTATTGAGTAATTTAGCGTATTTTAGCGTATTGAGTAGTTTAGCGTATTGAGTAATTTAGCGTATTTTAGCGTATTGAGTAGTTTAGCGTATTAAGTAATTTAGCGTATTGAGTAATTTAGCGTATTTTAGCGTATTGAGTAATTTAGCGTATTTTAGCGTATTGAGTAATTTAGCGTATTTTAGCGTCTTGAGTAGTTTAGCGTATTAAGTAATTTAGCGTATTGAGTAATTTAGCGTATTTTAGCGTACTGAGTAATTTAGCGTATTGAGTAATTTAGCGTATTTTAGCGTATTGAGTAATTTAGCGTATTTTAGCATATTTTAGCGTATTTTAGTGTCCGATTTCAGCAAATGAGCACTTTTCGGAAAGCTTGAGAATAACTCACTTAAGTAATTTAGCGTATTGAGTAATTTAGTATAACTCACTTAAGTAATTACATATTGAGTAAATTACTTAAGATTTTCATTTCGTCGTCGTTTTTTCGCCTTTTCAGTGAAGATATCGTCCCTATTCATATGTAATTTACCGTATTTTAGCGTAATGTAATGTGATTTAGTGTAATTTAACTTAATACAGTGTAACTCAACGTAATTTAACATAATTCCAAGTAATTTAGCGTATTTTAGTATAAATATGCTTCAAAGAAGTAATCTAACTAATATTTACAAACAAAATTCGAACTTTTAGCGTTAAGAATTCAGTATCTTGATATTCATATTGTCTCTAATCTAATCTTAAAAAAAAAAAAAAAAAAAAAAAAAAAAAAAAAAAAAAAAAAAAATATGCACAGTGGACCGCCCGGCAGCTGGGCGGTCAGGTGGGAAAAGTGGACCGCCCAGCCCACGGGCGGTTAGGGTAGAAAAAAAAATAAAGTTGGAGTGGGAGCAGATTTGATAATTTGTTTTTTTTTGGGGGTTTTAATAAAAATATCGGGAGAAAGGATCCATGATTTATTATGATAACAATAATTACATGAAAAGGAGATTCATCCACTAAATTTCTAAAAGTTAGTTATAAAGATTTATAACTTATTTATAATGCATTTTATTTTTCATTAATTTTTAACAACTTGACTGCATACTAAATAAAATTTAAAGGAGGAATTTCATGTATACCCCTAAAAAACTTCAAAATTTTGTATTTCATCCTCTAAATTTTTTATTCTGTGTTTACCCTTCTAAATTTTAAAAACTCACAAATTTATTCATTTTATTGTCTTTTCTATTATAACTCATTTTAAATTGTATAAACTATCCATTTTACCATTTATGAAGAAGATAAAACATATGTAGCATGTTTCTGAAAAAATGTCTTCTAATTTGACGATTTCTGAAGACAAATAAGTTACACAAGAATATACCTAAATAGTCTTCTATTTCCTGAATGAAATAGTATTTTATTTTTTCATTAGGCGAATTCTTGACTCTCTAATTGATATGTAATTTGGCTTCAATCTTGTCTCTTTTTGAGTTAAATGTCTTATGTTTCTTGTTGTGGTTTCTTGCTGAACATAATTAAATTGATAGAAGGTACCATCGTGTTATTCAATTAAGTCGCACTAAAATTCTTTTGAGATGAAATGATTGGCAAATGTTATACCATATTATATACCCATTAAAGAGAACTGATCAATAAGGCAATACTAACGATTGTTTTGCTTTTGCAATTATCAAAGACGAAAAACTTCCTTTGTTTTAATCAGGTTCTTTTTTCTATTCCCAGCTGCAAGAAGATGAAGAAATTAGGGATGGATCCAGTAGTTCTAAGGAATGTCTCATCATGCCATGCACTTTCAATCCTTGCAAACTCTTGGTGCGACCAGGCTCACCAGTTTCTATGCCACTGCATTGATGCTGGAAATATGGAAGCCTCTTATATTCTGGGAATGGTACCTGCAATAGTGACCCCTTTAAATTTCTTGTAACTTCTCCATTGGTTAAGATCATAGCTACCAAATCATGGCCATTTAAAGAAAACGAGCTTCGCTGACCTTCTATATATCATGTGTTCTCACCATGATAATTTAATTGGTGAAGAAGAAAGGTTAATTAATATTGAAATGTTATGTTAAAATTTTAATTAAATAATTAATTAACACTTTGTTCGCATTTCTGACAAAAAAAACAGTAATTAATTCGGTGCTGAGTATCACTTGCTTGAAGACCAAAGTAATGACTCCGAGAGACCCAATGATATGCGCATCCTGTCTTGGTGTCTTGATTTCCTCTAATATCTATTTTTTTTAGATAAAATCAAAATTTTCCAACTTTAAATACGGAAAATATTATCACCGTAGTCACTCAATGAAAAAAAAAATGTTCTTTTAAATATTCATTTGTTGGATCTTTGTTGGAAACAATGGCTACTTCAAAGCTTTGTAAAATGATTGGAGTTCTTGCAACATATATTTATATAAGCAACCATATAATAAGTTGAACAGCAGTATAGTAGTTTTGTCACAAAAAATAGGCTCCACTCTTCACACAACATGGAAATCTTATTATAGTTTAGTCACAAAAATTATGCTCCACTCTTAATACAACATCAAAATCTCATGCCCAGATGAAACTAAATCAATGCACGCTGGAGTTCCATTTTCTTTTTTAACATAAAAATAATGGGGTCAATTATTCTCAAATTTCATTGATTAAGATATCAAAGGTTTCAAAAATTACAAATTTTTTAATAGGAACATGAATTACACAATGAATTTCAAAGATAAAATAATCTTAGTGTACTTTCTACTTTTACAAAACATACAACTCTTACACGTGTATAAAGTATAAACAATATTATTCGAATTAAAAAAAAACTAAAATTATATATATACTTAACAACGTCGTTACTTTTGCAGTTACTTGCATTAATAATAATCATATCTTCAGGGATAACCATCTTCGTAGTCTTATTCTCAATAATAATTATTTTTTATCATTGCAAATAAGGCATATTTTTATTGTTAATAATTAAATTCAAATGAGAAAAAAAAATTCATCTCTGATTTCAAGACATGCTTTATCCACACTTGTTCCCATTTTGTATATTTAATTGCGAGTATCATTGTAGAATACCGATATGTAAAATTGCAAAGAACAATTCTGAATATGTCACAAGTTTCATCTGTCTCCTTGGCTAACTAATTTTCGTTGAAGCCCTCTGTAATTAATTTTAAAGAAAAAGTAAAAAAAAAACCCACAATTGTAATTCTGAAAAAGGAAAGGCAATAAAGTTTACAAAGTCCAAATGAAAAGAGATAACATCCACTGAATTTCTCAAAAAAATAGTTATAAAGATTTATAACTTATTTATAATGCATTATATTTTTTCTTTCATTTTTATACAAAATAAAATTAAAACTAATTTATCATATAAAAACATAACTCATCAAGTAGATCAATATAAATAGTTTGCATTCGTTGTTGAAAATTGATCCAAATAAATTTTAGAGTTATTTACTTATGACGCTTACACAAGCATATTCCTAAATGTCATTATTTATTCGTTAAAAATAGAAAATTGACCCATTTGTCTTTGAAAATTGAACAATTAGAAGACGGTTGTTTCTCTTAAATTTATGAAGTAAAATGGGTACTTCATAAATTTAAAATGATTTTTAATAGAAAAGACACTAAAATGAGTAATTTGTGAGTTTGAGAAATTTAGAAGGGTAAATATTATATGAGGAGGGATCTAGTTACAACAATTTTGAGTTACAACAAAGTTACCACAACCATTTTCTATATTTTCAAATTCCAAATTGTCGATCCAAACCGTTCAACATGATCTCCACAATAAAATGTGCTTCCAGATCAAACTTTCAATTTTTTTGAATTTTTTTACTATTTATTAAGATGAGTACAAAATTCAATGGTCTAAATTTGACTAGTTTTTGTAAAATACTTAATAAATAGTAAACAAATTCAAAAAAATGTAAAATTTGATTTGCATACACATTTTATTGTGGAGATCATGTTGAACGATTTGGATTGACAATTTAGAATTTGAAAAGGTAGAAAATGGTTGTGGTAATTTTGTTGTAACTCAAAATTGTGGTAACTAGATCCCTCGTATTATATTATGAATTTTAGAGGGGGAATATGTAATTTCAATGTTTTTGAGGGGTATAAATGAAATTCCTGCAAATTTAAAAGTTCTTTTACTATGATCTGAACAAATATTAGTACTCGTATCACATGAAACCACATCATTCATCCATATTTGAAAATATAAATTATCTGAACTAAAGAGATAGGTTATCATGCTTTGGGAAGTAAAGAAGGTGTTTTACTTCCCACTCTTATCTTCATTTTCGAAGTTCAAATAGTCGATTCGAACATCTCAACATGATCTTCATATTGATATGTGCTTGGAGACCAAATTTTACATTTTTTTAGAATTTTTGAAAATCACAGTTTTTCATTAAATAATAAAATAATAAAAATTCAGAAAAACGCTCATTTTCAAAAATTCTAAAAAAAATAGTAAAAATTTTCAAAAAATGTAAAATTTGGTCTCCAAGCACATTTTAATATGAAGTTCGAATCGATTATTTGAACTTTAAAAATAAAAATATGAGCGGGAAGTAAAACACCATCTTTACTTCCCAAAGCATCGTAGCATCACTCCAGAACTAAATATAGATTGATAACAGCTAGGAATCGAAGAGAAACAATTTAATCTTAAGGACTACATGGTTAAAGATGATATTTCAAAGGACTGATGTGCATAATGGGTTGAAATTTGGGATTACCGCCAACGGATGTTTTGGAAAATTGGGGGACCGCCAAGTCCGCCAAATTTAGACTTCCCTTTCTTTCTCTAGTTAAATTCATTTCTCCGACAAATTAAACCCTACGTCGCAAATATTCCCGGAGAAAGATTTGGCGACGAAAATTAACGCTCTGATCGGAAACCCTTGCGAGCTCTGATTGGAGGAGGAGAAGAGTTCAATCGACTGAATTTCCGCGGGCTGAACTCGCGTCGCCAAATCGCACGGGGAAGGTAGGTATTTGGCGCGATTTCAGTTCGAGACGTGAAAGTTATCTTCTGTCCCTTCATTGTCGCGCCTTTGCTCCGACAAGGTAATGAAGTTCTTGCTCTCTTTTGTTTCGTTTGTTACCCGTATATTTTTTAGATTTTAGGTTTGTTGAGCTGAACAGATCAAACCCTAATTACTAATTTGAAGGGCAAGTTTGGTAAATTAGAACAGAAATTTGGATTCTTTATATAAATGGATTCTCATTTACAGATGATATTTCCTGATCAATAAAATTCAATTCTGAATCAATATTTTTCATCTCTCCTCCAATGGTTTTTATTCTGATCAGATAGCAAACCCTACCTGGTAAAAGAGAGAGCGAGACGATGAAGAGGGTGGCGAATACGGTGAAGCCATCTCGAGACGAAAAGCGGATACGATTTTCTGATGCTATTGGTAGGAACTGGTTTGATGCGCTGAGCGATGATCTCGTAATCTCTATACTAAGCAAAATCAGTGCATCCGCCAAGTCTCCCTCTGATCTAATAGGAGTCATGTCAAGGTGCGATCTTTATCCTCTTTTTTTCCTCCTACTGATCTAAATTACTCTTTTCTCATTTTACTGTTCGAGAATTTCCCGGATGACTTAGGGCCTGTTTGGTGTAGGGAAATTTTATGGGAATTGAAGGTTTTGGGAATGGGGGTTTGCAGTCTTCACATCAATTTGTTGATTCCCGAATGAAAAGAACTCATGGGAAATTTAAGAAGATAGGTGTTTGTTAGAACATGGGAAAAAGAGAAACTTTCAGTATAATCAATTCTAATTCCTCCTCATGACAAAGATTTAATCACATGCAACAATCATCACCGAATGTTGCACAACTCAAGCCAAAGATTCAAGAGTTAATTACGAGTATGTCTAAAAGCACAAATGAAATTTGATTTTAATTTTTGATTCAACCGATACACAAAACCCATACGTCAAATTGGATAATGGATAACAGTCGGAAATTTAAACCAAACAACGAATGCTTAACAATCTGCAAAATTAACTCAAAAAAAAACAATCAGCAAATGAAGTTAAAAAGAACTGATCAATAAGGCAAAATTATTGAAAGTTTTGCCTTTTCAATTTTAAAAGATAAAGAACTTCCTTTATTTACTATTGGCTCTTTTTTCTATTCCCAGCTGCAAGAGGATGAAAATATTGGGGATGGATTTAGTAGTTTTAAAGAATGCATCTTGTTATGCAATTTCCATCCCTGCCCGGTCTTGGTGCGACCAGGCTCACCAGTTTCTATGCCACTGCATTGATGCTGGAAATATGGAAGCCTCTTATATTCTGGGAATGGTACCTGCAATTGTGATCCCTTTAAATTTCTTGCAACTTTTCCATTGGTTAAGATCATAGCTACCAAATCATGGGTGTTTAAAGAAAATTGCAGACATAATATTCCAACTTTTGGTGGTTTTGAGAACTCAATTCAGGCCTGAACATTGGGTCAGGTGGGGAAGGAAAGGAAACTGTTCAAAATCGGTACCATGCTGGTAATTTTTCAGTGAGTATATGTACCATTATGAAAGGTAAAAGACTAAACATACCATACCTAGTTTTTCTCATTTTCAACCAAATTCAGTTTAGTCCAATACAAGGAAACATAACAGTAATTAAAAAATTTTGTGATGTAAATAACAAGGATTTACCTTTGTAAAATCAGATCGAGTTCTATTGCTTGGGGCACTATGCTCGTGGGGTCGACCTATTGGCACGAGCTGCACAAGCATCCCACCCCGAGGCACTTTATTCTCTCGCAATCATCCTATTCATAGGAAGCGGCGACATTAGTGGACCTGACTACCACCACAACTTGGACGATCCAGCAGCACTTTGTGCCAAGTCATCCATGCTTGGTCACAGAGATGCCATAACTGAAATTGGTCACTGCCTCTGGAGGTGTGCCAATATGCCTCACCCACCTGACTGGTTTCATAGCCTGTTGATTGACGAAGACGAGATTGAAGAGAACGGGATGGAATTGGAGGAAGACGTCGGCAACACCAAACTTTCCATGTACCATGAGAAGCAAGCACACCCAGCAAATTTATTCCTGGTTGAGTGGTGGCGACTATCTGACGTGAAGAGCAAGAGGGAATCAGACGGTCTAGAACTTTGCTCACGGCTATGTGGCAGGAGGGAGACAAGGAGCAACGAGTTCTACAGGTGCCGTTGCAACAAGGAGTTTTACTGCTCCCATGCCTGCCAGGATGTGCACTGGGAAACTGAACACCATGCCACGTGCCATCTCAACAATGAATAATTTGCAAATGTTCTGTTACTGCTGATTAAAACATTTATTACTGTAATGATGTGAGATGATTAAACTTAACATTATTTGTAGCATTTTATGGTAAACATGCAGCTGCTTTTTTTAACAAACAAGTTTTCTGGCATGTACCATGGGTTTTTCTTCTAATTATTGCATTCTGGTAAATAGTGGTAAAATAAGATCTGCTTTGCATATGTTCAGTAAAATTTATTAGTTTTATGTCAATCTCGGCACAATCTTGGCGTCAAATTCATTTTAATTAGTACCTAATGTATGATGTTACTTTTGGAACCTTTTTGGCACTTACATGCTGAAATTTTGGAACCTTTTAGCAATATATTTTGATGTATTGTTCTTTGAGTTTGTTTGTTGGAATGCAAAGCCATTTTAATATTTGCCCCTGAAAATGTGCAGCTGTTTTTAAGTTGAATTATGACAAACATAGGGGCTTTTTTGAGAAATAACTCTATCTTTGTAGAGTTCTGCAGCCGCTCAAAATAAGAATGGCTTCCACCAAAACAATGACCAAAATTATTTGGCATTCAATATGACAAAGCGCATAAATCGGAACAGGTGTAATGTCATGTCATTTTTAATTTACTTATCGTGGAAAGTAAAAACAGTGTAGCTCATCTACCATCGCCTTTTGCAAGAACGCGTATCCTCTGTATTAACTCGAAAGGGAATATTTTGAGTTAATGAATCTCAACCATCAGATTTTAAACGGAGTCAATCCGGTTGCTACTTATAACATAGGGGTCCTTAATATTAGTGCAGATCTAGTCTACACGAATCTTAAAACAAATCGGATGATCGAGATGCATTAACTCAAAAGATTCCCTAATGCAGAGGATACGAATTCCTTTTGCAATGGTCATGAGTTTCACAGAATTTTAAAGATCCTGTGAACAGGAGAGAGAATACAACAGTTCTACCTTACAATTCCTGTGAAAATAGCATTGGACCAGTACTGGTATACACTTAACTCAGCTAAGGTTACCTCTGAATATTTATTTACTTTGTAGTATGATCCTCAGCAATTTTGTCAATATTAAATAGTATTTCTTTTTATGCTAAAGTGATTATTAATATTGGTAGCGAAAAAGTAGGTGTTGCTGCAAGATGGAAATTTTGTGCACATATAAACCCCAAAATCTGCTGCTAAATATTTCTTTTTCAATATTCTTTTCTCTACCAATGCAAGTCATTTGATAGTTTGGTGGAGAAACAAAATGGTTTTTCTGCAATATTGTAATATATATGTTTTAAAAAATTCACTTGTATTGTTGAAAAATAAAAAACTTGGCAAGATCATGAATGGGTTCGCTTGTTCAAAAAAAAAAACTACTTGTACATGATTCACCGTTTTCTCATCTCGAAAGAGAACGAACCTTACACATTTGAAGAGTGAAGCCTATATGAATTTTATAAAAAAAATAAACAAATAAATCTTACACAGGACGAGAAATAGATACAATTTTGTAGGCAATCATTAACACCGCTCTAATTTAAATAGGTACAGCGAATTTTTAAATTTGATGGAGCTGTAAATGCTTACCGTACAGAGTCTGCATCCTCTGCATTAACGCACCTAATACACCGTTTAAGTTTAGCTCCGAACTGTCCGATAAGAAGAATTAATGTACAGGATCCCTTTAAGATTGGTGCTAATATGTAACTAAAGGTCCTGATCTAAACGCAACTCACGCCTATAATGTACAGGATCCCTAAATGATTCGTGCTAATATGTAACTAAAGGTCCAGATCTAAACTCAAACGGCGCGTTAGTACAGAGGCTATTAATCCATATTTTATTGAAGGTTATTAATTTTTTGGAGTACATTTTTCCTAGTGGTCTGGGCCTGAGGTCCTCCTAAATATTGTCGACAAAGCACTCCTTGTACTAAAAAACTGACAAACGATTGGATTTAATCTTCAACTGGAATTCAAAATCAAAGTTACAGTGCTGCTAAAGTTCGTAAATCACCTAGAAAGGAACATGGAAAAATAACGAGGCAACAATACAATATGAACTGATAAATCGCAAAAATTGAAGCTTATTACACCTAAGTTGTGAAACAACACCTTTCAGTGTACCTGAATAGGCTTCCCAAAACAGAAACACGATCTCAGCATTAAGTTATACAGGTTTCCAAACAAAAACAAGTAACAAAACAAATTATGCAAAATAAGAAATGCTGAAGGCAACCCTTTTTTTTTAACCCAACAGCTAACGCCTAGATGTATGAAGCATGACAAATTTGGTTAGACAATAAGTTGGAAAAAAAAAATTGGAACTGCTGGTAAACCAGATTGGAAGAAACACCATAGAAAAATGTGAAATTAAAGAATTTAAGAATTTGTCAGTGTTTATTTTGCTTTCTTCGCGAAGCAACCTCAGCTGCCCAAGCCTTCCCTACATCTGTCTGAAATTTTCCTGAAGATAACAAATAGACAAACAAATCACTCTGCTTTCAAATTAAGGATTACAGGTAACAGAAGAATTTCTGTTGTTACATTCAGTTTGTGCTTTTTTTTATGACACTTCAAACTTTATATTAAGACTCAAATGCTGATGTATAGAAATGCTGTACCTGCTGTTGATTGGAAAAATTCTTCCAGGTCATGTCCTTGCTCTGGGGAAAAAGATCATAATATGTTCAATAAAGTTGATTTGCAGAACCCCCGTACTCGACATTTTAATTTAAGATCCTGGATTCCCAATTTAATTCTGAACAAAGAAATAACTATTCTGGCAGGAACTAAATAAACAACACGGATTGATGAAAATATCAGTAAAGCTAAGTAAAGGGTTACCATTTTCATATTCCAGCGCTTGAAGAATCATCTCGACCTGGAAATTCTTCTAAGTTCAGATTAAATCCAAAAAATTCATAAAATATAGATGACACTATTGATATATAATAAATTCCCAGATTAAAATGTCACCTATTCATAAGTAACTCTTATAGGCCAAACAATCGTGATGAAGATAGCAAAGATTTCCACCAACTATAATTAAATTTCAGATATGTTTAAAAAAAACTGCATGCTCTGCTGGTATCTACTTTCACAAACTTGGCTGCCAAAAGGTCCCAATTTCTTATAGTTCTTCTCAAGTACCAAGTCTTACATTTTTCAGCGTCTTATTTTCTTAAATTGCAGATGAAGGCAAAATCACTATAAACTTTTGGGGCACAATTGCTCAATATAAGGTCCACTGAGGAAATTCTAGTAAAATTGTGGCAGAGATGCAGACCTGTGAGTCTTATTGAGGCTTACTTGTGCTCAACTTTAAGTACCAACTTTCAGATTACCAGTTCAAATTAAAATTCTGACAAAGATTCTAGTAGGTGCCTGACAATTTCAGAATGAAAAAAATAACTGAGTGAACCAATGAAGAAAAACGTACCTTATCAAAATCCTTCACAATCTTAGCTTCAGGAGAAGAATTCTCTTCATATTCCATCCATAGCTCGTGTATTTCTTTGGCTACAAGAGAATTTGAAATGAATTAACTTATTAACAAAAACCTTACAGTGATACAAAATTATTACCAAATTATTAATACAAGAAATAATAATTACGGAAACAATCAATAGATAATTATATGCGACAACATCATTAAGCATGTCACGGTATTTGCAAAGCTTTTCATTGGATTTAAAAACCTTGCTGCATGTTCTATAGCATCCTCTCTGTGCCATTCAATTTTTCCTTTTCCTACTCATCATGCACCTATAACTAGGATTTTAGCTAACACTGACCATTTCAGACATTTGTATATTATATAATATACCTCTAGAAGGTTCACCGAGCAATGTACACATATGGTCAAGTGCTTCTCTCTCCATGCGGCTTTTTTCCGATTTGGGCACACCGTCAGCAGGAGTGATATCACCCACTATGGCTGCATTTATTAAATCATATGCATCTCGAATTATAAGATTTAGCAAAAGAGTGCAACCCATGATTAGTTGCAAACAATGGGCATCACACAAATTGATGCTTCAACTGAATTTCAGCTGGAATGTGAGATAACCAGTCTGAGTTATAGGCTCTACAGATGTGGAATTTAAAACCCAATTAGCTGTATGTAAATCTCAACTAATCAACCATTTTAAATTAGGCATCAGCTTAGCTCTTTTTTTTTTTCTACAAAAGCTTTCTCAATTTACACAAATTGGCCTCAAATACCTAATTAACACCACTAAAGTAAAAAAAATTGCGCAAAAATAGGACCAACCTTCAGCAATGTCATGCACCAAAGCCATCTTGATGCACCTAACCACACATGAAACAACCAAAAGATAAAACAATCAGAAGTGACAAAGATTTCTCTTGGAAAATAAATAAAAACATAGAAAAAGAAACCTGTCACGGTCGATTCCAGGAATGTCAGGAGCTACAAGAGCCATGATACCCATGCGGTACATGTGGTCAGCAATTGATTCTGGCCCCTTCACATCTCTTCTAATCCAACCTGCTCTTTTTGTCGTCTGTATGATATCAATGTCATGTGCTAGAGAAGATCAGAACAAGTCCTTTGATTATCCTAATCCGTACCAAAATGCACTAAGATTCGGTAATGATATATATTTTTTTTTCATTTATATATCCTGGATCGTGCTCCATTTCTCAGTAAAATTCGTAAGTCCTATACTCTCGAGAGAATGTATGCTTCAAACCTAATATATCCTATAGTTGCTCTGGAATAGTTTTAATAGTCTCTCATTTTTCTCATTCGACGACCGAACTTTATCAGGAACTATTCAATCAAAAGCTAATACACAGTATACACTGCTACTTCAGAGATAACGAAGGGAGAGGGGGGTGGAGAGAGAGAGACCTTGAGGCGGTGGCAGAGAGTGAGAAAATCGATGGCGGAGGCGGCGGTAGAGGCGGTAGAGGCGGAGGAAGAGGCAGACTGGGAAGAAGACATCCTGACCGTTATCGTGCGAATCTGGTGAGGGATTCGACGGTGGGGATTGGAGGAGGAGAGAATAAAAGGTGGAAGCAGACAAAAGGAGCGATGGGATTTGGTGCACAGAGAAGTGAGCGCTTGGCTCCCAGTCATTTTTGCCAATGAATGCCACTGCGTCTCTTTCTCTCTGGGTGTATATCCCGAGAAATTAGTTCTTTAATCAATACACGTGTCGTTATTTTCAAAGATCAGTCCACTTGAACCAGGAATTCTCCAGGCCGAGTCGGTGCAAGAACAAAATGGTCAATAGTGTAAGAGCAGCTAATGGGCTGGGCTTTAATCAGAAAGTTCTCCAACCTTGTGGGAAACCAAGAGGTTCACCCAGTAAAGCCCAAATGTCCAGTTTTGATTATTTGTCAATGAATTTTCTTGGGATGCACTCATTGTTTGCTTTATTTGCGAATCAAGAAATGCGCTTCATTTACTCTCCATCGTCAACGTGGGATGCACTCATTGTATGCTTTATTTACGAGCTAAGAGATGCTCTCTATTAACTATCTCCATTGTCAACTTTAGTCTCCGATCTCGATGAAGCCAGCTTCGTAACTGGGGCGTACTATTTTTAATGCTCAAAATATTATATTGAGAGTCGAAGTGGGATTTTTTTTTTTTTCAAATCTCAATTTTGTCCTCAAATAATAACTTCTTATTTGACTCCAACAAATTGTGCTCTCTCTAAGTGAGAAGAAATATATTGTCGTAGTAAAGAAAATAATTTTTTCAACAATCTTTGATTTTTTATGGGTTTTTGTTAGAAAATAAGTTACATAATTCCTATAAAAGTGATCGCTTTGAATGGATTCTTACAAATGTTTATGGTCCTCTCACAGCTTCAGCTAGACGAGACTTTCCAGCTGAATTATCTAGTTATGTTACTTTAGGAATTGATCGATGCGTTGATTATGGGTGATTTTAATATAATTAGAAGGAGATGTGAGCGTTCTGGCCCTTCTTTTAGTTATATTTTAAGTAATAGGTTTAATACTTTTATTCATGATCATTCATTAAGTGAACTTTCCTGAATGGATCGACAATTCACTTGAGCTAGGTCATTGAATTCACCTTCCCAAGCTCTTTTAGATAGATGTCTTTGTTCTATTACTTGGTCCTCTTATTTTTCTTTAGCTAAATTATCCTCTTTCCCGAGGGCTTATTCAGACCATAATTCTCTTTTTATTAGATACTCATGCCATTTCAATACCTAAGTTTGTTACAATTAAATTTGATAAATCTTGGTTGGCCTATGAGGGGTTTCGAGACTTGGTTTATTCTTGGTGGATTTCAACTTCTTTAGGGCGAGATTTAGGAAATGATTGGAAATTAAAGTTTTTTTTTTTTTTTTTGAAAAACTTGACAGTGGCTGTCAAGTGTTGTATTGAATAAAAAAGTTACATTACGAACCGCAAACTACTAGAGGAGTCCTCTTTTCATCTAAGCACCTGTACTCCTATTACATCAATTACGTCACTATGAAAATAGCTACATCAGTAAACAAGATACTGGTAATTACATCTATAATAATCTTCACAGGGCTATGCATGCTACTGTGAGGCTTCTCATGCCCTTTCTTACTAAACTACACAGAACTTCTCCCAAAGTTGCCACTCCTCATCAATCCTCTTTGCTAGCAGTTCTGCTGGCAGAACTGCTCCTCTCAAAAATCAGAGAGTTTCCTTGTCTCCAGATATACCAGCACGTACAAACAAACAGTGATAGCCATTTAGAATTTGAAAAATTCTGCTGCAACCTCGATTTCTCTCTAGAGCGCTCCCAGATCCTTTCAATTGATGTGTCCGGTACCATGCTGCAATGTTGAGTAGCTCTGGCTACTTCAAACCATACCTCCACCGCAAAAGGGCATAAAAAGATTAAGTGTAAGACCGACTTACAAGGGCAGTTTGAGCACATTGGACAGGGCATCTCACAATGGATTCTAGCACGCAACATATCATGTGTGGGTATCTTCCCCTTTAGTAGCATTCTTGAAAAAACCTTGACAGTGAAAATTTGAACCGCAGAATTCTTATACGGACCGTGTATCACTGGATACGGTCCGTGCACAAACAATCATACACACAAACAGGGCAGAACACAGTATTTAACGAGGTTCGGCACCAACTTGGTGCCTACGTCCTCCACACTCACACACACTATTTTTATTTCTTCTTTTTGAATGATTGGAAATTAAAGTTGTAGTTTCTTAGGAAGAAGTTACGAGGTTGGAGTTCTAATGTTCGAGCCTTCGAGGGGAGAAAAAAACGTACTTAGACACGACTGTTAGACCAAATTGATAACTTTTAACATCAGTTAGATAATAATACCTTAACTTCTGATGATCTTGAGGATTGGAGACAATGTCAAACAACTTTACATAGTTTATATTTATAAGATGAACAGTGTTGACAACAATGATCTAAACTTAAGTGGTTACTTGAAGGGATCTCAATACTAAGTTTTTTCACATAATTGTTTCTTCTAAAAAGAAGAAGAATACTATATGTAGTCTAGAAATTGATGGTATTTTAGTTCATGATGATCATCTTGTTCTTCAAAAGCATGTGATAGATTTTTATAAGGAACTTTTAGGTACCACTACGTACAACAATAATAGTTTCTCTTCAGCCAGACCTCTGGTCACCTGAAGAGAATCTTTCTAATACACAGGTTACCTATTTAGAGCACCCTTTTAGTATGGAGGAGATTAAAAAGGTGGTCTTTTCTTGTAACCCTAACAAATTCCCGAGATCTGATGGGTTTTCATTCTTGTTTTATCAGACATTCTGGGATTTGGTCAAGGATGATTTGTTCAAGCTTTTTAAATGCTTTCTTTAATCATACTTTGGATATTTCATAGTTTAATTTGGCTTCACTATGTTTAATCCCTAAAAAGGAAGATGCAATTAACTTATTTTATAGACAATTAACTGGGGTTTTCCTACTTGAGTGGCAGGCTCTGCAACATCAGTTTTTGCATTTTTTCTTTAGATAATACTATAGAAGATAAACTCCTTTGGAGATGGTCTAATAAACATATATTTACGGTTCACTCATTTTACAAGTGGTTGGAATATGGGGCCTTCCTAATCAAGAATATAATACCATTTGGCAGTCCAAATTACCCTTAAAATTTAAGATATTCCTATGGTTAGTTAGGAAAAACAAAATTTTAACTAAAGTTAATCAGTTAGAAGGGGTTAGCAAGGCACTACTGATTGTCTCTTTTGTGGTAATCCTGAGAATACTTGTCATTTGTTTGTCTATTGCTCTTATATTAAGTTAATCTTGTTGGCTGTATGCAATCTCCTAATATTTTGTTTGACTAAATTTTCAAAACATACATTAATTGCATTTAACCATCATGTACATGATTGAGTGAGTTTGCACGTTTAAGACTTTAATTACAAGATCTATAATGAAGAACCAAAGATAAAGTTCAGAATTTTAATTACAAGATTTATTTGAAGAACTAAGGTTCATGAAGTGTTGAATTACAAGATTCATTTGAAGAACTTAAGAAATCAACAAGACTTTACGAAGCTATAGATTTGTAATAATCAAGTAGTTAAGTAAATTATATTTGAGGATTGTTGATTTCTAGAGCATCCGTTTTGAACAGACCAAATCGTATGGAACGGATTAAACCGAAACAAGACAGAGAGTTCTAGTTTGGTTCTGTCCAGAACGGATGACATCCGTATGGAATGCTTATCAAGTTTTGTGGGATAAATTGTACTAACCGTCCTGAATGGACATAAACGTTTAGAACGATCAATATCAATTTAAATTAAATTACGGAAACTCTAATTTAAATATTCGTACACTCCGTTATAACGGATCACTACCGTTAGAACGTATCTGGCAAATATGAATTAAAAATTTGCAGATGGTATAATTAAAAATTTCGGTGTAAAATATTTATACTTGCAACGGAAAAAGTTGCAGATGTCTTTGTGTCGAATTCATCGCTCAAATAAATAGTGATAGAGAGAATAGAGCTCCTCAGTAATCAATTTATCAGCTAGTCAAGGGTTCTTCTTACAAATCTTACAACTGTAGTACCTACATATTAAGCCCAAAAAGGTAAACGCAAATAGTTCCACCATTTCCACACCGAGATCTCTCTCTTCTTCAATGGGCTCTCTCGATTCAGGTATTAACCCCTAACATAAACCCCGTCTCTCTCTCTCTCTCTCTGTCTGACTTCCCCTGACACCTCGCAGATTTCTCGGCGGGAACATTCCTCTCTGACAAATCAGGAAAGATTTTCGTCGCGGGGCATCTCGGTCTGGTGGGGTCGGCCGTGCACCGCCGCCTAGCCTCCCTTGGCTTCACTGACATCGTCGTCAAATCTCGAGCTGAGCTGGACCTGACACGTCAGGCTGCCGTCGAAGAGTTCTTTTCCTCTGAGCGGCCCCGCTATGTCATTGTCGCTGCCGCAAAGGTCTGTGCTTAACTGTTAAAATTAGAACCAGAGTACAGCTTATTCGAATTAGATTGAAATTAATCATTTGGTACATGTAGTAGCTGAGCCGGCCGGATAACCAAAATTTTCCAATTTTTCATTAATGAACTTGAGCTAATGGATGTTTACAAAAACCATACATTATTCAAGAAGTAATCCCTTAAAAAAATTGGTTGCTTATGTAATATTTGAAAGTTTGTATTCTCGGAAAAAGTAGGACAACTTGGTTTTGACCAGACCTAGTGCAATGTGCTATTATTAGAAAATGCTATACACCTCCGATCAATAACCAGCTTGGTTTTGACCAGACCTAGTGTAATGTTTATTAAAAAATGGTATACACCTCCAATTAAAGGTTATTGATCATTTCATTGTCATTTCTGTTCAATCTGTTTCAAAGGTTGGAGGCATCCATGCAAACTCTACATATCCAGCCGATTTCATTGCATGCAACCTCCAAATTCAAACGAACATTATTGATGCAGCTCTAAAATGTGGCTCTGTGAAAAAGCTTCTCTTCCTAGGCTCCTCATGCATCTACCCGAAGATGGCCCCACAACCAATTCCCGAGGAGGCACTCCTCACAGGCCCACTTGAGCCCACCAATGAATGGTAATGCTCCACTCAGACCCACTCAAGCCCACCAATGAACACTGAGGTTTGCTATTGACTATGCAAAATGAAAAGGTAGCAAAACCATGAAAAGCTACAACCAAGCAAAAGGATAAACATTGTTATACTGAAACTCAGCACTGAAAGTATACCAGGCAACTGAGGCAAGAATATTTTGCTGAATAACAGATATCTACAGTGGGTTGAAATCGTGGCTTCCTGATGGTCTTATGATATTTTTAGTTTGGTACGGAAAATAATCCGGGGAGAATAAAGATCCATTTTGGTTGGAGTCTGTTTTTATCTGTGGACCTGTGGTGTATGACCTTTTGGATTCAATTTTATGATTTTTCTTATAGTAGCTTTGCTCAAGTATCATAAAGTATTCTTTGAGTTTGCCAAAGGATTACAGTTGGAATTAGTCGTAATCCTTGGAAAGGCTCAATTGATAAATAATGAGTTGTGTGGAATTAATTACATCAAGTACTTGAGATGATTTATTCTTCCAGTAGTAATTGACCTATTTGGACCAGCAGTTATTTTTTTTTTTTATTGTTTAGCTTTCTTTCGCAATATGCCACCTAACAAATGGGGGCCTGGAATAGGAAAATATGTTTTTAAGAGAAGTTTTCCGACTCCAATGAACACTACAAAATATTAACACTGCCCTTTATGATTCCAGGTATGCAGTGGCCAAAATTGCAGGTATCAAAATGTGCCAGGCATACCGGCTCCAGCATGGGTTTGATGCTATCTCAGCCATGCCGACAAACCTTTACGGACCAAGGGATAACTTCCACCCTGAGAACTCACATGTGCTGCCAGCACTTATCAGACGGTTTCATGAGGCAAAGGTGAATGGTGCAAAGGAGGTGGTGGTGTGGGGCACCGGCTCACCTCTAAGGGAGTTTCTCCATGTGGATGACCTTGCCGATGCTTGTGTGTTCTTGATGGACAGGTATATGTCTCTATATTGAGTGCTATTATTTTATTGGGATGCATAATAATGTACCAAATTATTTTATTTTGTTGGAGGTAGCTATACAAACAAAACCCTAAGAGAGATCAAAGCCCTCCAAAATAGTAAGATCATTCAAATACCAATTATGCATGAGTCTTATTGATTGTTTTGCTCGGTTAATATTGTAAAATTATTATAAAAAAATTACATTTTGTATTGTAAAATTATTGTATTAAATTGTAAAATTAATATTGCTCGGTTAATTATTGTATTGTAAATTACATTTTGTCAGTATGCACAGTACTACATCTTTTTATGTATGTCGTTGTTTCTTTAATGAAACAGGTAGCTGTTCCTACTTTTAAAAATAAAAATAAAAAACAGTACTACATCTTTTGGGATAACATCGTGTATATATCTAATCAGATGATTTGTTGGCTACATGTCATATTTTCTTATGTTTTGTGGGGTGTCTGTGAAATTTATTGCCTTGCGTGTGCAAGACTTATGTTTGACAATTAGCAAGATGCATGGTAAAACACTAGGTCTGGTCCCCTGTTGAGCATATGATCACTCCATGTAGATTTTAAAATATAACCCAAAATTCATAATTTATTTTGATCAACTTGTGGGATTTTACAGTTACTCTGGGCTAGAGCATGTTAATGTGGGGAGTGGCATTGAGGTGACAATAAAGGAGCTAGCGGAGTTGGTCAAGGAAGTGGTCGGTTTCCAAGGAGAGCTTGTTTGGGACAAAACCAAGCCCGATGGAACCCCTCGCAAATTAATGGACAGCTCCAGGCTCGCTTCCATGGGCTGGACCCCGAAAGTTCCACTAAGAGACGGGCTCGTTGAAACATACAAGTGGTACGTTGAGAATGTGGTCAAACAGTAATGATAGAACCTGAGATGGTGTGTTGTTATGAATTTTGATCCTTCAAGGGGTATTTTGGGCATTTTGGAGCTTCCCTCCTGGTGGATTATTCTTGTTGTACTTTTCATCTATACTTCTTGCGGTATTTATCGATTATTTTCTCTTTTTGTAGTTGGAATAAAGTTATCTAAGTCAAAGCATTTACATATGAATTTAACTGGATTTGGAAGTTTGGAGAAGTGATTTGGAATTATATAAAATTTGTAAGGATCAAAATAATAAATGATTGATGCTCTAAAGACTTTGTTTACATATTCATTTCTTCGTGTGTTGAATTATTCTTGTTTTCATTTACTTGTTTATGTAAACTAAGCACGGGTTGCTATATTGTATGTATCGTGACAGTTTAACTGAAAAGTCTGAAATGATGGGTGCAATTCAGAATAAATCCCAAAGGTCTAAGGGTACGTTTGGATGAGAGTTAGAATAGTTAAAATAGCGAAATTTTAGAATAGTAAATGAGAATAGAGAAAAAATAGTGATTTTCAGATTAGTGTGAAAATGGTGCTATTCGGATTAGTAAAACTGTTGTTTGGATTGTATATGTGGAATAGTGAATAGTTGTAACCATTAAAGAATAGTGTTAACAATGTGCTAATTAAGAGGAAAGTAGGCAAGTGAGATCTCAAATGAATTGTCACGGCGTGGAGATAACGGAAAGTGGTATCAAATTTGTCATTTAGGACTGTGTTGGCGGAATAAAAAAAATGAAGTATTTTTTTCTCTCATTTCACATTTCCGAATAGTAGTTATTCCAACATTTACAAGGAATAGAGAATAACAACTATTCTAGCTATTCCGAATAGCTTCTAGTCTAAAATAGCATATATTATTGTGTCATCCAAACATAACCTAACAGGGTAGCACTGCTCAAGTCTATAAAAATGTGATACAATAAACAAAAGGGGATTTGCTAATAATCGTAACAATTTTTTCTTGTACATAGTTGTTTGAAATTTTTTACAGCAATTATTATTCAAGTCATTGCACTATTTATATTTAATTATGAAATATTCAGTGTTGCAATCGTTACTCTTCACGAGTACACCTACACCAGCCGAGCTATAAGTTTGGTTCAAATTGTCCCGAATATAGTTTGCACTTTACACAAATCAAACGGAGAACTTCTTAATATTTTATTGATCTTGGCGAGCAAAATATTTTCCAAAAAAAAGTCTCAGCATTAATAGTAATCAGTCTGCCTTTATCTCCAAATCAAACAGAAATTTGAATAAAATCAGTACCAGTTCACCAACAATTTGGGGCTTTAAAAGGCCCAAAAGTACAGAGCAAAATATCGCCTAAGAGAAGAAGCAAATTTTTCCACAGGCTTGATAAAATACCAGGTGAAACATTTAGGCAATATAACTTCTCAAAAATCTGTCTCACTGATGAGATATGTTAAGGCTTTTACAGATATTGTGATTGTGCTGTAATATCACAGGGTCGTTGTAAATAATTTTTTTATCAATGAAAACAGAACCTGATTCGTACTGGAAAGATCGAAAACGTGAGCAGCTTATCATAGAAAATCTAAACCAGCCGAAAAATACTTTGAAATTACGTGAAAGTTACGGTTTAGTTGTATATATTTAGCATACTAAATACTAAATAGTAGTCGCGCTAGTTTAAAACTTTTAAATTAATTCCACCATGACACCCCCTTATAATTCCATGTACAGTCAGATTGTAAATGCAATACGAAAATACAAGATCGATCAATCAATTTTTTTTGTCAGACAAAGCCCGTTACATTCATACCAGTATCCTTACATCTCATACCAGAATCCTTACATCTATACCAGTATCATGTATTCTCTTTCCAGATCTAAATCTTTGAAAAAATTATAAAATTCTATGATCCTAATTAAAGCACCTGCATGACTGCATCAAAATTGAAACATTGAAAAAGTGTAGCACATATATGACCAGCCTTGAATTCTTCCTTTTTTTCGCCAAGTTATCAGCCTTCAAAGGGGCCATTGAGATAATCAGACATCGGGCCTACAGGACCCGCAAAACCAGCAGATTCTAGAGAAATGGCAGAGATGGGTCATGTGTAGAACATCCTCCTCGGACAGGCCACATATAGCACAGATGGGGTCCATCACCGGAAATCGATGTCTCACTATCTTCCCTAGAGGTATGGCTTTATGCATCGGAGCTCGATGCCGGTGTGGATGAGTTAGTGTCGGATAGCGGTGGAGGAGTTAGTGTCGGATAGCGGTGGAGAGGAGCGGAAGTACTCGGTGGAAGCGAAGCAAGTGTGATCTCAGACATTAGCGCCACATGGGTGGGAGGAAAGGATCTCACAGCGTCCAATAGACTCCATTAAAAACAAGCTTGAAGGAATTTTTCTCACAACAGCTCCATGAGAGAGGATTTTTATTTATTTTTAATAAGGATAAAATGGGTAACTAATTATTTTTAAATAAATTTTAATAGAAAAGTGAATAAATTGGTTAAATTTGTGTGTTTTTGAAATTTAGAAGGGTAAATATGATATTATGAATTTTAGAGGGGGAAATATGTAATTTCGAGGTTTTTGAGGGGTATACATGAAATTCCCCCTATATAAAAATGGAAATTTACAGGGTTCTGTTTGAAATTTTACAAATTTTCATTGTCAGGTCTTTTACCAGAATTCATGAATAATAGATTAGATGCATTTACTGTTGAAGTATATTTTGTTTTCTTTGATTTTAGAGTAAAGATAATAAATAGGTAATATATAACTAAAACTTGATTCTCACAAACTCTGATTATGCATAATCTTCAGTTCGTAGCTTAATTTAATTGTTCTTCATGATCAGTTAAATATTTACAGGAAATCAGAAAACGTTTTCTACTGGGACGCTGACAGCCAGGGACTGGGTGTATGCAGGGTATAACGATGAACAGAACTTGGTGCATGATGAATAATCAAGTAGAAGTTAGTAACTGCGTAGAAGATTTCTGAATCCTAAGCAGCGCCAAGGCCAACCAAGGTTGATGCCGTACTTCGAGTTCAGGACAAATAAATGACATTCACATCAATAGTGTCAACACTAGAATCAACAGAGTGAAGCACTTGCGAACTAATTAACCAAACAACAACACAAGATGGTAGCATAACTAGCACATTAGAAAAACCCTATTAAGCACAGGAAAAAAAAATCTGATTTAGAATCCTGCCTTAGTCCTACCGTCCAAGCAACTTTGTTTGTCACAAGCTTTCAGAAAACTAAAATAAATTGCAACAATGAGATACAAAATGCATGATCATGTTTCAAACAGAATCTGTACAGAATGCATTATCTGAACTTATGTTATTTCATTACAAGACAGTGTGTTCTCATGATGTGCTTTAGCTATGCAACAAAGTATTTTTCATGCCTCTCTCATGATGTACAACCAAGGCTTTTTTCATGTTTTCTCATGATCTACAACTAAGTTCACACTTCAATTTCACAAGATCCTGAGAGAGACTGACACATGCTTGCCACAGCATCTAACCATCAACCTATATCTAACACCAGTACATGTAACAGAAACTTAGCACAAAGTACCAACTGTGTCCAAAATCAAGCATCCAAGCAAACCCAAAGAGCTTATTTTGCCACCAGTAAGTACTTTATTATAGAGCTTATTTTGATGTGTATTGTGTGTTTGTGTGTGTTTTTTTTTTTATCTTCTTCAAAATATATTATGTGCATTTCAATTATGATCTTACGTCACTAAAATGATCTTCTCAAAAGTCAAAACATCATAATTCATTTTTAATGTAAAATCAGCGCTCAATACACTAGCACCCAAAATTCAGCAACTTAATATCAGAGTACTAATTAACTCGACCATCCCCTACCAATTAATAACATGAATATTACCATATTGAAGAAGAGGAAAACCCTTTTTCTTCTTCACATCAGTTTTACTGAGAAGACATCAAATTAAACATACTACTCTGACACATCAAGCCAGAACACTTCCTGACTTGGTAATGAAAGAATGGACCAGAAATCGATTTTTAGACATATACACTGATCTAAGACTCAAAGAAGCAAAAATGTGAAAAGAAAACAAAACTGACAACAATGATTGCAACCTTTACTTTTGCCCAGAACCGATTTAATAAAAATATGCCCAGCCTAAATTCAATTAGAAAAGAGGTCATTCCGACCTATTTAAACTGTAAATTTGTAGGTTAGTCCCCCTGACAAGGGGTAATTACGTATTTACAAGTCAAACCCTGGAGCTTAAGGAAATTTTCAAACTTATCTTGGCAGACTGAGTATTGTACCAGTACGCATCCAGTTGCTGGTACAGGTGAGATTTACACAAAAAATATTCATCCCAAGTTTGGTATAAAGGTAGCTACATATGCCATTATCGATTAAGGAGGTGTAAAGTCTTTCTTATCAAATATAAAAATCCATCTTGGAGCAAAGCATGAAAGTATTTACAACCAAGGCTTTTTTTTTCATGTTTTCTCATGATCTACAACTAAGTTCACAAGATCCAGAGAGAGACGAACACATGCATGCCACAGCAACTAACCATCAACCTATATCGAACACCAGTACAAGTAACAGAAACTTAGCACAAAGTACCAACTGTGTCCAAAATCAAGCATCCAAGCAAACCCAAAGAGCTTACTTTGCCACCAGCAAGTACCTTATTATAGAGCTTATTTTGATGTGTATTGTGCGTGTGTTTTTTTTTTTGTCTTCTTCAAAATATATTAATTGCATTTCAGTTATGATCTTATGTCACTAAAATAAACTTCTCAAAAGTCAAAACATCATAATTCATTATTAATGTAAAATCAGTGCTCAATACAGTAGCACCCAAAATTCAGCAACTTAATATCAGAGTACTAATTAACCCAACCATCCCCTACCAACTAATAATATGAATATTGACATATTGGCCAGAAAACAAAGGAAAACAAGAAGGAGAGGAAAACCCTTTCTCTTCTTCACATCAGTTTAAGTTACTGAGAAGACATCAAACTAAACATACAACTCTGACACATCAAGCCAGAACACTTCCTGACTTTGTGGCGCGGCAATCGGGACACCTGTCGGTCTCCAATTCGCACGCCAAGCAGAGGCAGAGATGATTGCATGGGAGCACCACCAGGCAAGCCTCTTCGTCACGGCAACGACTGCACACGGTTGTCGGGTGCCAGGTTTCAGGGCCACACGTAATCTCATCCCAATTGCCGGATGCCTCTCCAACAGCCCCTGCAGCTGGGACATGCCTCCTTGGCTCATCCTCGTCAAGCAAGAGTTGGAGCTCTTCAATCAATCTCTGGTGCAGCTTTGCTCTTGTCTTGGCTCTCTTTAGTTCGTCAAGTAGCTCTTTTTCGCTCTCTCGAAGCTTATCTAGCTCCTCATCCTTCATATCACACTTAAACTTGTAATATTCATTGTCTGCCTTTGCTTCTTCTACTTTTTGCTTTTCGCTCTGTCGAAGCTCATCTAGCTCCTCATCCTTCATATCACACTTAAACTTGTAATATTCAGTGTCTGCCTTTGCTTCTTCTACTTTTTTATTTTCGCTCTGTCGAAGCTCATCTAGCTCCTCATCCTTCATAGCACACTTAAACTTGTAAAATTCAGCGTCTGCCTTTGCTTCTTCTACTTTTTGTTTTTCGCTCCGTCGAAGCTCATCTAGCTCCTCCTCCTTGATTTCACACCTAAACTTGTAAAATTCAGCTTCAGCCTTTGCTTCTTCTAGTTTTTGCTTTAGGTCTGACTCCGTCTCCAGACAACTCAGCTGCAGAGCATATTACGGAGATATTAGTATTTAGTAAGGCTGTAATTAAGGAAACAGTTAATGTTGTTTACTCAATTTTATAATAAATTAATACAGCGCTACAAATACAATTTGTTCAACCAGGGTGTATAGAAAAATTATCTTTTTCTTTAGCAATTTGAACTCGCAAAAGAAAGGGGGAACAAAATCTGATACTTTTTTATTATTAAAAAATAAGAACATCCAAGATTTTCATAATTTCAAATTTCGCTTTTACTGCGATCTGTTTTTATAAAGATTATGCAAAGACAGGGAAAATCAAGGATCATGGGTTTCTATTCGAAAGAGAGGAAAAAAAATTGGTGCTAATCTCCGACTAACGCCAATTATTAATTAAGAAATCAATTTCTCCACTGCTATTATCTCCATAAAATATATCTCGAATGTCAATTCTGATTTGGCAAGTACGAATCAAGTTTTTATTTTCCATCGGAAAAAAAATTTAGAAAACAAAAAAATAGAACAGACGAAACCGTTTTTCAAAAAAGTAATCTTCTTAAAATCTTACAAATTCAATTATTAATCCAAATTACTTACATGTTCCTTCGCTTTGATTCTGCTCCTCTTTCCATCTGGAATGTCGATGAAAATCCCAATTCTCTTGACCATGTTTTTCTAAAAAAAACTATCTAGGTTTTCAGAAGAATAGAGAGAAGGAGAACTCGAGAGAATCAGAGAAGAGAAAGAAGTTCAAGGGGATGATAAAAATAAGGTTTCTAAAAATGGAAGTAGCGTTTCTAAAATTGGAGAATTAATAAAAAAATATTTTGAGGAAAGGCCTAAAGGGGAATTAGTATTTAAATTTTTAACAGAGTTAAACTCAAATTTTGAGTTTAGATCCGAACCGTACAATCAGCTTTAGCACGAATATTAAAGGATACGCATTCCATTTTGGGCCAGCTTGGCCCGGATTCTGATCAGACGCTCCAGATCTAAACTCAAATTTTGAGTTACTTATTGCATATGACAGGTTTGGGTAATATTTTCTTTTTATAATATTCAATGGGCTCTCTCGAGTGACAAGTGAGTACGGGTGTCAAGGAGTCCGGATCCCCTAAATAACCCAATTTTTGAGTTTAGACGTGTCCGGTGTCTATTCGGTGGTAGCGCAGGGGCGAGTATTATTTGTGGGGTCCAGGCCCTTTAAGATTCGTGTTAAAGCATTTTGGACGGTTTGGATCAAAACTCAAAAATTGGGTTAATTCATGGGATCCGAATTCGGTGTCAAGGGGTACGGTACGGGTGGGCATTTTCATACCGCACCCGTTATGAAAACGAAAAAAATCTTTATCCGTATCCGTTTTTTCAAATACGGTACGGGTCAGATAAACGGATAAAAAAGTGTCATTAATATTTTGATTTGTACTTTTAATAAAATATTTTTCAAAACAAGAAAAAAGAAAGAAAAAAATAATAATTAATACAACTAATTTGTATTATGAAAATTTAATAAAATACAAAATTTTATTGTATCATGTATTATTTTCACACAAATATATATCTATATATATAATTTTAGTTTTAAAATTTACCTTACATGATAACGGGTAAGATAACGATAAAAAATTATTACCCTTATCCGTACTCCGATAAGCTAACGAAAAGAAAATCTTACTAAATTGTGTTTTCGGATACTATGCGGGTTGAGTAAACAGATAAAAGGGTGCCATTGACTCCTACGAGTGAGGTATTAACGAATTCGTATCCTCTGCATTATAGGACTAATATTCTAAATCCGCACTAATATTAAAGAATTCTCTGTTTTTATAGACATAAGGCGGATTGGTTCTGTTTAAAATCTGACGGCTGCATGAACGCTCTTTTGGGTTAATGCAGACGATGTGGACTCGGTATTAACCCCGTCTCTCGCTCTGTCTGACTTCCCCGTCTTTCGTTGCGGGGCATCTCGGTCTGGTCGGTTCGGCCGTGCACCGCCGCCTAGCCTCCCTTGGCTTCACTGACACCGTTGTCAAATCTTGAGCAGAGCTGGACCTGACACGTCAGGCTGCTGTCGAAGAGTTACTTTCCTCTGAGCGGCCCCGCTATGTCATTGTCGCTGCCTCAAAGGTCTGTGCTTAACTGTTAAAATTAGAACCAGAGTACAGCTTATTTGAATAAGATTGAAATGAATCATTTGGTACATGTAATAGCTGAGCCGGCCGGATAACCAAATTTTTTGAATTCGATTGAAATGAATCATTTGGATAACCAAAATTTTACAATTTTTCATTAATGAACTTGAGCTAATGGATGTTAGAAAAACTATACATTATTCAAGAAGTAATCCCTTAAAAAAAATTGGTTGTTTATGCAATAATTGAAAGTTTGTATGCTCAGAAAAAGTAGGACAACTTGGTTTTGACCAGACCTAGTGTAATGTGCTGTTATTAAAAAGTCCTATACACCTCCAATCAATAACCAACTTGGTTTTGACCAGACCTAGTGTAATGTTTATTAAAAAATGCTATACACCTCCAATTAAAGGTTATTGATCATTTCATTGTCATTTCTGTTCAATCTGTTTCAAAGGTTGGAGGCATCCATGCAAACTTTACATATCCAGCCGATTTCATTGCTTGCAACCTCCAAATTCAAATGAATGGTAATGCTCCACTCAGAGTCTCAGACCCACTCAAGCCCACCAATGAACACCGAGATTTGCTATTTACAACCAACCAAAAGACATGATTATACTGAAACTCAGCCACTGAAAATATACCAGGCAACTGAAGCAAGAATATTTTGCTGAATCACAGATATCTACAGTGGGTTGAAAGTGTGGCTTTCTGATGGTCTTGTGATATTTTTATTTTGGTATGGAAAATAATCCAGGGAGAATAAAGATCCATTTGGTTGGAGTCTGTTTTTCTCTGCGGTGTATGACTTTTTGGATTCAATTTTATGATTTATTTATAATAGCTTTTTCTCAGGTATCATAAAGTATTCTTTGAGTTTGCCAAAGGATTACCGTTGGAATTAGTCCTAATCCTTGGAAAGACTCAATTGATAAATAATGAGTTGTGTGGAATTAATTACATCAAGTACTTGAGATGATTTATTATTCCAGTAGTAATTGAGCCTATTTGGACCAGCAGTTAAATTTTTATATTGCTTAGCTTTCTTTCGCAATATGCCACCTAACAAATGGGGGCTCGGAATAGGAAAATATGTTGTAAGAGAAGTTTTCCAACTCCAATTATTAACACCACCCTTTATGATTCCAGGTATGCAGTGGCCAAAATTGCAGGTATCAAAATGTTCTAGGCATACCGGCTCCAGCATGGGCTCGATGCTATCTCAGCCATGCCGACAAACCTTTAAGGACCAAGGGATAACTTCCACCCTGAGAACTCACATGTGTTGCCAGCACTTATCAGACGGTTTCACGAGGCAAAGGTGAATGGTGCAAAGGAGGTGGTGGTGTGGGGCGCCGGCTCACCTCTAAGGGAGTTTCTCTATGTGGACGACCTTGCCGTTGCTTGTGTGTTCTTGATGGACAGGTATATGTCTCTATATTTAGTGCTATTATTTTACTGGTATGTATGGTAATGTTACCGGATTGTTTTATGTTGTTGGAGGTAGCTATACAAACAAAGAATTTAAAGCCCTCCAAAATAGTAACATCATTCAAGTACCAATTATGCATGAGTCTTATTGATTGTTTTGCCCCTCGGTTAATATTTATTGTAAAATTACAATTTGTCAGTATGCACAGTATTGCATCTTTTGGGATAACACTGGGAATGGAGGATATAGATCTAATCAGATGATTTGTTGGCTACATGTCCATGAAATTTCTTTCCTTGCATGTGCAAAACTGATGTTTGACAATTAGCAAGATGCATGGTAAAACACTAGGTCTGGTCCCCTGTTGTGCATATGATCACTCCATGTAGATTTTAAAATATAACCCAAAATTCATAATTTATTTTGATCAACTTGTGGGATTTTACAGTTACTCTGGGCTAGAGCATGTTAATGTGGGGAGTGGCATTGAGGTGACAATAAAGGAGCTAGCGGAGTTGGTCAAGGAGGTCGTCGGTTTCCAAGGAAACCTTGTTTGGGACAAAACCAAGCCTGATGGAAACCCTCGCAAATTAATGGACAGCTCCAGGCTCGCTTCCATGGGCTGGACCCCGAAAGTTCCACTAAGAGACGGGCTCATTGAAACATACAAGTGGTACGTTGAGAATGTGGTCAAGCAGTAATGATAGAAGCCGAGATCCACAGTGTTGTTATGAATTTTGACCCTTAAGGGGTATTTTGGGCATTTCGGAGCTTCCCTCCTGGTGGATTATTCTTGTTGTACTTTTTATCTGTACTTCTTGCGGTATTTATCGATTATTATCTCTTTTTGTAGTTGGAATGAAGTTATCTAAGTCAAAGCATTTACATATTAATTTAACTGGATATGGATTTGGAAGCTTGGAAAAGTGATTTGGAGTTGAATAAAACTTGTAAGGACCAAAATAATATATTATTGATACTCTAAAGACCTTTTGTGTAATTTGCACAAGTGAGGCTATGGTACTATGCATAATGCGGATTGTCTGTACTACGGATCAATATTTTTATTTTCAAAATTTAACAGTTGATCCGAGCCATTCAACATGATCTCCACATGAATATGTACTTGTAAACTAAATTTTACATTTTTTAAAAAAAATTTACTATTTTTTTAGATGGGTAGAAAAATAGTAACTAAATTCTTAAAAATGTAAAATTTTGTTTACAAGTACATATTCATATAGAGACCATGTTGAACGGTTCGGATCAACTGATAGGACTTTCAAACTAAAGATTTGAGTCCATACCGCGGGCCAATATGTGCTATGCATAGTACCATAGCCTCACTCAATTTACATATTCATTTCTTCGTATGTTGAATTATTCTTATTTTCATTTACTTGTTTATATAAACTAGCACGGCTTGCTAGATTGTATGCATCATTACTAGTTTAACCGAAATTCTGAACGATGGGTGCAATCCAGGAGAAACCCTAGCAGGGTGGCACTGTTCAAGTCTCTAAAAATGTGACATGATAAACAAAAAGAGATTTGCTTATAACCGTACATTTTTTTTTCTTGTACAGACTTTCCGATTTTTATAGCAAATATTATTCATGTCATTGCACTATTTATATTTAATTTTATGAAATTTTCAGTGTTGCAACCATTACCTCACAAGTACATCTACACCAGCCGAGCTATAAGTTTTGTTCAAATTATTCTGAATATAATTTGCACTTTACACATATTTGGTTAAAACTTCTTAATAGTTTATTGATACTTTACACTTGATTGATCTAGGCGAGCAAAACTATTTTATCTGTGTGCAAACAAAATCTTTTCCGAAAAAAGATCCCAGCATTAATTTTAATTAGTAGGCCCTTATCTCCCAATCAAATGGAAATTTAAATAAATTCAGATACTAGTTCACCAACAAAATGGGCTTTAAAAGCCCAAATTATAGAGCAAAATTATCACATAAGAAAAGAAAGCGAATTTACCGAAACATTTAGTCAATATAACTTCTCAAAAATCTGTCGATGGATAGGTTAGGCTTTTACAAATATTGTGATTGTGCCGTAATATTAGAGGGTCGTTGTAAATAATTTTTTATCAATGAAAATGTGAGATAGCAACTTGCCACCTCACCCTAAAAAAACTTCTAAAAAATCCAATGAAGCTATCACAAAAAATTATCTCAAAACATCATAATTCATTTTTATGTAAAATCAGTGCTTACTGCAATAGCATCCAATCCAGCAACTTAATATCACAGTACTAACTAACCCAACCATCCCCTACCAATTAATAACCTGAAACTTGGCCAGAAAACAAAGAAAAACAAAAGAAAGCATAATACTCTGACACATCAAGCCAGAACCATCCTGACTTTGTCACGCAACAATCGGGACACCTGTCGGTCTCCATTTTGCACGCCAAGCAGAGGCAGAGATGGTTGCATGGGAGCATCATCACGCAAGCCTCTTCGTCACGGCAACGAATGCACACGGCTGTCGGGTGCCCGGTTTCAGGGCCACACGTAATCTCATCCCGATTGCCGAATGCTTCTTCAACAACCCCTGCAACCGGGGCATGCCTCCTTGGCTCATCCTCGTCAAGCAAGAGTTGGAGCTCTGCATCGAGTAATTCAGTCAATCTCTGGTACAGCTTTGCTCTTGTCTTGGCTCTCTTTAGTTCGTAAAGTAGCTCTTTTTCACTCTGTCGAAACTCATCTAGCTCCTCCTTGTTGTTGCACTTAAACTTATAAAATTCAGCTTTTGCCTTTGCTTCTTCTAGTATTTGCTTTTGGTCTGACTCTGTCTCGAGACAACTCAGCTCCAGAGCATATTTCATTATCCATTATCTTAACGGATAACAGTAGAATATGAGTAAGCTAATATTTAATTAATAAGGGTAGAATAATATTAAGTTATATTAAATTGTAGTTGATAAATTACCAGCATGATTTTAAGATCCAATAATTTAGTTATCTTCATTAAATCTTTACTAAAAATACTTATCTTATGATCTTCAATTTGTCATAAAGAAACAGAACCTGATTCATATTGGAAAGAAAACGTGAGGAGCTTATCATAGAAAATCTAGACCCGCCAAGTAAAATCATAAAGTCTAATTTGGTGCAAACTTATATCCTTGATATTACGTGACAGTTACGATTTAGTTGTATATATTTAGCATAGTAAATACTAAATAGTAGTCGCGCTAGTTTAAAACTTTAAATTAATTCCACCAATGTCACCCCCTTACAACATGGAAAACGAATCCGTTAAAGTAACCCAAATTTTGAGTTTGAATTCGGACCGTTCAATCTGTTCTGGCATAAATATCAAAAGGATTCCGTACATTTCACTTCAGAGTTCAGACCAAATTAGTTCGAATTATGATAAGATGGTCTAGAAAAACATTAAGCCCCAGGCTCCAGCCATAAATGAGAATATCGGGCGCTTTTTACCATCCAGCCGTCCATTTATCCAGGTCCAACGGCCTAAAATTTATAATGTCCTTCAGTTGATTGCACGGGTCAAGATGAAAAGCGTGCAAATGTTTGGAACTGTATTCAGGGGCGGAAGGTAGCACAAGATAAAGGTGGCTAAGTAAACTCTAAGGTTTTTAATTTTTTTTAATAGGTACATAGAAATTTTACTAAAATTGTTATTTTATATGTACTAGCCACCCTTGTGATTACACAAGAAATTTAAATGACGTATGTATAAAAGTAACATATTCCTTCTTTTGCTTTGGTTTTCCAACTTATCAGATCACGTGAACAACTGATTTGGAAAGTTGTTAAATATAGAAAGGTTTTTCTTTTGTGATATAGAAAGATACAAAATAAATTAGGAAAATAATAGCAGTGCGGTTACCGAAAAAAATAAAAGTTATTGAAATTTAGAATGCACGGTTAGAGGAAAGAATTTGTTTTCCAATTATATTCTTAGGCCTCTTTTTTTTAAGAAGAAACTTCTAAATTTAAAATAAGAGAAAAAAGTAGAAAAACTTCCTCTTCTTTCGCTATTGAAAATTTAGAAATTTAAAATAAAGAAGCCACAGATTCTCTAACCGTGCATTCTAAATTAAAAAAAAAACTTCTTTTTTTTGCTTCTAATAACCGTGCATCTAAATTTGAAAAAACTTCTTTTCTAATAACTTTTTCAATTTAAAAATTTAGAAGCAATGAAAAGAAAAGGGAAGCCAAGGATTAAAAAGCAGAAAATAACGAACTATAGAAAAATTTAAAATAAGAAAGGTATATGAATATGTTATTTTTTTTTATAAACATGTTATTTATTGGTGTTAGTTATTTATTGTAATTTTTATAAAATCAAATAGTGAAGAATCATATTATCTCATGTTATATAGATTTTGGTTTTTTTATTATAATATTTTTTTAAATTTATGATGTTAAGTCAGTTAGCCTCTCCTATACTCAAAGTCGAGTTCCGCCCCTGACTTTATTAGTATAGTTTTAATTATTATGCATGTGGCTCAAAAGACGGGACTAAAAAGAAATATAGAAAATGATAAACCAAATCTGATGAATGGTGTTCAATGTGTTCAATAGGTACCATGCATGAATTATTATTTTGTGCTGGTGATTAATACGCAAAGACATGAAGCAAAATCATTACATAATGGTTTAGATAAAATTCCTTCAGTATTTACTGAATGTAAGTATGTAACAAAAACTATAAAAACTAAATAGCATGACCATTTTGGATTTGATTAGGATCATATGAATTTAGTAGTTAGACAGTACAAAATAACAATTATAAATAGCAAAAGATGTGTGATTATTGATCTTTAATAGTTGTACATTTGGCTTATATTATATTATGTATGTAAATTTCTTTAAATGTTTCTCATTACTATTATTGTGCAATTAATTTATTCTACATGGGAGAAATACTTTATTTGCCTAAGATAGGCAACTACAACATGACCTATCATGTCAGTAGTGTTGTGTTGTTTTCTGTAATAAAACCTGTTCGCGAATCCAATCAACAACGAATCCTATCAACAAAAAAGGTACAACAAAAATACAAGATCAATCTGTATCAACTACTATTTTATTAGATATTAGATAAAATCAATTTAATTAATTATGAGGAAAAATAAGGTCAATTTAAATATTAAAATATCTCATCTTTCATATTGAGAGTTAGTTCGTATACGAGAAAAAAAAAAGGTCTAAGAGAAAAAAATGATTTATCATCTTTTGTTAGTACGTTCAAAAATAAAAAGAGTTTTTTTTTCATTGGAAACAAGCTTCAAAAAACAATAAAGAAGAGAACAAACTAAAAACCGTTTAAAAAAAAATAACGTTTTCCAAATCAAACCCAATTACCTTCTCTTCCCATCTCCCGTTGGATTGTTGTCTGTAAAACTCTTTTGACAAGTTTTCTTCTCTTCAAGTTTTTAAAAATAAAAGCGTATCTCCATCGGAAAAAAGATTTAGAAAACAAGAAAAAAAACGTTTTCAAAAAAGTGAAAAAAATTACGAATTTGAAATTTAAATCATACATGTTCCTGTTTTTTCCTATTTCTTTCGGGCTTCGAAATCCTATCGCACAGAGATTTCAAGAGAACGGAGAGATCGCGCTTCGCCATGTTTTCGGAAAAAGACGGAGATTTCAAGAGAACGGAAAGAACGAAGAAAGGGGTTTAAGATATAAGCTGATACAAATAAAAATGATCTTTTCATAGGAGAACGGAGGATGTCGGAAATAATTTTAAAAATGGAAGAGCGTACCGTCTAAAAATGGAGCATGTACATTTCAACCTGTGCCAAATTGGCCTGGATTCTTATCGGACGGTCCATATATAAATTCAAATTTTGAGTTCACCATATTCTAAATAAGTACGAGTATCAATCATACACTTTTTACTATTTATCTGATCGTGCCGTATAGAATAAGACGGATAAGTTTTCTTTTTTTTTTGTTAATTTATTGGATATGAGTAAGAATATTTTTGTTATCTCCATAAAATATACTTGGGGATCAAATTTTATATTTTTTAAAACTTTTTTATTATTTTTTTTATAGGTAGAAAATCACATAATCTAAAGATTATGAACCATTTATAAATAGCAATTTTCTACCTTTCTAAAAACATAGTAAAATAATTCTAAGAAATATAAAATGTGGTCTTAAAGTAGATTTTTATGTGGAGATTATGTTGAGTTGATAGGCCGACTTATTAGACTTCAAAAACAGTCTTCAAAAACGAAAATATGAATTTATAAGTACGTACCGGTCTGCTAGCCTCACTCTTATTTTAATAGACTCATCCATCCGTATCAGAAATAACTAATCCTCTCTGGTTCACAATAGAAAAAAAATACCAATGAAATAAACATAACATGTATGATATATTTCCAAAAAAAACTTAGATCCGAGTACCGTATTATCACCTAAGAGACGCACTTATCAAAAATAAATTATTAATTAAATAAAGATATATATTGTTCAAATTAATTTGTCATTAATTATTAACGAAAAAACTATATAATTTGTTGGATAAATCAATTTTGTCATAAATTACAAAATAAAAAAAATTGTATAAAATATTGTATACATCAGTTTTTTCATAACAATCAAAATTATATGGTTATATGCATATATAATAAATTATCGTATATAATTTTATATATACCAATTATCCTATGTTTATATCAATGTTTTAATTAGCGTTTATAGCGTCATAGCGGGAAGGCTACAAAAAAAGCTATAGCGGAAGCTATGCTACATAGCGTTTTTTTACAAAAAATATATTATATATTTGTACTAAATATCAACATTATCGAAAGTCTCATAGAACAATAAATAACACCAAATTAATTAAAAAATTATAATATTCATATTGAACCAGTACAAAGTCCAAATTGCGGTTCAAAATATCCATAGTAATATCATAATCTATTGATTTTTTCTATTCAAAATATCTTAAGCATGATTCATGACATAATCTATTTTTTTTTCTATTCAAATTTCAAAATAACATAGACAAGGGTTTCCTTCTCGGTTTGGGCAAATTAAAAGATCTGTAGCAACAAAGTTTTTAATTGATTTCGGTTTGGACTTTTATTTAACTTTTTTGGGTCTTTATTTAAAGCCCATATAAATTGCCTAAAAAAGCTCATTATGCATAGCGCGCGCTATTTGCGCTACACGCTATGCGCTATAGCGGCCGTAGCTCAATTAGCGCATTTTGATGTCATAGCTTAGCGTTTAGGGTCCAAAAACGCTATAGCGCGCTATTTAGAACACTGGTTTATATATAGAGAGAGAGAGGGGTTGGCTAAGATCAAAGTGGTATGACCAAGACTTTGGTACTACCAATTCGTTTTTGTAATTTTAAAGTTCAAATAGTTGATATGAAGTGCTCAACGTGTTCTCCATATTAAAATGTGTTTGGAGACCAAATTTTTCATTTTTTTTCATTTTTTACTATTTTTTATTAATTTTTGAAAATCACTGTTTTTCATAATAAAAAATAAATAAATAAAATCTGAAAAACAGTTATTTTCAAAAATCCATAGCAAATAGTAAAAAAGTTCCAAAAAATATAAAATTTGATTTCCAAGCACTTTTAATGTGGAGAACACATTGAGCATTCAGATTGACTATTTGAACTTTGAAAATCACAAAAACGAATTGATAGTATCAAGACCTTAGTCATACCACTTTGATCTTAGCCAACATATATATATATCAATTATCCTACGTGGCAACTTATGATATAGTTCTTGTTTGTACTTTTGGCCAACAAAATGTGTTTTTATTTCTAACTTACGAATTAGAAGATGAATGTCCTTGTAAAATAAGTGACTAATAAAAATTTTGTGGAAAGGCAAATCTTTTGTATTAAGCAAAACGACGAATTCTTTACGGAAAAAAACTAGCGTAACCTTTCATATTAAAGATTATTTTATTGTCCTACTTTGCCAATTACAATGATATATTTTCGCAGAACAAGCGAAATTCCTAATTTGAACCCGTATGGTTATGGTAAGAACAAGCGAAATTCCCAATAAAGAGAAATCACCAGTCTAAACGAATGCATAAGACATTCTTTCCCAAATCAAATAAAAACAAGTCATGCAACGTTCGACAAATGAAATAAGTCAGAGATAAGGACAAATGGCTATCAGCCTACGCTAGGATTATTTTATTATACTCATCCATGGGTATCAAAAATCACAAAACCTCTCTCGTTCACAAGAAAAATAAATAAATACCAATGAACAAAACATAACATGTATGATCTATTTCCAAAAATAATCTAGACCAGAGTACAGTTTTATCACCTAAGAGTCGCACTTATCAAAATAACCCACACAGAGGCTTTGTATTTGTCTTCCTTAAATCAATCTCCAATCATATATAGCATTCAAAAAGGAGTCTGCTTGTATAAGCTTCATAATTCCATATTAACAGCAGGAGACCATCTCTCTTTTTCTCCCTGACTCTCTGTGATTTAATTTGATTTAGTTTGGATTTGTATTTGCCGATGTACATGTACGAGGAACTCTACATACGAAAGGCTTCCAGGGGACTTGTCCTCTACCATGTAAGAATGGAAGAGCATTCCTGCAACGCATTAAACACAAGTTGAAGTGATTAACAAAACAAACAGTACTGATTTTTATGGTCATTACTGATGTTCAAATCATATAAAAGATCCTCAAATATGGGTTTCAATTAAAACTGCACGAAGTAGTGAAGACATGGCTATTTTTTTCCAATGACATTCAATTGTAATGATACTCAGGTTTGCTATAGTATGAAACCATCTTGGTAAAAACCAACATAAATTACAATTTTCACATACAAATCAGTGATGTTCAAATCATATAAAAGACCCTCAAATATGGGTTTCAATTAAAACTGCACGAAGTAGTGAAGACATGGCTAATTTCATCCAGTAACATTCATTTGTAAAGATACTAGGTTTGTTATAGTATGAAACCATTTTGGTAAAAACCAACATAAATTACAATTTTCACATACAAATCAGTGGGGTGGTATAAGTTCTATATCATTTGCATCAGAACCAAGGATAATTTTAATAGGGATTTGTTTAACTGACCTGATGGTTCGCCTTTTTTGCACAACCGAAGCCTACATCATCAAATTTCAAATAATCAATAATTGACATTTACAACAAAGAATGTAGCAAATAAAGATGAGAAGATGTAATCAGGAAGGTTGGATGATACCTTAGGTATGAACATCTCTGTCGCCTTATTTCATTAACAACTTCATTTAATTTCTTGGATAAATCATTGTCGAATTGCTGCAACACCAGCTGCAAGAATAAGAGTACAATCCAGTTAAATATCATGCAAACACAAAATTTGACAATTTTCCAATCTAATAAAAGAACACACAATCTAATTCATTAAAATGTCATGAAAATGACCATTACCCAGATTCAAGAAAACCAGCATAAAATCAATCTTTATTCAACAAAAGTGACGTCTCCTCTAATAATAATAATTCTCCTATTTCCTTCCATCAATGTTGTCTTTTTTTTTTGAGAAACTTAGTAGGGACTACTAAGTTTCTCAAAAAAGAAAAGAAAAAGACAACAGTGATGGAAGGAAATAGGACACATCCTAAACCACTTAGCTAGCATAATTAAACAATGTATAATCCAAGAAACTACATAGCAACAAAATCTATTCCATAACTTCATTCCTTATCCTTTTGCAAATACCAAAAATTGTGCAAATTTTTGCAACAAAAATGCATGAAAAAATTACCTGGCTTGGCACACCTTCCAAAGAAGGTGAACCAAATAACTTGTGAAGAATCTCAGGATTTACCATTCCTCCAACATAAATCAAAGCATCTTCACCATTTTCTAAGAGAAAAACCCCTTCATCACTCAAATGTTCACTAGAAAGAGCAACCACAGGAGGCAAAATGGAATCTTCTTCCTCCTGAAAAAATAAACAATGATAATCAGGCATCTAAATGACATTCCAGGGTGACTTACGCACAGAACTATGAAGTGGTAAGTTTACCTTAGAAGTGAGGTCATGAATGGGGATCAGTCTTGGATAAACCAAAGGGACAGCAAGTGAGGTAGATATCGAAGCTGCATGGCTGGCCCAATAAGACCGGTCATCCAACCGCCCATCATTTCTCAAGCCAACACTCTTTATCAATGCTGAAATTACAAAAAGGTTCAAATGATAAACAAAGCAATGCGCAAGTAGATTATATACAGTCAAGGAGAAATTTTCCAAGTTGATAATGGTACCATATCAACCATGTGACTGGCCAACACTCTTCATCACTCTTTGTTTGATAATAGTACCATATCAAACAAAGCAATGAACAAGCTGTGCATTGTCAAATGGTAACTGATGCAAGCTACCAGAACCATGATGTTTTATTCAGGTCAATTAGAAAGCTTGATCAATGTTATCTTTTATAATTCATGCACCAAGCAAACATATTAAAAAAAAAAAAACAGAGGTAGGTACTGATAACTTGCAAAAACACAGCTGTTAAATGTATTATATTAACAGTTGGTCACGTTTTGTTTCTAAGTTTACTTGTGTTTAATATGGTATGTTAAGTGTACCAAATCGATATTATATTTTATAATTCACAAAACAGAGATGGGGCCCGGTAGGTTACAAAAACACAGCTGTTAAATGTGTTATATTAGCAGCTGTTGTTACGTTTTGTTCCTCACCTTTTTGTGTTTAATATGGTCCATTAAGTGTACCAGCAGTGGGTAGCGTTTAGTTATGCTTTTAAAAGTGGAAACTGATTTTTTTAAAGACTCAAACTTTGGTTAGACTGCTCAGAGGGTTATATGTACCTGCTGAAGGATAGATAGTATTACGGGTACAATATTTTATCTTTTTTTTTTTCTTTTTTTTTAAGGTTAATGGGTAGGTTACCCACCAACAATTATATTAATAACGAAAAAGTTTGTACAGAATACCTAACTACTCGCTACAATGTTTTATTACCAGTACAATTTTTTATCTTCAGATCTGTAAGACTTGGTTTCATTCAATGAAATGAAACCGGCAGTTATGCTGCCTTTTCTAAAAAAGAGAGAGACAGAACAAAAAGACATGATTGTACTAACCTAAGGTATACAGAGGTAAAAGCTTAAGTGCCTCTGGTAGAATCAGCTGCCCTGAAGAAGAAATAGAAGCACAGAATTTGCGATATGACCCCAGTATATTTATACAGTGGCTCACAATCTGCTCTCTGACTTGCGTAAGTGGAGCTGTTGGAATTCCATTTGCAGCTGTCCAAAGAAATGTTAATAGTTCAGTGTTTTTTTCTTAAATGAAACAAACTAAACCATTTCCAAAGCCAGATCGAAATGGGGAAAGCCTATCTTATAGTTATATATCGATATTCAATCGTGTATAAACTTGAAAACAATATCCACCATTCCTCCTAAAATATGTTATCCAGATAAGCAAGTAACACGCCTAAGCTCTAGAAGCTGCATATTGTATTTTCTGTTTCCAACTACAATGGTATTGCAAAAATAATAGGAGATTTTGGGAAAGGACTGATTAAAGATTTTAGTACCTTGTTTGAGAAAGCAGGAGAACTGCGAGTCCAAGTCAGCTGACCTGAAGAGGTTGCCAAGCACAGTTGTGCATGGGAGAGAGAGGTTTATAACCCTTATTCTTCTTTGTCCATGCACCGTGGTGTAAAGGACAGCACACTAAAAAGGAAGCATTTCAAGAATTAAAAAATGATAATACACTGTTCATCAGAACATTAAGAATGTTATTATTTTGCAACTCTTAAGTACAGTTTGGTCACTTAATTTGAGCTAGCTTACAGTATATAATGAATGCATTTTTAACAAAGGCAGAGCCTTCAGTTCTGTAGCTCAATTTGATTCTCTCATTATTCTAATCATAATTCTAGCTCTCACATGCCTCTCATGTACATTATACATCCCATTGACCCCTATTTGCAATTTGAGGTGTTAAAACCAAATGCCTCTCTTGACATGACAAAGCAAGAAATTTGTTAAGTGCAAGATTCATGAAAACACTATATTTTTCTCTTTTAATGCAAATTGTTAGTGGGCATTTCGCCCACTAAAAAAAATATATTTTTTTCTTCTAAAAGTAGAGATAAAAGAAATCCAAGGGCCCAATTAGAAACTCTCTTATAAACAAAAACTAGTTACGACTTAATAAATGTATACCTGAAACCCGCATTCTGCGCCTTCTTGGAACTTATCATCATGCTTAAAAGTGACCATTATTGTCTTATCTGAGTCCATCTGCATAAAAGATGCTTCTTTAAGAGACAACTTACTAGTACCCACAAAAGAAGGTTTTTTCAGTACGATGAAATTGAAGGACACTAAACTCACCGCAGGGAGGTCAATATCAGTAGGAACACGCTTGCAGAAATTGCCAGAGTATTCTTGAACTTGAAGACCCTGTTTATAATTTAATAAAAGAAAAAGGAACCAATGAAAAAACAATTGTTTCTAACCAGAATAAGGACATTAGAAAACCAAATAGCATTGAAACCGGGCTCTTGTTTGATTGTACTAAGAAATTTGACATACACTGCAAACAGTGTATTCAAGTTAACTTAACGGAATCGTTTTTCTGGTTATGCATAGCTAAAACCTTACTTATTTAAGCATGATCTCAACCCAACTGATCAAGAAAAGCACAAGTAAACTAGATTTCTAAAATATCATATCAAGACTAACCTGGCCGCATCTAACACGCATGACAGCCTCAAAACCTTGAGGCCTACTGAGATTCCATCTAAGGTCATTATAAAGCTTGGCAGGATCAGCAACAGCCGAAAATGGGTAGTAGTAATAAATCTGTAAATAAAAACAACAACTTCCATAAGCAACTGTCCAATAACCAAAACCAAATACTGCTATTTGTCCCATTCCTTCCACACAATTTTGCAAGCATTAACACATCATCCAAAAGTACTTTCCAAAAAATAAATACACAAAACGTATGCAACCAGATCAATTATTTTGCTTACCTGGCCACCAGTAGTTCTTGGTACAACACAGATCGAAGCAATGTCAACATAAGTTTGAGTCGTGAGGAACACATCTACACAAACCTGCATATTGAAAAAAGAAAACATGCAAGCCTTTTCAGGATAAATCAAACCTACAGGTGTTGTGTCTGAAGGACTAAGACAACTTCATTCTTTTCTCACCTGATATTCTGCAAATTCCATTGCCATTGTTTTGAGAGTCTTGTCAGCTGGCTGGAGTAACTTATGCGGTTCCTGAAGCCAACAAACAACGAATAATGAAAACCATATTCATTATCTCGAGCATTAAATGACTATATCGGATTATTTCATGATGGGTTCATTTATAATATAATTGTCTATTACATGAATGTATTTAAATAACTTAATAACAAATAACAAACCCCAAAAGTTCAATTAGGGCAATAAATTATCTGAGCCCTTTTTATAAAGAAACTGAAATTGAAATCATTTGTTCTTCATCTGTACAGAGTAATCTTCCATGTTGACCGCAACCCCAGAAAAGCTAGATCTTAGCGTCCAGGATATGGGGATTAGAAAGTGAAGAGATGCAGAAATGTGGACCAGATCTTAACTTACTGTTGAGGTAAGAACAAATTATCAGTAAATTTGACCAGATCAATGTACAAGGTGGGAAAGAAATAGCAGATGCTTTGAAGATAAAAGGAAAATTCTGAAAGGAACTGATGAAAAAATCTTTAATATAGCTACGAGTTTTGGAGAGAAGCACCCAAACTTAACAGTTCCAGTGAAACTGATTTGAATGAATAATAAATAATATCGAATGGATCAATGATTCAATGGAGCATAGATGAAGAAAGCAGTTGCTGTCACTACACAAATAAGATGCTACTGCTCAGAATACCAATCCACCACTTGGAGGTTTGAAATAAAATAAGGAGACTCTCATGAAGGATTTGCTAAAAACATGACATTGTGAGCTTTTTAACAAGGCTGCAGGGCCAGAGTGGTTATATAAAAGCATGAACTCTCTGACATGTTGTGGGACAAGGCAGATTGTCTGACAGAAGAATTTAGGAGTATAGAAAATGGATGTGCGAACCGCCAAAGAAAGCATAGCTAAGATTGGTAAATTTAAAAAAAAAAAAGAGTGAGAAGCTAGTCCAGGGCCTAGAGACTAGAGTTGGGTACGTTCTGCAGGATTTTGTGTATCTGCCAATGCTTTGAATAGCACTGCATTTTCAGTTCTGGAAGTATCTTATTTATCAAAATGGTGAGCATTCTAGCAAAGTGGGCATTCTTTTATTTAATTTTTGGTCATCATTTGAATCATTTTCCAACAGGTATCATAACAGTTAAATGAACTTCCAATATCAGTGGAAATCAGAACCGGTAATAATTTCTAATGTATGTATAACATATACTCACTAAACAAGTTAACAGCTTATACCTTGTCAGCAGCAGACACATTGATCCTTCCTTCAGCTTCTCTCGAAGACAAAGACCCAATTCCAACTGATGGCAACACTGCAGATAAAATCTTGTTAATTGTTACTTTGAAATTGCTCCAGTAAAATAAAAAAACCAGCAAGCACATGCAGATTCTGTTTGTATGAATATTACATAACATAGAATATTACAGTACATTTAGTTTGTAAGAAACATACCAGATTGAAATACAAGAAGCTTTCCCCCAGTGGGCTTCAAAGCCAAAAACCCTGCCTGAAAATTATCACATAACATAACAAGGAATATCATAACTTAATATTAACTTAATATTAATTTCTTCAGATCAGCATGTTGCACCTTGAACTATTTAAATATTTAACAAGTTGTGCCTCAAAGCATCTTAACAGAACAAAACAAATGGGAAAATAAACAAAGTCTGAGCATTCTTACGAATATTATTATAAAATAAGTACCTTAATAGCTGCCCCAAAAGCAGACTCAGCAATTTTGTTGGTTTGGTACATGCTTGGAATACTTTCTAACAACTGCTCCAAGGCCTCGCGACACTAAACCAAGAAAATAAATTCAAATAGAAAACAAATTCAGATATTTCTTCAATGTTCACATGGAAGTGTTGAGTATGCCTCTAAGTGTAGCATGAAGCACACTACGAAGAAAATGAGTTGCTATAGATCCAAACCTCGCCAAGTGGAACAATGAGATCAGTTTGAAGAGGTGTGTAAACATCTTCCACATCAGGTACTATGAGCATCACGGGCTACAAAAAAAAAAAAAACCATTTGATCCTTTACTTATTTTACAGACTATCAAAAGCTCTCAGCATTAAAGCTCAAAACTTCAAGGCAAAGAATAACAAATGAACATTAACAGGAAATAACCACACCTGTTGCTGAGAACGCTTAAGGTTGTAGAAATGAATAGTGGAGTCGAAAGTTGCAATCCCCACCATTGTTCGAGGACCTTCCTACAAATTCAGAAAGGGGAAAGAAAGAAAAAAAATAATGCACACATCGTATCCAAATCACTAAATTGCTTACAAAATACAGCTGACACTTTTGCCCTTGATCTGGCTAAGTATACACGCGTATTCTTCTTTTCCCTGAGTGCTATCACTTCCAAAATGTACTACAAATGGACCAAACAAGAGCTTGTGTGTGTGTGTGTGTGTGTGTGAAACGAGCACTTTCTTAAACACCAAGAGAAGATGAGAAGCTTACAGGAATATCAGAAATAGCCTGGCTAATTGCACTGCAAGCAGCAGCAGCTGCGCCAGTGCCTACCGCGTTCATCGAGACATCTACTACGAAGAAATACACTGCTGGCATCGGCTCGCGTACCTATGTCAAGATAAATATTCATAAGCTAGCTAAAATAGATAAAGAGTAGGAATAGAAGTAATACTATACAAACAAACCATGAATTCTTTTGTAGCTACAAATTCAACTGTCCCTCTGCACAATTCAGGCCTTTCATCTGCATCTCGCCGCCTCGTGTCGGGTCCTAGATTGCATATGTAGTCTCTTGGCGTATCATTGCCGAATCCTGCAATATGTCAGCAGCATATGACAGTTTGTTGGGTGCTATGAAATACAGAAACCTAAGTTCATAAGAACAGGATTAAAGCTGTTTCTCACCACATAGGTTACAAACAAAGCGACGGCCTTGGTCAATAAATCTCATGAAAGGATTGATGTATGCTTTGCACCTTATGCACCTGACAGGCCCTATTTCCCCAAAGTCTACCAGCTGCATTTAAAAATGAAAGGGAATAAATTCATAGCACAAGCCTTAGAAGAGAGGAAAAAAAAGGAGGCTGAGGGAGTTATTTAGTAATTTACTTGGATAGGCTCTTCTAATGGGTGTGGGAGCGCAAATGGTTGCACCATTAAAGCCAAAGGCATGCAGGATTGTGTCAAAATATCCCCATTGCATGGTATCTGTCAAATTTTAATGCAGCATTAATGCATGCTAGTAGGAAATGCATGAAAACTTATATTTGGTTGTAAGGGAAATACCTGATTCAAAGTGCATCTCATCAAACGAGGACTACAGTTGCCAGTATCCCTGACAACAAAATCACTAGTGGCAGGCTGATGCACACACAGTATCAGAATGGCAAAGCATGAAAACAACAAAAGTCAGTTTGTATCTTCCTTAAAATTACACACATATATCATACAAATGTATTGCCTCAATTCATAAGTACAAAAAAGAACACTACGAAAAGACAATAACTGCAGGATATCATATCTTGTAGTTAAATAGCATGCCTAAGATCAGAAAATTATAACTCTTAGTGATAATACATGTATTTTATGATCATAGTAAAGGTACAACTCAGTATTGGAATGAAGCCGACATGACAAAAACTGATTTAGGTACATCTTAAGTTCAAACATGAATTAGTATATACTAGCTGGCTTCATCCGCTCTTTAATTATTTTGTATATGTGCTTAATTATTGAATGAGGCTGTTCAAATATTAATTGAGCCTCAAACATCAAGATGTTGCGAAAAAAGGAAAATAAAACTGGTACCACACCAATACCAATTACCAGTTAACCCTACACTTCTTGGCAAGACTACCTACATACTACAAACTGCCAGGTAACCATCCACAACAGCACCTGAGTAAACAATGCTATGAGGATAAAACCTTTGGACATATAGTACCAGCTACCAAAATTTCCAGGAATCACATTTCAAAGGACAAATTTAGCTGAGCAGATTCTGAGACATACTGGGGGTGGGTTGACTACAGTTCCTTGGCGAGTCTCAAAATATGCCTGTGAAGAAGATGAAGGCACTGGCCGAGGGATCTGATTCGGGTCAATTTTTGATGGAGTACCAACCTGGGCACCTGCATGAGGTGAGTAGCCCATGACCGCACCTGCATGGGGTGGGGTCATGGGCTGTTGCCCCATTGCAGCAGGCCCCATCCTAACTGGTGGTATGACACCTGACATGCCTCCCTAAAAGTTTATAAAATCAAACATGAAAAATTGAGTTAAAGGTGGTGCAAGCATAACCCAGTGCCAGATAAGGATAATAGCATCCAAAATAAGAAGACCCTATGTAGAGTAGTTTATCACGGAATAGTATTACAGAATTCAATTTGGAGCAAAACCCACCGGTCTTTGCTGAGACTGCCATGCATGAGCACCAAATGATGCAGCAGCAGAACCCGCTGGTGCGCCCATAGGCGGAGGACCCATGAATGGTGGTGCCATAGATGGTTGGCCCATAGGCTGTAGCCCCATAGGCGGCTGACCCACAGACGGTTGGCCCATAAAAGGCTGACCTGGAAACGACTGTGTGGACCCACGGACAGGCTGTGATGCCGGTGCTGGTGGTCCAGAGTAAGGTTGTGAACCAGGTAGTCCTGGTAAAGGTCGGGATCCCATGGATCCCATAGGGTTCTGATTCAAACTTCCAGGAAAGGGACTCGCAACTTGCCTCTGGGGAGCCGAAACTAACGATCTTGAAGCAAAGGGCTGAGATGCAGTGGTGCCTATCATAGAATTCGGCTGGGGTGTTGGTAGACCAATCAAGGGATTTGGCTGTGCTGCTGCTGGGACTGTTTGCAGTGGCTGAGACACTGGATTCAGATTCTGGTTTGCCATATAGGAAGCTGAAGTAGGTCGTCCAGGAGGGGCGTTAAATGACTGATTAGGCGGAGGACTACCGGGTGTAGGACCCCGAAACGATTGGGCCAGAGGCGCTCGGATCATAGAAGGAGGTCCATTAGGTGGGCCCACGGGGGCACCGTTGCTTGGGAAGGAACTCCGCGACAAGGCGGCAGGAGGCGGGCCAGGGCGGGAGATCGGGCCTGATGTGGTAGTTGCTGGAGGTGGCGCGCCCACTTGACCGGAGATCTGGAGGTTTTGGAAAGAGCCAGAAAGATTAGGATTTTGGTTGGGGTTGGGAATGTAATTTGGAGGCGGTCGCATTGGAGCAGGAGGAGGCGACGCCATGGATTTAGCGGAGAAAGGAGAAAAAAAGAGGTGGCGATGGAGTTGGATTAGGTGGAGAGGGGAGAGAGAAGGGTGGCGATGGTCGCCAGAAACGGGGGATGAGAGAGAGATCGGGATCGGATCTGAAGGGAGAGTCGGACGGAGAGAGCTAGGCTGTGATCGGAATCAATTCTACCTCCCCTAAACGAAAGCATTTGCCTTAAGCCCTTAACACGGTCTGTTGTGTGGTCCCCACCGTGGCAGAGTAAGTGTTATTAAATCGATGGAGCCCACGAGCCAGAGAGATGCTCCGTTTCAGGTAACAGTCCCCAAAATAATTGCGCTGTAAATAATTGGATGAATCAAGGAAGATAATAATGATATGGTGCGGAGAGGTAAACGGCGTGGACGGGAATTTGACAAGGCGAGTGATGGAAAGGTACTATTATTCGTGACGTGTAGAGTTCTGATTGGTTGTGACAGCGTGGTCCAAGGGGGCAGGGTTAACGGAGAAGCACACAGAGAATACCAGTGCGCTGCACTTTGGTGAACGAGCGTTAAAAATTGATTTTTTGTTTTTATAAATCGCAATTAGAAAAATAATAATAAAAGATGTTTCTTTTTGTTTCTTACATGGCCCGTGGGAAAATCACAAAAATCACTTTTTTTTTTCAAAAATCACAATTCCCGATTTAAAAAATAATAATAAAAAATTATGATGACCTCATTTCCTAGTTTTTACGAAACTAACAATTCAGGGGATACCGAATCGAAGATTTGATACTATCTTTCTGCACACATTACACTAACCGTCACCAAATTGCCCACTGTACTGAACTAAAGATTCGGTACAGTGGGTCATTTGTTTTTTTTATATTTGTTGTCATTTTCATTAAATTTAGGAATTAATTTTATCATATTCATAATATTTTAGTCTAAATTATATAAAAAATTATATATGAACATAGAAATTTTGAAAAATAAATAAATAAAAGTCATTCGACCCGTATGCCTCTGGTTACTGGTTCGATATCTGAATAATAAACTAGAACCTTAATAGTTTCAGAAGATATTTTTTAAATTAAACTTGCATCTTTTCAAGATAGACTAAGTTCGTAATTTATAGATAAATTTAATTAAAAGATGCACACATGTATATACTGTTTGATTGAAAACTAATAAAAACTTTTTTGCACATTCGTACGTAATTTCCATACGCATGTTTTGAGTAAATTGATGTATGAAATTTGCGGCTGTAAATTTTTTTCCTAGGAAATTGAATTCAGCCCTGGGCAAATCCGGTGTGTTTGTCTCGAGAGTCGAGAGTGAGAAAGAAATCTCGGGCCGTGGAGCTCGGTTTTAATTTTCCTGCAAAGAGCCCTTTGAGCGCTCTCCTCTGATCATATATATCTGATACAAATAATTAACAAGTCTTTAATAAATTGACAGAATTGTGCAACAGAAGTATGTATTCCTTCTTATCTCTTTTTTTTGACAGTTCCTCTCTTATTTCGTTGATTCTTAAATTGTGCTTGTATTATTTACAGCAATCTATAGTACTTAGCGTCAATTAAAAAACCAGTTTATGATTGCGCATCGATCGATGGTAATTCGCATTCTCTGAGGTATCTCATATTTTGCGTGACTTTCTGAAAAAACTCAACCGTTCAAATACATTCTGCATGAATCTCAAAGCTCAAATAATACTAACTCTGCGCTATCTCGAATAGGCACCGGACACGTCGGTCACGCAGAATATATATGAGATATCTCAGAGGATACGCACTCCATCGATCCCAAATGAAAGCGAGAACATTCACATATAGAGAACAATGATTGTCGGGACGGTCACGGTATTAGAAACGCTATTATGTATTTCTCACCGTTATGTGTACTGTTATATACGTTGTAATTTGTAAAAGTCTTAAATACATGATCATTATAAAACATAGTGCATCAAGTGGATATTTATCTTTTAAATTGGAAAAAAAATGATCTTAGGTTACAGTCAGTTAATGCATGAATGTAAAAAGGTTACATTGTGATTATTCGCGCATCATAATTATCTTTGGAAAAAATGAGACAACACGACACACAAACTAGTCTAATCATAACACACCACAAAATGTGACCAAGTATCACTACATGTGATCAATATAACAAAAAAAATTATGTTGTTATTTATTTCAAATAACAATTCAAATTTTAAACAATAAATTTAATTTTGAATACATAATTTTGTTTTCAACGTTATTTCTTTATTTTACAATTATTTACATTCTTTTTCTTATTTTTTACTTTTTGATGTTTTTCTCACTTGAACTAATATAAAGTTCAAAAAAATAGTTACACACGTGACTAACGTGACTAATATGCTGTGACCATTCACATGTTGTGATCATGCATTCCTTGTGATTCTGATCACGATACACATTTATATCCCGTGATATATTATTTTCTAACATTTGTTATACTTGGTTTCCTTTTTGTTCGTGTAGGATTGGACGACTCATAGCTGTTAATCTTTGAAGAACAAGAGCAAAACTAGAAATTTATGATAGAGAGGGGGCTAAAATTAAAATACAAAATGTGATGAGTGGAATTTAAACTCATGTTATCTTAACCACAAAAAATAACTTTAACCAGTACTAAATTACAAGCAAACATTTGATATTTACTGAGGGAGGTTGGACTATATAAAACGTTTAAAAAAATTAAATTTTAATTAAATTTTAAAATCATATAGTAGCTTAGCACCCCTTAGGATGTACTAAGATCCACCCTGCTGAAGAAACCGACAGTATACTTAAAATGCAGCAACAAGATGTGTGATGTGGCAATATCACCATTGTTTACATGACTTGATCTCTGCCTGCCACAGGCGACGAGGAACCAACCGATTCAATTTGTGCGAATGTGTCAGGCTGTTTGGAAGAAGGATATCCAACCACCAGACACTTGCTCAAGAAAAGGATCTTCAGAGTTTTTTTCATAATTAATCTCTTGAAAATGCATGTTAATTGTACTAATACATGGGAAAACACAATAATTTTGTTTTAGATGGGAGTTTGATCAATTGCATATATTCTAATCAATATGACTTCGTTGAAGTCCGGAACCAAATGAACTAAAAGATGATCATCCTTAACATGTTAAAAAATGAACACTGATAAGAAAAGTTAGAAAAATCAGAATCATATAATTCTAACAGCACTATCTCTACAGATCAAATATTCCAAGTCTATTTGCTTGTTGCTTCCCACACAAACCTAGTTTCATGGACTTCTTTCCGCCCAATCACCTCTTTGTTGAAATCTGAACTCACGAACCAATCTAATTTCGATTAAATGTTCCTCTTCTCTCCACGTGCCATCATCGAAATTTCTCGCATAATTCTGCGAGTCATATCCGGCCACCTTGTATCGGCATCGCGGCGGTTTGAGAATGCTTCGGATCCTTGCCCAGATAACAGCCAAAACCCGCTTGCACCTTGACCCCATTTTTCCAATCGCTGCGCTTGAACTCTTGTGTTTCTCTCGATTGTACTATGAATGAAGAAGATAAAATGTCGAATAGGATATCTTTAGGAAAATAAATCTGCGTAATACACCGATTGTTGTAAAAATATATATTTTTTTCTTCGTTTAAAACCCTAAAAATATATATTTTCTTTGTTTAAATAGATACGTTGGATGCATTGAGAATAGCAGCTATTCGAAATAACACAACTATTTTTTATTGGTGGCAATATGGACAACAAATTTACTATTCAGAATAGCTGAGAACAACACTAATCCGATGTTCCTTGTAAACAGGGGCGGAACTATAAAATTTAGTTAGAGGGCTGAAATTTAAAATACATAATTATTAATTTGTGGTTAGTGAAATTTGAACTCAAGACCTCCCAAGAACAAAATATAGTCTTAACCATTAGACTATAAACAAACATCTAACATTTTATGAGGGAGTTGAACTATATAAAAACTTCAAAGAAATAAAAAAATCAATTAAATTTCAAAATCATGGGGTGGCTTAGCACCCCCAGCGCATATTGTAGATCCACCCTTACTTGTAAAAGATGGAACAACGGCTATTCTCGTGTGTGAAGAGAGAGAAAAAAAAGTGAAAACACCACACCAGTCCAAATTTACAATCCAAAGGATATTTCCACTAATTCGAATAACACCACATTAACACTATTTTTGCACTAATTCAAAAATTACTATTTTCCATCTATTCTCATCTACTAATTCTAATTGCTCTATTTTATACTAATACTTGCACAATCCAAATGTGTAATTAGCTTAAATGATTTTGATAAGATCAAGGAAGTGCAAAATTTCTTACTCGTATGTTATGCACTTGTGATCACAAGTCACAAATAAAATAACACATTTCATCCTCTTACAATTTTAAGTCTTTTGCTCTTACTGTTATGTTCTGGTCCTCTTGAGTCGAGCAGCCAGGTTGGTTTGGATATAACTTGGATCCATATCATTACAGTATAAATGATTTTTTTATGTAAACGGGTTAAAATTTCGTTATTTTATTATATATATATTTAAGAGAAGTGGAATAATCTACCGATTTCCATTAAAATAAAAACTCATACATTGTTCACTAGTACCAAGCATAAAAAAATAGTTTACCTAACGGTATTGAGAAATACCTATAATCACAACTAGAAACAACATAACAACCTGATACAACCAACAAACCACACAAGCATAATAGCACAGTTGCATAACAAAAGCATAACAGTCCCTAAAACACCTGAAATAGACAAAACATGGAAAATAAGCAGTACAACCCTTAGAAATTAAGGAATTGAAAAAGTCTGCATAGAGGAGTTGAAGCAACTGTCAGAGTCTTCAGTAGAACTGACATCACCATCACTGGAACTGATCCTTGCTCCAAGCATAGGGATTGAAGCCTGTGTAGTCACCATGGAAACGAATTCATATCCAGTGCAGTACTGTAATAGGGAATCTTTTACAATTACTTGATCTGGACCGTTCTTTTTAACTTGGCACGAATCTCAAAGCCCAATAATACTGCCCCCTCAGTCAGCCCGAATCCCAAACCGGCTGAGAGTTAATCTCAAACCGTAAATAGCTAATTGTAAAAGAGAATCTTTTACGGTACCGTCGAGGATATGGATCCCCATGGAAACTACCAGTGTAGACCCTATCAGGTCCTTCAAATCACAAGGAAAAATTAAATTCAATTGAGAAGTAATATCTGATATTCTGATTTTTTATTCAAAGCCCAAAATCGAGCAACAATTAAGATTTTTGCTCCTAAAACACGAACATCTTGTACCTGTCCCCCTTTAAAAATAATTCTATTTCTATCAAGCTATAAATTCCATAACACAACCCCTCTAATAATTTCAACAATATTAGACTCTTTTAATGGAATACAATAATCCAACTCCCAAATGTCATCTATAGAAACACCATCAAAACAAAAATTATTATACATATTGTACTTATTATTGAAGATCATGCATTAGTCACTAAAGATTTTCTATTTATTATCATTACATAGTACAAATTAATAAGTCTTGTCAAATAATTAATAATTTAAATTATCAAGATGTTAACTAGCGCATATATTTTTTCTGTATTCGCGATGACATAAATTGTGGAACACTTTATACATAAAAATATCTTATTCTGTCATCTATCGATATAAATAGAAAAACAATGACTAACAATATTAAAGCTATTGAATACTTGATAATCGACTTTTTGTAATGATAATATTTGTAAGATTATCAACGAGTAAATTCTTAAAGGTTTTTGGTGAAAAATTACCATAATTTATAGTTTATGATTTTTTGAAGAAAACTTTTATATATAGTTTATAATAATAACAACAATAATAAAAAGTTTATGATTTACGAGAGAGCGAGTATATTCTGCCGCTTATAGATTTTTTTTAGTATAAATTATGGTAATTTTGTAAGAAACTCGTGCTTGAGAAATGCACCTAAGGGAATAAAACTGCCGAGTTTCTATTAATACCCTAAAAAAAAGAAAAATGAGCAAATTTGTCTTCGGTATGAAAATATTTTCAAAAACGCCTTGACCGCCTAGTCATTAGGCGGTTTGCTTTTCATACCTGACCGCCTCACGTTTGGGCGGTCTGCTGCCTATACTAAACCGCCCCAGCATAGGGCGGTCTGCTATTGCCTATATATTGGAGGGAACCCCTCCCGTTTTTCATCCCATTCATTTCAAGTTTTCACTCTCTCTCTCCTCTCTTTCTCTCTTTCTCCAACAGATTGCCTCCCCTTTTGCATGTAAGTCTCTCAACTTTTTTAATTCATTTTTGTAATTTATTTTTAATTATTTTTTGTAATTCATTTTTTTAGACGAGAATGATGGACAGTAACAATCGAGGTACATCTTCTAATCGACAAGTGCCCAGAGGAGGGTCAATGAGTAGTCGAGGAAAGAATAAGGAAAAAAAAAAAGAACTGTCAGGTATGCTTCAAGGACAAAAAGAACTGTCAAGTCTGTGTTATGGAGCAATTTCTTAGGCGACCTATTCGGTTTGAAATTTCAGACGATGATGTTGTAGAAAACCCCTATGGTTATTGTTTGAAAAAAAAAGGGTTGATCCGGAGCCGCTAGCCACGGACGATGAGTTTGTTCCTTGTACTTATACTGATAAGGCTAGCACTTCGTCTGCTGTGAGTGATCCAGATATGCCAACATTGGATGATGAGTTTGTTCCATGTACTTTCAAGGCTCGTTGTAAGAAGTATTACTTATTAAGTATTTATTCTGTAGACTTTATTTCATCAATTTAGTGTTTATTAATATTTTATGTTGTCAATTTGTGTATATTTAATTAAGTTATGAAAATAACAAAACTCAAGCATATAAATTAATTTCACAAACTCCAACTAAAATAGAACACAAACTACCAAATAAAATAGTTCACAACATGTATCTAAATAAAATAGTTCACAACATGCATCTCAAGTAACTTGGTAATCAGCGACGACATCCGAACAAACTAAGTTGACGAGTTCTGGGTCTGTTTCCAGATGGTTGTGCGACATTACCGGATGTCTCTACATGGCTACTAGATGCTTGGCTCTCATGAGTGGGTTGTCTTCTACCGGTTGTCTCAACAACAACTCTAGCATTTTCTCTTTCATTGGCTTCGTTTATGGCATCTGCATTGCATTCCAATTCACCAATCATTGTATGATACTGACATAGTAAAATATAAAACCAGATATAAAATGTAAAATATACCTGCTCGCTGCCTGTTAGAAGTGGAACGGCGAGCCTAATGTCCCATTCGCCTACCTTGCATCTGGTCCATGGTCATTACAGCACGCTTATGTTTCCTTCTCCCGAACCTGATCCACCCCTTTGAAGGAAATATTTTATCCCCAACATAAGCCGGCTACACATGCTGGTTGGGATAATAATGGAAAGATCCACCCCAAGTACTCGCAAGATACTCGGTACGGTACATGTCAGCGACAAAATCATCCTCGCAGAAGTTTCTCACTCGGCACACCGCCATAACATGAGAACAAGGTAGGTGAGCTAATTGGATTCCTTGGCATGTACATGTTACAGTATTGTCAGGTCCGAAAATAACCATGTACTTGAAATCTCTTTTCACAAACTCCATAGTCTCATCTGGTCTACGCCTGGTTGGAACGTACTCACCTGAACATTGCACTTCAAATTCTAAGCATTGATTACCATACGGGACAACGTTCATAGCTGCACCTTTCTCCCTATGTTTTCTTAGTTTCCTCTCCACTCTTGTTGAAAACATTTGATTCTTGGCCAGTAATTCAAGGGCTTTAGCATGCCGTTCAACAAACCATGTATTTAACTTGTAGAATGTGTCCTCTACAATTGCTGTCACGGGCAACATCTGGCTCTGCTTGAAAAAATTATTCAAGGACTCGGACCCATTTGTGGTCATAATTTCCCATCGGTAACCTCCATCACGGGCTTGAAATATTTTTTCATACGCGGGTGGCTCTTGTAGATCTCTGAGATTATGTTTGCCCACCTTAAATAAGTAGGCTTTTGCCTTTGGACAATACTACACAAAAATAAAGAGAAGCATTTATGTCAAATAGAGAGACGAAAAAATATAAGTAAATAATTCAGTAAATTTCATCTAAAATATGTTAAATTTTAAATATACAATATACATACCTTGGCAAAATCTCTGAACATCTCTTCCACTATTCTCGACTTCTTCCTCCTGCAACCAATTTTGAATGTGTCTGCAACCCATTTATCGTATCCGGTATTCTTATTTAGGTTCTCTGCAACGTGTTGCATACACAGCCTGTACACACACTCGCCGCCCGTTGTCGACCATCCGAAATCAGTACAATCAAAAACATATTTGATTCCTTTGTGTTGATTTGATATGACACAAAAGACCATGTTCCCAAACACTTCTTTTCGTAAAAAGCTCATGAAAAATCCCCAATTGTCACCATCCTCCTTCTCAATAATTGCAAAGGCAAAAAGCAACAACTGGTTTTCAACATCATATGCACATGTTATCAACAACCTCCCATCGTAACGGCCAGACATGAAGCATGCATCTATACTGATGACCGGTTTAATGTATGGCACAACTTGTATACATAGACCAAAAGCCCATGCTATGACCTTGAATTGTTTAGCGTCATCGACATCAGGTATGTTGACATTCCAACATTCATATTTTGTGCCGAGATTTGTACTTGTTATGGCCTGGAGCAATGGTGCAAGCAAGTTGTATGAACCCTGCCAACTACCGAACATTCTGCAAATTGCAAGTTCACGCCCTCTCCACAACCTGTTGTATTTTGGGGTTGCATGTTTGTAAATGAGTCTGACACTCCTAGCGACCTCATTAATGCTCATCGATGGCTCCGCCTTAATGCCTGTCTCAATTACGTCGGCAATAAGTGATGCCGTAAGTTGTTCATAGTCTGTCCTTGATGATGCAGACTTGCATGTATGAGGTGGTTCACACTTCTTAATAATCCATGCCTTTCCCTTACCCACAGGGGTTGCAAAAAGACAGAACTCGCAACGCGGTGCGTCTTTACAAACCATAACTAACCTTGTTCGATCCCTTTTTTGTACTTTGTACTCCCAATTGCAGTGAACATGAACCTCATTGATTTTCTTCACAAGTTCATCTATGTTGGTATAAACCTGCTGTGGGGCAAGCTCCGAATTATATACGATGCGCTTCCCAAAGTAACCAATGTCTGCTTCTTCAAAAGTACTGGTATCGTTGAATGTGGCGACCGAATGTCTATCTGTCCGACCTCTAATCGGAAATCTGTCTTCTCTGGGAGGGACATCTGCATCACCATCTGATAAGTGATCAGAATCCCAACCCCCTTTCCAATCATCACCCGTGTCCATTTCCTTTTCTGGTATGGCATCGATCATTTCACCATCAATGTTAGTATTATTCCGGGTAATAACGGGTAACAATCTAGGCATTGACTCTGGTACAAATAGAAATCTAGCTTGGATTACGGGTTCAGGAAGAGGTGGTGGTGCATAATCATTCACGGTACAATCAGTGGTATAATCAGGTACATAATTGTCATAAACACGTGGTACGTACGGTTTATACGGTGGTACATGACCCGAGGTGTCATAACCTGAGTGGTGGTACCCCGGGTTGTCATAACCCGAGCTGTGTATCTCGGGTTGTCATAACCTATATTTTTCCTAGAAGGTCCAACCCCGGGTTGACGCGAAACTCTTCTGAAATATAAGTCCATTACCGGGATATTCCTTGACTCAAATTGATTGTAAACACCCTTCCATAACCCCTCATATGTTATTGGATATCTGACAAAGTAAGGTCTATTATCCCCCTAAATGTGTCAACCCGAGTAACTAAGTCTATGTCATATTGGTTGGGGTTTACACCAGTCTTTTCGTATAACATTTGCTTAAGTTACAGAAATGTGGTATTTTCATTAACCTCGAAGCCATATGCTGCATCTTTCGTGTACTCTGCTCCCTCCGTACCACGGATAATCTTCCCATCCACAAAAAGTGCGATCAACATTTTTCTTTTGAAAACTACATTAGCCAATAAACATTTATCAGTTATATATAAATTTTAAAAAATGAATTAAAAAATTTACAAACTTATTAAATTAAAAATAAATAAAATAATAAATATAATATAAATAAAATAAATAAAACTAAATAAAAAAAATGCCTGAAATCGCCAAAAAATCGCCTTTCTCTTCTTTCTCTTTCTCTTTCAGCTAAGTTAGAATGAATTGTGAGTGGGCAGAAGAGAGAAAACTGACTTTTATAGAGGTTTTTATAGCAGACCGCCCCAGCATGGGGCAGTTTGGTACAAGCAGCAGACCACCCAAACGTGGGGCGGTCAGGTATGAAAAGCAAACCGCCCAATGACTCGGCGGGCAGGGCGTTTTTGAAAATATTTTCATACTGAGGGCAGATTTGCTAATTTTTCTTTTTTTGAGGGTATTAATAACAATTTCGGGTAAAACTGTTCAATTGTGTTATTGCCTGAGAGGCTCTTTGAAAAGGGAGCAGCTGGAAATTAATTTCAGGAACACTGAAGTCGCTACATCTCTTTTCTAATATTAAGCATTTAGATGTCATGATCTACTAACGATTGTAATTTAATTTGCTAAATTTTAAACGGTTAAGATAAAAAAGTTTTGTAATTGTGATTTTATGTGGCAATTTATTGATATTTATTGTGTTGAAGTCTGTATTTAGTTATTTGAACACTCGCTACATTGATTTTCTCTTTACAATTTATTCATATGAATGTTACCATAAAAGTAATTAATTGATAACATTTATTTATTTCTTTTTATGTTATTAATTATAACAAAATAAGAAAGTAATTAACATGTTTGTTCACTAAATATTGATCATCTTCCTATTTAACGGAGAGGTAAAGACAAAATAGTTCATTTCATTGTTGAATAAAAAATAAATTATAAAAAGACGAATACGGTTAGAGATGAAATATTTTGTCTGATTTGCTTCTATTTTTGTATATTTTATGTTTGAATTTTGAACCTGTAGCAAAATACAGGCAAAATACTAATAAATAAATAAATTGGCTGTTTTATTTTTTTGTACGGAGATTTCCATGTTATTACAAATTAATATTTTTAAGCTACATAAATAAATTGGCTCAATTTCTCCGAATACCTTTTGCTGTGCTACTAGATATCATTTTCAATCTGTTTAATGATTATGTTCAAACATGTCACTTGTCTGATGTCACCGTCGAATCTCACATTGATTATATCATTCGTTAGTTAATTTTTTTACAAGTTATTACTTTACATGTCTTTTGTAATTTCTAATTGGCAACAAATATTTTGGGCCGTCTTTATAAAATTTACATAACTATCAAGACTCAAGAGACACTTGTAATTAGCGTCGAACATAATAAGACTAAATCCGCCCGTCTCCTACTGAACTGTCAACTTCACATCGGAGTTTTGTCTGTGTATTGTCATGAATCATGATAAAAAAAAAATATAAAACATTGAGGGACTACTTCACAATTTTGTCAAAACTTGACACGTCCAGCCGAGTCCTGACAAGCCCTACACTCGATCGGGTTACATGTCTCGAGCCATATCTCCCAAATGATTGATTCCGTTTCCTTTCAGGAATCGAACATACCTTTCCCTCGCGCTCTCTCTCTCTCTCTAGGGTTTTTCCTTTTTCGTGTACCTTCGTCTCCTCCAAGACAGAGAGAGAAGAGAGACCCGCACTCCTAATCCGATCGATCGAAGACGCCATGAAGCTCACAGTGAAGACGCTCAAGGGAACCCATTTCGAGATCCGGGTGCAGCCATCCGACACCGTAATCTCAATCTCAGTCTCTTCTTTCAACTTTTGGGTTTCCTCTGTGCGTATGGATTGGAGGGGGTTTGGGTGTTTAATGAGAGAACCTCTTGTACCTACCTTAATAGCAACAGGTTTTCGCGTACATTGTGGTAGTTCAAAATAGTGCTATAACAGTGTCAACCATATATTTTTTTTCTTTAAAATAATTAATTGGTATTTTTGGTATGTATGGTTTGAGCAAAACTGCAAAATAATTATTTCAATTTGATTGTTGGTTTACATAGTAATTAGGTAATGTAAGTTTCAACCTCTCTGCTTAAACTTTATTGCATATCCAAGGGGATATTAATTGAAGACTTAACCTAACTCAGAGCCATCCATATTCGGGTGAACCAAATTGCATATTTCATTGCTTCTAGAAATACTTCCTTTCTTAAAAAGTAAACTAGTGTGGACAATTTTATAAGAATAATAAAGGAAAAGTACGTGCTTTAAACATGATATTTCGGGTGCTTTCTAGGTATACCTGATGCAATTGTTTTTAATGTTTGATTTATACTAGTAACTAGATGAAACTTAAATGTCAGATAATGGCGGTAAAGAAGAACATCGAGGATGTGCAAGGGAAGGATAACTACCCATGGGGCCAGCAACTTCTTATCCACAATGGTAAGGTGTTGAAGGACGAAAGTACCCTCGAAGAGAACAAAGTTAGTGAGGATGGTTTTCTTGTCGTCATGCTTAGTAAGGTACATTATTGCATTCAAAAGAGTTTAGTTCATATCAAACCTAACTTCTTCAACGTGGCTTTGCTATATGGATACTTTCTAAGGCTCAAATATAATCCATTGTTCTGCTGAAAGAAATAGAAATACCAAAGACATAGTGTATCTCTGCAAAATCTGAAAAAAAATATTTTAGACAACCAAATAGTCTATTCTGTTCTTTATCTTTAAATATGTATAAGGTTTGTGCGTTATCTTTGAGAAAATTACGGACGAGAGGAATAGGTAATTTTTTTACAGTGTTGTGAGGGTATAGGTAGGGCTGCAAACGAATCAAACCGAATCGAACATAATCCAGTTCAAGTTCGAGTTCGAATCAATTTCGAACCGAACTGGTTCAAAATTGAAGCAGGGTTTCGAATTGAAAAGAAGAGTTCGAGTTTGATTCGGTGCGATTCGAACCAGTTTCGAATTGAAGCAGGGTTTAGAACTAAAAAGAAGAGTTTCGAATTGAGTCAGACTCAGTTCTAGTTCGATTCGAACCAATTTCGAACCGAACTGGGTTTGATTTGTTTCAGAACCGAGCTGGTTTGATTCGTTTCGAATCGAATTTTTTTTCGAATCGAATTCAATCGAATCACGAGCTACGAGCTTTTTGTGCACACAATTTTTTTTTTTTAAGATTTCCTATTTAATTGGTGTTTTTCTATACATCTTGAAACAGAGTAAAGCCTCAGCTTCAAGTGGATCATCTGGTCAGGTAAGATGCCATGGTAACTTACTTTGTAATGCTGAGGGTTCATAGATACTAACTAAATTAGTTTTTAATAAAAATGATAAATTATATTTTTAGACCTCGGTGACTCCTGCAACAAAACCACCTGCTCCTCAAGAGGCTGCACCTCCTCAAGCCCCGTAAGTGCATAATCCATAAATTTATCCTTTTTAACTTGCAGCACTTCCTTTATTATTTCTCATTATATTAATTATATCCATTTTTTTTCAGGGCAGCAACTAATCCTTCCCCACAACCTGAGAGCGCTGCTCCTGTGTACCTTCCTTGTCTTTATTTGTACATTATAGCAATTAAATATCAGATCTATCATGTTGTCTTTTACATTTGCTACCAGTTTTTGTTAGCATCAATAATTTGTAGATCTGTGAACTTTTGAGCATTGTTGGTGAGCTCGGTATCTTTAAATTAGAGTGAAATTGAATAATAAAAAGATAAAAGAAGACCTAAATTACAAATTTAATTGAGTTCAGCAGTAGTTCAATTGGTGGCCTTAAGCACTAAACAAGCCTCAGTGAACTATTCGTGCTTACTCTTCGTCTCTTCCCTCCCCAAAAAGCTCAACTAAATTGAACAACTTTAAACAGGGTTTCTTCAGATGTTTATGGTCAAGCTGCATCAAATGTAGTGGCAGGTAGTGAACTCGACCCAATGGTGAGTCATTTGATGGAGATGGGAGGTGGCAGCTGGGATAGAGATACTGTTTTGCGGGCCCTTCGTGCAGCCTATAACAACCCTGAGCGTGCAGTCGAGTACCTTTATTCTGTAAGGGAAATACTGAATTTTTTTTCTCTACATTTTGGAATCAGGTTACAGTTTAACCATACCGAATCCCAATAACTGTTATATATGCAGTGTATAAGGCTTGCTTATAGCAATTGTGTACTTGTGTGAGCCCAATACCATTTCATTTTTATCCAATAAGGTTCTAATTCTCCTCAGTTAAGTCTTAATTAGCCCCCAAATTATGAACTAGGACTTATTTGCTACTGTTTAACTCTGGATCAATGGTTGATCCACAATTGTGCAACTGATCCACTAGGCTTTGTTTAGCTCTTAATTATTTCATTGATTCTGTTCTGCTTGTGACATGAAACTTGATGTTCCACTTTAGGAAAGCTGAATTCACAAGCTTTAGCTTGTTGTCTAATGAAACAAAAGATCGACGACCACTGGTCTTAAATCCCTCTTGCAAAGTGATTAATGCTTTCGATACTTGATATTTTATTCCTTTTGTTCTTTTAGGGAATTCCAGCAACAGCTGACATACCTGTCCCCACTGGTCAGGGGGCCCACAGTACTGACAGCACTGCATCCGCTCTTTCTGGACTCCCAAATACAGCACCTCTTAACATGTTTCCTCAAGTATATAAAATTATTAGTTGATTATTTTGTCTCTTCTTGTTTGCTTTCTTTTTTCCATTTTGCCTTACTGCCATTACTTGTATGTAATATGGCTATTTTGTTTTCATTGTCCATCTAAAAGGGTGGTTCTCCAGCCGATGGAGGTGGTAACGCGGGCACTCTGGAGTTTCTTAGGAATAATCAACAGGTCAATAGCAAATATTATTTCTATTTTTATTTAGTGTACTCGCATACATCACTTGTTATTATTCTTGAATTCCAATACTTAATATGCACATCTCAGTTTATCTTTAATGTGTGCAAAGTTGAGTGTCACATTTATCCTTAATTAAGTAGACTGATGATTTAATATTGGTTCAAAGAACCCAAAGTTAGGTGCAGCACAATATTTAATATCTTTGTTAACTTGTGTTAAATGATTATTGGGTGCAGTTTCAAGCATTACGTGAGATGGTCCAAGCAAATCCTCAAATTCTACAGGTTTGTCAGATATTGCCTATTTTAATTTAACATTATATATGCTTATATTGATATTAATCTTGTTGTAATTAACTTGTTTTCTCCTACTTGGTGCAGCCAATGCTCCAAGAATTGAGCAAACAGAATCCTCAGCTCCTTAGAATGATTCAGGAGAATCATGCTGAGTTTCTTCAGCTGTTAAATGAACCTGGTGAAGGCGGTGAAGGGTAAGTTTCAAACCACCACTTAAATATAGCCCAGCAATGCAGTTTTAACCAGTCATGCCGGTACCTGGCTATACAAATGGACAATACTATATCAAACACAGTACACTAGAAAAAATTGAAGCAGAGCAAACTTTGAGATCTGTTTTGTTTTTCCTTAATTGTGTCCCCAACTTTTTTTTTTCTTGTATTATTAATTGTTCTAATTATAATTGTACCACATATAAATTCAGGGAGCAATTTGATTTGGGTGAGGAGGAGATGCCACATTCTATAAATGTAACGCCTGAAGAGCAAGAGGCTATTGCTAGAGTATGTTTACTATTATTTCCTTTCCTTACATTTTATCTACATTTTGGTACCAAACCACTATAGCGCTTGTACTAAGCATGTTTCTTTATTCCTTTTTATCTTTAAATATTTGTTCCAATATTTAGGTTTATTTTTTCTTGACTTTTGTGTTGAAGTGAGATTTGACTGAGGATCACTGTCCAGTAGCACATAATGCTAGTACTAGTACTAACATGTTTTCAGTATGTAATACTCTTGAATTGGTACAAATTTTGGCAGAAATTAACTTATCTAAATTTATTTGGATATGATTATGACAGCTGGAATCAATGGGCTTTGACCGGGCCCGCGTGCTCGAGGCATTCTTGGCATGTGACAGAAATGAGCAATTGGCTGCAAATTATCTCTTAGAGCATGCAGCTGACGAGGATTAGTGAGAGTACTCTTCTATCCAAGTAATGTTTGCTTTTGATTCTTAGGTGTTTTTTTTTTGTTATGGATACCACTCAGTTTTCTTTGCATCATCATATCACTAAGGTTTATGCTACTTGCATTTGTTAAATGCCTTCTGTAATGTACATTTGGATAAAAAAATCAGAAGCCCTGAACTCTGGGGATGTGTTGGAAAGATTTTGCATTATAATTTTGGGCTGTGAATCAGGCCTCTAGGCAGATAACTTTCATTGCTAGGCATACAAACCAAAATGCATCTAACAGACTTGCTTTCTTTTTGTCATTTTTAGGCAGAGGAACATTTTGGTGGAGCTGCTCGAAAATTTACATGTTATTTATTCATAATTGTTTTTTTTCTTCAAGGAGAGGCTGTGTAACAGGGTTTAATTTAGTGAGCCTTATAGTGCCATCCAAAGTCATCTTTGCATTTTTATCTCATCAGAATAGATTATGGACAGCTGAAGGTTAGTGTGAAGGATTCTGCTTAGAAGCTATAATTTATAAGAACTTTTTTCCTTTTGTTTTGTTTTGTTGTTATTTTTAAGCCGAATTTGGTATTCCTTGTTGGTTCCGAAATGTTGCTTCCATGGATGCTTGTTAGGATTTCCTTTTTTTTTTGTAGTAATTTTCCTTTTTTTTTTTTTGTAATTTGAACCTCCCAATTGTGCCACCGAGAATAAGTTATGAGATCCACCTGGGGAGAACATCAACATAATAACGATCCTATTTAATAAATGAAAAATAGTCGCAGAACAAAAAAATATTAGTAACTACATTGAAACTATTGGGAGACTGCATGATGCTGCGGGCCCACCATTATCACGCCAGTGCAAGAGCACAGTTGTAGCGATATAATGGATCAGTGCCCCAGCAAGTACAAACACATGAAATATCTGGTGGCTGTGGCCCACCAGATCGAACGTCCCTGGCTGCCACTTCTCGGGCACTCTGTTAACATAAATTGCTGCTCCTGTGGCATATGCTGCAGCCATAAGCAGCTCCAGACCAAGTGCCATGTGGACTGTGGGGTGGTCCCAGTTGATCCACAGTGCGTGCGCAGCAGGAACCATGCCTGAAAACCCCATGCACAAGAACAGGGTTGCACGGAGCGGTCGATACTCAGGGGAGGAGAGAGAAGGGGCAAGGAGTGAGAGAGCAGTGAAGACACCAAGGATTGAGATAGCTGAGAGGTAGATTATTTGAAGTGTCGGGTTGCACATGAAGGCGTAGTAGACAGGCGGTACGAAGGAGGCAACGATCATGAGACTGATGCCAGAGTAGTCCATGCGCCAGCAGAGGAGGTTGACCCGACGTGAGTGGCAAGCTAGGAGGTGAGAGATGGAGCTGATTAATAAGCAGCTCATTGCACCTAGTAAGAAGACTAGCACTGGCCATTGAGGCACGGCTGAACTGACAGAGGCTTTGAGAGTCTCGCTGGAGATTGATTGCATGGAAAGTGGTAAGTCCTGTCAAGTAAACAACGTTATTTTTAGCAAATACATTTTTTTGGACTCCTTGAATTGCATGGAATATCATTTGTAAAGTCCTCTACAGCTCTGCTGGCTTTACTCTCAACAGGCAATTGCCAAATAAGATACCATAGCCAATACTCGATTGTTTTATAATACAATAAATGTTATTAAATTTAATTAACTGAAAAGTTCGTATCTGTTTGATGAAGAATAAAAACACGCAATAATATTCTCGTTCTTCGTATTACTTATCTGAAGCATCTTTTTATGTCAAGAAAACGTCAGGAAATTTCAAGTCTACCGTCGACCTTTACGAATCTGTATCCTCCCAGGACAATTGAAATGGACGGTCCAGATTTACTCTCAGCCGGTGCCAATTCAAGATAGCGCAGGGGCAGCCGGGCAGTATTATTTGTGCGTTGAGATTCGTGTCAAGTTAAAAGAACGATACTGTCCGTTTCAATTGTACTCAGGTAACCTGAGGGGATGTGAATTCGACCTTTACAGCGCTCCTCATTAGTCATTCCGATAAAAAAGCACCTAGTGAAAGCAAAGCTTTTAATTTTCTTTTGTCGTTTCGCTTAGCATGTCTTTTGTTGTCTACCATTATTACACGACGGAAGCATGTGGATGTGGTTCTTGCTGGACCAAGGACGAAAGCCTCTCCAGTTTAATATAATAACGCAGATGAATGGGTTCTTCTTCACCGTCCGATCAAATTCTAGATATGCAATTGATCAAGCCTTAGAACTGACAAGTCTTCTGTCGTCTCTGTTTTGACTCGGTCAACTGATCATATCGCATAATATATAGCTGACAGTTTTTAATGCTTGTAATATTTCCCTACATATAATTTCTTTCAAAAAAATATTTCCCTACATATTATAATGATAAAAGATCGTTGATATATAATTCAAGGATTGGGACAGTCGACATCAATCGAATTAACTAGATAATGAGAGTTTTCGCTGTCTTTATTTACCGTCAAACTCAAAACCCTACTAAAAACAAAAATAATTGATGAATAACTTAATTAACTGGATTCTTTTGCCGTTTAATTGGGAAGCTCGTACTTCAACGAGTTGCTACACAAATCGTATAGAAATTATGCGACAGATAATCCTGCTGAGCTGTCATAAATACATGACTGATCCGTTGCAAATTTACAATACCAGGTACGCACCCCAACATGTACATAATAAAGTTTGACTTCTATTTATTTCTTCTTCGGTCATATATTCGTATTAGAATTTTTAATAAAGATCACGCAGATGGCATGATCCGAATATCCGACAGCAAGGGCATTAGTGGTGTATGGTTGGATTCTATTTTCTTGTAATATAGAAATCTAAATTTGTATGTTTTCGTCGTCTTGAATTCTTGATGCTATTCAATAGGTAGTTGATAATTTAAATTTCTATATCAGAAATACTCAACTTACTCAACCTACTCAACTTGTACAAGAATCTAAGATGCACGAAATGAGGACGAGCTACTTGTAATAACAGAATCTGTACACATTGATTATCTTTTACTATAAAAATAGTAAAAAGTTAAGATATATGTTTTATTGGAGAACTGATGTCACAAATCAGAGGAGCCCGTAATTTTATGCAAAATTTAGATACATGTAATAGATTAAATAACAAAACATTAAAA